>WAAD01035266.1:197507-232359 GCA_013389945.1 Fregata magnificens
TGTGACCCAAGTGCAGGACCCGGCACTTGGCCTTGTTGAACCTCATACAGTTGGCCTCGGCCCATCGATCCAGCCTATCCAGATCCCTCTGCAGGGCCTTCCTTCCCTCGAGCAGATCGACACTTACTAATGAAGCTCACACTTTCTTCAGACTAATGTATCAAAGGCATTATACATATAACTGATCTCTGCTCACTGGCAGGGTGTCACAACATCAGTCCAGGAAGCCTTCAGTTGAATGAAGGCCCAGTTATGCTGGGCACTATCCAAACACGACAACAGCTTTTGCCAGATCAGAGTTCACAGCCTGCACAGACCGGGCAGACAAGGGAAGTGTTACTCTTCCAGATTCACCACTGAGTGACTTGCCCACGGTCAAAGACATGAGCAGACCCAGAAATCTGGGTTTTCCTGGCACTGCCCATCGCCTTACCTGCAAGGCCGTGCTCTTCTGTATGTTGCCACACCATGCTGAAAGCAGATGTCTCCATGTGGTTGCATTTACTGTGCTGGATTTAACTATCAGTGTTCTGGGTACCAAAATGTCTTTATAATATTAAGGATTAACAGGAAATGTTTCATAATAATGGAAGGCGTGCTGTGCTAGTGATTTCAACTGTTTTTAATAACCCTAGATCAATTTTTTTCTCCCATTTTCTCCAGATTTGAAAGCTCAATTAATTTTGAGCTACAACTCTGTCTATCATTTCAACCACATGTGGCAGAGCAAGAATTCATGCGAGACAATGGTTAATTTTTGGTATCTTCTGCTGCCTAATGACAGGTGTGCTGTCCTAAATAATTAGCTTTCAAAAAGGGATCCCCTTAACCCTTCTCTAAAACTGGTTAGTGATCTCGGTTTTACTTCATTAAGCTCTTGACAGCTCAATGTACTCACATCTGTTACTGTTTGGTAGTTTGATTCCAAGAACACAAATCGCTTCAAGAACTGGCAACAAATTCATTCAGGCTCGGGATGCAGATCAAAATCCATCTGTTTACTAATGAAAAGCCATATTTTAATGACAGTACAATAGTGGTGTCAGCAATATTGTAACTTAGACTTTCTCTCTGCCCTAAACATGATAGGTAGTACTCTTCATTTAAGCTACATTTATTTGAAATGGATATTTAAAATGCAAGTATCCTGATATTCAAGCACTTGCATACAGGATTTAAACAATCTGCCTGCACTGGACTAGGTCATCAGACATTTTTTACCTACAAGCTTAACCTGGAAGTTTGTTATGATTTTTTTTTTTTTTTTAATTCCAGGTAAAACCTTGGCCTGATGAATTATCCCACCTTATTCATCATTTAACTATGGCAATGAACTCAACTGTGCACTCTCTTCAGATTCATGGCTCTCTCTTCTTCACACCTGGGATATAAACAAAACTTTCAGGTTTTGCCAGATAGACTGACTTTTCTGACTGTGTGTACACGCTGTAAGTCACAAAAATGCTGCATTTTGTACATGTGTTCTTCCATGCACAGGAGGAACCGGACTAGGGTTAAGTCAGATTTCCTGTGTACGAATAGATTCTTGTCTGCAGGTCGCATACTTTGTTTTGGAAGCTCAAAACTCTACAATGAATAAGGCAGGAACAGAAAATGATCCTGAAGGACTGAACTCTATCCCTGGCAGGTTTTCTGTTCACCAATGTGATGCAATTTTTTTTTGCACCCAGTGAAGTTTCAGGTCTTGCATTTTAACAGATGAACTCCCGTTATAAGAAAAAACAACAAAAAAATTAAGAAATTAAAAAGCTGTAGGATACTGAACTGGGTGGTCTAATCTAGTGCGGTATCCAGTTTCTATTACATCAGTCACTTCTAATATGATGCTAAATTACATCAAGAGAGGAAAAGAATGTGATGAATCAAATTATAATTATATAATATAATATAATAAATATAATTAGATAATATAATTTATAATTATTTGTTACTATGAAGTAAAATCCTTTGCCTCCCCCGACAACGATAAAGCTGACTAATGTCTATGAAAGTTTGCCTTTAAAGCTCAGGTGACCCAGGAGGGATTAACAGAGGAACTGCAACTTGGTCGGATCCTGAAACTTGGGGAACAGCCCACGCTAAATCTGGGCAAACGCCACAAGATCCAGTCTGAGGGAAATTTCAAGAAATTTCAAGATGTTTGGCTTAGCCTAGGAGGGCTGAGGAGAGACTATGTGGGTTATGATGGGGAGGGTCTGGGTAGATAATAATTCATTTGGAATTGAAACAGGGAGGATGTTTTTGCTGTACCGGCATCACAACATCACATCTCAGCAGACACCACAGACAGTTTTATAGGTTCACAGTAACTCCAGAAGACTGCCAAAATGAGAAAGAGTAGTTTGCACTGCGAGAGTACTCACCGCTGCGGGCAATCGGGTGGGTAAAGCACATCACTGCAACATTGACTGTAAAACAGGCTGTGGCTGGATCTTGGCAAAGGTGCAGCTGCATTGGATCCACCTCAGATTCAGAGCGTCTGAAAAAAGGTCCTGCTGAGATGGACAACTGCATGGAAGTGGACAAGACAGGTGACAGCTTGTGTGAGAAATACAGGCCCACAGAGCACCCTCGGTAAAGGCTGAGGACTGTGAGGGCTGTTAGCTCTGCCCTCTGTTCAACTCAGATGGGGAACAGAAGGCAGATGAACTGCTGAATATTTCGGTTTCCTTGGGATGAGAGATGGACACGGGTACAATGCAAGACAGTGACTTTTTGGTTCTTCATCTTCTCAGAAAAAACAAAAGAGCAGACCACCAAAACTGACAGGGCACATCAGAAGACAGGCAGAAGAACAAATAGAAAAATAGTAAGTGAAGCTGTAAGGACATTACTGACTTGTTGCAGCTGCTCTGTGGAGAGTCAACTCAGATGAGGGGATCTGAAGATTTATTTTCCAAAATGTAAATTCTAAAGAAGGACTTACATTGCACCCTGTGACAAATCAGCATATGGTTGTATGTGTCAGCTTCTAATTGCAAGGAGCATTTTGATTTTAAAAGAGCGGGTGAGATGACTGTAAAATTATGCCATATCATTTAACTGTGATTCCTATAGCACTGTCAATGGATGGCAAATGTAGAGCGGTCAGAGGCTATTACAGGATAATCACCTCTTCAAATGAGAAAATCTGCAGACGTTAGGCAGCATAATTCCCTATGGAATTAATTCTTCTAGGTGGGCTGCTATCCTTGCAGCAGCTTAGCTAATAAGGGAGTTAAAAGTTACCCCAGTGGTCCTCTAGAAATTAGACTTGGGGAAAGGCAAAGGGGAGGGAATAGTTCTAGACTAGAAGAAAACTACGTCAAGTACAAGGTCAGAAGACACTGACAAAATCTTTGTTGATTTTTGGACGCATAAGAAAAATGAAATAAGGATCTCCATTAAGTTTCTCCAGGTTTTTATATGTTTGTTTATCATGTCTGCTATCTGGGCCATTTGCACATAAATGTACTGATATTCTCCATTGTTAGTGTTTCAAAGAAAACAGTGAAGTAGAGGGTGCACAGTTGTGAAATATGAGCATATTCAATAGCTATTATGAAAGATTTCGAAAGTAAGGACTAACGATAATGCCTAAGCAACCAGACTGTGTAGCTCCCACTGCCAACAGTGGTATCAGACACTTGGTTTGCATCTGGAGTGCATGATGAGAGGCCCAGAGCCAGCCAGACAACGTTTCTGTGCAGACTCAGCAAGCCAAGAACATGTGGGACACAAGGTCTAGACTGGATACAGCAGTTTAGTGAGCATCTGCTGGGAGGAAAGCTAATCCAGGATTATAACATACTGTTCAAATTGCACATGCTTTGAGAGCAACAGAACACACTTGTAGCAGGTGTTTTCATGACGAAATTTTCTTTATGCACATACTAGCTGAAAATGTTAAATAGAAACAAGAGTGTGTGTGACAGACAATGAAAAAGAGCATTTGAAGTTCAGAAAGAAAGTACAATGGTATTTCGATTAATCTGAAAATATTTGCATTTTTCAAATGGTAAATTTGCATTTCTATGCAGAACAAATACATTATGGAACTGCCAAGCAGGTTTAACTGAAGATTTAATTGATTCAAAATCAAATTTGCTGATTTCTTGCCCTTGTATTTTAGTTGTGGAGTAGCAGTTTCTCATTGACCTCATATACAAACAGCTCCTATGCTTCAACTAAGAACACTTACTCTGGAATAGCTGTTCCTGAAGCAATTCATCCTTACACCCACCAAAAGCATGACCTATAAGCTCTTACGATGTAAGTTAGGTGACCAGAAGCATTCTGCACGACAGCAATCTCACGCCAAAGGTTCTGGTGGGATTTTTGGTTAAATTCACAGCATCTGATAAGATCTACTTCCTACTAGAAAAATTAGTCCTGAAGAGGACAGTAAGAATTATGCTTGTCTACAGATGTCCACCACACATAAAATTCTTCATCATTATTAATAGGAAAAAATGTCAAGTAAGACAGCTGGTATCAAACACGGGGTCATTAGTACTCTCTTACAAAAAATACCAAATACCAAAAATAATACTTTGAACAAATTTGCTGTGAGATTGAGGCAAACTATGCTTTCCAGAGTTTGCTAGCCAACACTACATAACTATTATTGCCTTGTGCATAGCATGAGTATTTAAATGCGTATTAGGATGAAGTGTATTGTATTGATTGAGCCTGCGTTAGAATCAAACTCTATTCTTTCTGAGACAATTTCCAAATTGTTGAGTAACACTAAATAGCTGCGAGTCAATGCCACAGTTATGTTTATGTGAATTACAATAAATTTTGCAGTTAAGCATACATAAGGTTATAAAAGTATAGTTTAAAAAAATCAACAGTTAAATAATTGTCTTAATTATGGGTACGATGTCTGAAAACACTGACTGCTGTATGGTCAAAACCAGGTGAACGTATTTGTCAATTTAGATCATGAACCTGCAAATTGCAGTGCTGGACAGAGTTCTTCTAAAGTCAGTACAGAGCTCTGTAGGTGCAATGAATTGCAGCGTCGAAGCCATCAGTGAATTCTTGACCCTATGAAAATCTACAAAGTTTTGACACTAATTATAGATTTCACCCATTATTTTCCTTGATATATGGTAAGTCAGTAAGATCCCAGTTTATTCATACCTGAAAAGAAAAGCCTAAGGGATTCTACAAGATGGTTAACCTATGACCACTACACTAAGGCTTCAAAACAAATGTAACTCATTTGCTCCGGGATGACAGATTAATAAATTGTTCCACCTCATTATCACCGTAATACCTGGTGGCATAGCTTAGAGGAAGTCTGGCAAATGACATAGGCCAAAGGTCAGTGCTCCTTTTTCAAAAACAAGATTACAAACCTTAATACAAATATAAATGATTCAGTGGGTTTATAAAAGGACAGTAGAAATCCTAGTTCAGGTTCAAACAATACTTATCAGTGTAAAAATTACACATCAAGCTGTAAAGCATGGTGCTAGGCACAAGAAATGGAAATTGAAATTGATGCAACTGTGTTTCCGACTTCTGTCTCAGTGACTGTCACCCTGGGCAATGCTGGTGCTGCCAGACATCCCTGCGTGCCAAGGCAGGTCTGTGATCTGCACCACTGAAGCAGATTGCGTACTGCTGGCGGTGAAGGTACCACAGCTGGGCTACTCCAGAGCTACCAACAACCACGACAGGGCGTCTCCTAATTCCTTTCTCTGGGTTGGAACATCAATACAAAATAATAGAGAGAATGAACAGTAGATTAGATACAGTCCTGCAATTCCAAAGCCATGAATCAGGATGAAGACTCTCTCGAGTTAAGCTTTAAAATAATACCTCATTTTAAATGGTTAAGCTTTTGCACTTTGTAACGTCCCTAGAAATCGTCAAGCCTGTAGGGTCATATTTGCAAGCTTTTATCAACAACTGCAAAACCAAAAAGAATATTTAAAATAACAAAACACTTGCCTGCAGGAGTTAAAGAAAAGGTGAATATCATGAAAGCTGTGATGAAATTATGAGATCTGGAAGCTATGAAATACAACTTTTAATATAAAAGGATGAAACTAGCTACAAACATGCTGAGGTTTACATATTGATTAGTCTTGGCAGAGAAGCTCATAAAAACAGAAAGTAATAGGAAGAAAGGTTGTGGCTCAAAATAATTACTCTATGGTAACAGTCATGCATTTTCTATGCAGGCATGTGTAAACTTTAACGGATAATGTGTAGAATAGAGCAGGGCAGAGAAAACTACATAACTAAGCAAAAATACTATTTTTTTTGGAATTGCTTCTACATCTGTGGAAATAGGTGAAGATTTGCTAAACTGTAGAGTGGACAATTTTAAAATGATTGTAAAGACAGCTGAGTGCAACGATTTGAATAGCATCACTGCAGCCAGACCACAAGCAGAGCACAGACTTTCATGCCAGTATTATGCATGGAACTATAAAGGCTTTTTGTTTCCAGAGTCACAAATGAAAATCATCTAAACTATCAGGTCAAGAATGTCTGGTGTGCCAGGCCTGAAAAGTAGCATGAAATAACCTTAAACCAGCTGGAAACAGTGAGTGAGGAATTCCCCTTGTGAAGGGAAACTGTATTGGTGCAGTAGGGTAGAGGTCTAAGATGCTCTGGTGTGTATAAAAAAAGGGGGGAGTGTGAAAGAGGAGAGTTTATTTACATCAAAAATCACTGAAAAGTCACTGTCAGGCTATAAATCAAAGCTGTTCCTTCTCAGCTTTAACATATACAGAGATCTGTAAACTCAGGGCCAAGAAGCTGAGACAGGAGACTTGCTCTCCTGCAAAGTCCAAACCAAGTTCAGATACAGAGAAACTGGTCCTTACTTTTTAGGCATCTTTGCTTGTTGATTAACATTGCTAGGGTGACTGCAACAACCTATTATCAAGTTATATTCTGTTTTGCTACTACAAAACATATAAGGTAGATAAAAAATTAAAGTTTCTGTAAATAAGGATGTCATGTAGAAACAAACGTATTCTGTTTGGCAGCAAATACCTTTGTTACCAAAGCACCTGGCATTTTAAAATGTTTATATTTGTATCTTTCTCTGCTGAATATTTTAAGCAGGAAGAACTGCTCTGGAGAAAGAATTATACTAGGAAAGGAACACTATAACCATCAACCTCAGTCATATTAGAGATTAATTTATAATGTCACTTGCACTGAAAAATTACTTGTATTTCACCTCTCTTTTTTCAAAGGTCTTTAATTCTTCCTCTGAAAAGGAATGTTATTTTTGCTGTTCAATTACATTTTAACCATTCAATCAGATCGAGCTATATATAAACGTATGGACTCTTGTTTCAGATTCCCTTACTCAGCTTTTACCTCACGAAGAGAAGAGCTGTGTTCCAAGGTCACAACTGATTAATCTTGACCTGTGAACCTTGAAAGTGTAAAGTCTTAATATAAATGTATTACTCTACATAGTAAAGCGAAATGTACTCTGTATCCATGACAAATAATGAACTGAATTTTTCTGACTTTACTCTTTAGTTGCTAATTAAGCACTTAACTACAAGATCTGTTAACTCTTCGGTGCTCTTTGGGTAAATTATGTGCCTATAAAAAGGGTGAAAGCATTTGGCCCTTTGAGCAGGTCTGGTGGAGGTATCTTCTCGTCAGGTATTTTGCAAACGATTTTTTGCTAAACCTTGAGAGTGCTCATGGTGAAGCTGCCACAGGCATGCTTCAGCCTTATAAAGAATATATTATTAACAAGCATAAGGCTTGTGTTTAACAAGTGTTTAAGACTTAAGGTATTGTGGCAATATCTTTATATTACTGGTACTATTACAGATTTCTGGTAATATTTGTTAGAAATTAAGCCACAAGACAGAGGCAAGTGAAATAGAGTTATTTTAGCAGAAAAATTTTTGCTAAATGGATACTATCATCACCAATTCAATTATACAGTAAATAAACTAAATAAACTAAACTAAAAAAGGTCTGAGGGTGAAAAAAACTATTTCCTTTTACTGGCATCACATGAAGTTAAGCTTTTTAAAAGAAAATACCTTTTTTTTTACATTCATTAATATGTGCTTCTGAAATGTGTATATCTCATGTATCTTTCTATAAGAAAGTCTAATCTAAGCAGATGAGTGAAAGCCTGTGCTATTGAGATACTCATAGTGAGCAAAACCAAGCTGTGTTTCCAATGCCTGTTGCAGAAGTAAGTTGATCAAACACCAGTTCACACTTCAAGTGCCTTCAGTGCAGTCTCACTTAGATGGGTTTCCACCATGCAACACCAGTGATGCTTGGTGGAATTACTGCAGCATACCAGTGAGGGCAACTGGGCTTCCAGAGTCCAAGAGAGATTGGAAGGGAGAGGAGTGGCAATGCCTCTGCAGCTCTGCTATGTACAGTACAAACAAGAAAAGATAACACCTATGTTCAGGTCAATCTCACAAAACAGATTGCTCACCATGTGTGCAGTTTACTGGCAGTCTCTTAGAAGAAAATGAAGTATACCACAGAATGGGACTTACATCACCTGGCACTTTTAAGTTAACCAGAAGACAGTAAAGTCAAAACAAATTTACCAGGTGCTTCTTGTAATTGCAACCAGGACCAGAAACATTTACAACTGTGACAATGCAATTAGTTGTGCCCAACAGACATCGTGAAATCATTTTCAGAATACATTAGGACAGTCTTACACGGGTGTTTTCAGCAAGTAGATACCGTATTTCCTGCAGATCTGAGGCCCGATGCAATTGAAAACATAATGAATCTATTTTTATCTTTAATCATTCATTTTGAAGTACTGACAGGCATATTAGGCACTCCTGCCTAAAATTAGTTCTGTTCATGATGGAAGCAACCATTTATTCTATCAAGCTATTTGTATGCTTAATATCAGAAGACATCTTCTGGGACACGTTACCGTTTTTGTGTGAGGTGTCTCTGAAATATCTTGTTTGGTTCCTAGAACACAGCATTGCTATCGTAATTAATGTCCTAAAGCTCTGTGAATTGTACGTCATTAGATTTTCCTTTAACCTGCAGACTGCTCTGGGAAACAAAATACAAATCTGCTCTCAAGAAACTAAGCAGTAAGATAAAAGGACGGCTGGTTTAGGAAATGCCAAACTTTGACCCCACCATTGCATTTTACCATCAGGAAGGGTGCTGCAGCCATCACAAACCAGCAATGGATCCTTCACCTGTGGTGCACCCAGGGCTGCAGCGGTCAGTCTTCGCAATGGCAGCTCCAGCTGCTGTCTTTGGGCCCAATGCCAGTAATAAATAACATCTCAGTAATAAAATAAAATCTTCCTCTATGCAGATACTCTGATCAGATGCTCTAGGGGCACAGAGAAACCCTAACCCTGTTTATGACACTGCACTACCAGTTCTGCTAGTCACATTTTCTTAATGTAGTTTCCTTTTAAAGGTTTTGGAGGACTCATGAGCACATGAAACAATGTTCCACATTTTAAACCAGTACTGCTGTTGCAGCCCTGCGTATTTCCCAATGCTTAGGCAGCTCTCAGAACAGCCACCAGCTTTGCTCATGTCCAAAGTGCTTACATACTTAGTAAGACTCATTCAGAGAGATAAAATGAGATTTTTAAACCAGGTGTCAATTTGTGTCCAAAGCTGCCCACCACCACAGGAGAACACACAGCAATTCCTCCTCTAGACACTGTGCAATTTCACTGCCATCTTCCCAGAAGAACAAGTGTGAAGGTGGCAAGGTTCTGGCCATCACAAAAGTCTTGAAGGTGGCATATTACGTATATTTACTATAAACTCCATCTGATCTAAATCAACATAAGCTCATCGCTTCTGGACGCTCCATTTGAAATGATTGTTACTATTCCTGTGGTTGGGTTGATCAGCCACTGGATGTCACTATTAGTCTGAATACATAAATCCAAACAGCATTTGTTTGGCATCAGAAAATTTTTAAAGACAGGATGAATCTGAGCATACTACATACCGATAATATTTTCAGATGCTGAAAGCATTTGCTCAAGCCTCACATTTCTATCAAGTATATGGTATAAGAAGTGCCTGATTTAATACTTTTTTTTTTTTTTGTGATTCATTTATGAATCTGATAGCAACTCATGTGTTCTCAATTTCACTCCTCTCCTGACAGTAAATTCATGTCCTGTGGCATGTGCTAATTTCTATGCAGAACCAGCACGCAGACTCTGGCACCCTGCAAAGTGTTCTGAGTTAGCCCCAACTACATGGCAATTTTTCCCAGGGATGAAAAGCACCTTTTCCACACCCCTGGCATAGCTCACTGTCTCCCTCCCATGGACAGCTCATATAAAGACGTTTCAGAGCTGGCTGGCTTTCAGTGCAGACAACAGATGCCTTGAGATCTTCAACTCCAAATTTGATTCTGTCTGATCAAAATGTGTCCAGAGTCACAGCTACACAAAATGTCCCAAATCAGGAGCTGTCAAGATACACCGTTGAATTAGGAGAGGAGCAAAGGAAACTTCTATTCTTTATCTCCTAAAATCTTCAAGTATCAAGTATCAAAGTACAGAAAACTAAGATAAACTAAACTAATGTTCTTCTTTGTAGGGTTAAAGGCTAGAAGATCTGTTTCTCCAAAGGGTGAGAAAAGTTGCACTGGCAAAGTGGTTGTATGGTGTTAGCACAACCGGCCAGAATAAGCATAAAATCATTGAACAAGGTGCAAGGTAATGGAGAATCTGAGCCAAGGAGCATAAAATGAAAATGGAAAATGCAGATGATAATAATAATAATAATAATAATAATAATAATAATAATAATAATGATAAAAAATCCAACTCTACCAGTTAGATGATGTGAATCTTACTTTTATAAAACTCCATTTTGGCAAGGTCCCAACTATATTGCAAGAAGACCCAGTCACAGGCAGTACAAAACAGAAACCTGAAATGCCAGCTGCTAACTCCTTCCCGTACAGGGATAGGGTAGTTATCTTGGAGCAAAAATTGACTGTAATTCATTTTGCCTACGGTGGAAATCTGCTGTTAGGAAATACAGAAACACTCAATAATGATACTCAGGACCAAAAAAAATATCTCTTGAATGTCCCACCAACAGCAACGAAACAGCCGGTGACAAAATCACATATAAACACAATCTAGACAAAGTTATTTTAATATAAAAGTTAGGGTTTGTTTCAGAAATTAAGATAAATACTAGAAAACAACTCTGAAATTAAAAACACCAGACCTGATTCTCACCAGCCCTCATAACTAAAAAAAAAAAAAATAATTAAATTGGTGGTAACTGCTTTTAAGTCTATGATACACAGATAGAATAAATGAGATGAGGATCAGGTCCATTTTCCTGATGGTATGTACTTCTGGGCATTTACTTCCTACTGTAAAATTAACAGCATGATATTTCAACACCTCTTCAACCTAAAGCCATTTAATTATCCAATTGACATTATATGAAACCATTTCATAATAAGCTCTTTATCTCAAAGAACAACACCCTTTAAGAGCAGCACTCATAAAAGGGACTCCAAGCCAGGGCAGGAGACCTGCCGCTGCAAGGTCACCTTTCAGACTTCATTGTGGTGGCACACCGGGCTTCTGCATGGCCCCTGTGGCAGCCGGCTTGCTGGCCTTCCGTTTGCTCTGTTGTGAACGGCCGCTGATTGCAGTTCAATGCTCCTCATGCTCCAGGAAAGACCGAACATCAAACAGGTCTCTCACAGCAGCTCAGAGCAGATCGATTACATCTTTGCTTAGCCAGATGTGCACAATCTATGAGTTGTAACACCGAAGTGAGCTGAGTTTGGCTGCACTTGACAGTCTCTGAGACAGAACAAGAGGAGGCCTCACAATATCAATACATCAAAGAGAAGAAGAAAAGTATTTGAAGAAAAGATATTTGAAGCAATTTTATTAAAAAGGATGACTGATTTGTTTTACAATTATTTTGAAATAATTATTTAAAATAATTAGATTGCGCTGAACCGATACTGTAATTTTAACACAGGTATAATCACTGTAAATGACATTAAGAGCTTGTCTACAGGCAAATTGCATTGCTCTGATTATAATGGGATTGTTAAAGCTCAGCAAATCCCCAAGTCCAGATATAGTTGACATAGCAGAAAAGGAAGGGAAGGAAGTTATGCCAGAAAGCCTAAAACATCTCGGGCTTACACTGACATAGCTATTTCAGTCAAAAAAACTCCTAACTAACCAAAATAATTGCACGTGAACGGCAGCAAGGAATACATCAGCTCTGAAACACGAAACTGCAGTGGAAGCAATGCTGAAATTTTGCTACATTTAAGCTTGAAAGAGAATCTGAGCAAGTGCCATTAATGTTGCCTTTTAACTGTGTCCTTCTGCAGGTTGCACGGCAACTTGGGAAGAGGAGATGTGAACATATCAAAGTCCAAGGGGGCAGCTTTGCAGCGTTAAGGCTACCGACCACCTCCAGCTGGAGCTCCAGAGGGTGTCAGTGCTACGCAAAACGGCAGCTGGCCTGCAGGGACCTGCAGCGGTGATTCTCCAGACATGCTGAAGATTTTTTAATAATAGCTTACAAAACCAATAGAGATATTTCTCTCACCTTGAAAAGTTACAGTAACTTATAATCTGACAATCCAGTAGCTATATTAGTTTCCCTCTAACTCCCAAAGAAAGTGAAAAATAAAAAGGCCACAGCAAAAGATACACCTGACCCAGTCAAGAAAAGAAGAAATTACAGCACACAAACAGTTCCTATAATCAAAATCCCTTGTTAGGCATCTGTTTGCCCCGTTATAGGAATTTGAGCATGCTCCACTCAGTCTCCCCTTGCTGACTCTCAAGTCACGCAGGGCATCCTTGGGCATGATGAAAGATGTGCAAGCCTGAGTATCAGCAGGTGTGTTAGAAGAGCAGTGGCGAGTTCCAGATCAGAATGCTGACACCATGGGAAACGCTCCATTCTGCAAACATTTCCCCCAGATCAGAGGAAACAGATTTTAAAATCATTTTGGAGAAAGCCTTTAAAAAAAGTCCTAGCCACTGAATTTCATAGCAAAATTTGTGCTAACATTAGTGGAAACAAAAGTGAGTTCAAATCAGTAACTACCTGCACCATGTTCTGTCTCAAAAGCTGAAAACTAGAAATGAGAAGAACAACTGACCTAAATATTCAGGAATTACTTAGTGACTGTTAGTGAATCTATTTTTGAGTGGTTAACTACAGACTTCTCAAAGAAACTTGATCACCAGAGGTAAAACTTTAACAAGACAGCACCTTTTAATGTATTTCAGTTCGAGGTGTATAGAACTACTAATCACTTCAGTGAAAAATTGGGTCAGAGTTATCCCCATCTTCCTCAAAGTGCTGTAAAACTAGATTTAAGTGTATATATATTTAAATTAATGTATAATTATATATTTATATACAATTTGTATTCTACTTAGCAGAGATGGCAAAGTACAGTAAGTGCTGAAACTATTTTGGATGGTATTCATGAAAGCACAACAGTAAAACCACCAACCACAGGGCATTTTTTGCTAAGTCCACTTTCAGCCCTGTTCTCAATAGATAAAAAATCTGTATTAATTAGTGAGTCAAAAAAACCCTCTATGATTCCTAATGCACTAGGCAGAGACAGGGATATTTCGTACCTGTTAATTAACAGATCTAAGATGCAATATGGATGTAAACAAACACATTTAGATGTTATTTATGGTTGCACAGAGGTGTAAATAAGAAAACAGGGATAAGTAAAGGTGTATTATTTTCCACCAATATTTCCAAACTGCTTCATTGTATTTCTGCCATATGTTCCTATGTAAAGTCTTAAATTAAGAAAATTTAAGCACAGCATCCGTTTAGCGGACTACATCCTTAGTAAGTGTAACTCAGCAGGTAGTAAATCAGCGCTATTTGTGCTAGCTGGCAATGTAGCCCTAGATTTGCTGTAAGCATTATCTGTGCTTTCATATTTCTTAAGAAGCAGCTTGTTAAGGTTCCATTTTCAAATGTGTTTCATCAATAATGCCTAAAGGTGGCATGCTCACTAAACAATCTTGCTAGAAACAATACAAGATAAGACATATAAGACATATTAGATTACCCAGTTCATGTCTCCAAATGCAACAAAAATAAATGCAAAATGCTTTGGGGTTTGTCGCTTGCAGCATGCAACAGCTTTTCCATTATGCTTTGCCTGATCGTTTGCCAGATTTCTTCAGAAAAACTGAGTGCTAGGACGAATGAAAAGAGCTTGTCTGTAGGTCACACTGTGGGAGCTGGGAAGCAGCAGGCTGGTGTTCCACTCCTGACTTGTTCTAACGCCTTACCAGGCCCTTCCTGCCTTGTTCTATCCAACTATCAATACAGACATTTAAGCTTCCTTCCCATGTAAGTCTTACAGATAACAAACAATGATATCAGCGTTATTACATTTATTAACTAACGTTAGTGCTGTAAGTAAATCCAGGACCTCCTAAATGGATCGGGACTTCTAGTGTCATGTGACACAGCCGAAGAGTTTAAATTCCTAAATCATATAATCATTCAAATACAAATCACAGGACCTGAAGTAACTTCATAGAATAATTCCAATTTTAAACGCTTAAATAGTGAATGCTGCTGCTTCCCAACTCCTCACCTGCAGGAGGGGGACTCCCTGGTTCTTACAGCCTGCATTCTATTAGCCCTTCCAACAACAGGGTCCATTACCATGGCCCACCCCAAAAAGCACAACTATAATAGTTTTTTTCCACCAAAACTTGTCATATTTTTGCCAAAGTCAATCTCTTCCTCATAACTCAGAATCACCTGGAGGGATTTCCTCCTGTCCTTCCTTGTCCACAGAAGTTTACTTCTTATCCTTCAGCAAACCTGAGCTGCACATCCTTCCCTATTTAACTCCCTCATTCCCTGCTTGCCCTGTCAGCAGTGCTACTCCTACACACCTTCATCTTTTTCTTTTTTTCCCTCTGTACTGTACTCTCTACTCAACTTCCTGGAGCATGACTTGACAATTGACACCAATCACGCAACTGAGTGCAGGTCTGAGTGAAGCCAACGGGAATCTTGGAGGACATGGGAGTGCTGACGAGGAACAGTCACAGTATCAGGGCTTTGGACTGCAAGGTCCTCACGACAAGACTGTGTCTGTGCATCTGTGTATATGAAGTGAATACCTACCTCCATGTGTTACACGTATATGGGTAGGGAGGCTGCTTATTTCCAGGTGTGCTGGGAGGAAACATTTACTAATATTTCCCAGATAAGTAATATTACAATTATGAGGATCACTGCCATTTCAGGAGTGTTGCAGAAATCATTTGATGCTAAGAAAGTATTCTGAAGCTGAGAAGAGCTATGTAGGCACAACTATTATAAATAATAGTTTCTAATTCCTAGTCTGCATATGTTAGTAATAGTACAACAAATAGCTAGGCTAGAAGAACATTGTGAAGCAAAACCAACTAGATGAGTTTCCTTTTCTTTTGGTGAGGAATTACTCTTTACAGTTCTACAACATGGGTCCACGGTGTAGGCTTTGAGCTGCCAGCTCCTCAGGGCAAGGTTTAAATTAAGTCCTCTTCTGCCTTTTTTTTTTTTTTTTTTTAATCGGGAAACTATTTAATTCATTTCAGGCTTTGTAATCTTCTCCAACCCACTGTTAAAAAATAACAAACAAACAAAAGAATACCCAAAGCTAAATGTTGACTCTAAACCCCCTTTTCCAGCCTCCTATTTAATCGGCCTTGTGGCATATTAGAAAATAGATCATTTAGTTCCACTTCATTGTTATGGGGGTAAAAAAAAATCTTACAGTCAGGCTTAAAGCACCTAAATACCTAAAGCCATATTCTAATCTGTAAAGCACATGGGTGTAAAACAGGCAGGCAATTTTTCATTTCCTTGGGGCAACATTGTTTATGGTGACTGGCAGGGGCTTTCTGTATTTCATCAGGCCCTTTATGAGCACGCTGCCAGGCACGTATAGCTGCACTCGCTGCATTAGTGATCAGATTATGTGCAACGGAACATCTATCCTGGCAGATAATAGATACGTGGCTGTCAAGGGGGGCAACGGAGGGACTGGTGCAAGGAAATTTGAAATGGCTGGCTACACCCTTAGAAATATATAGGGCTTAATATGTCAAACATACGCTGAAATTAGCATGAATTTAGTAGTGCTGCCAGTGAAAGCCACCTGCAATCAAAGCAAATAGTTAATTTTACCCTTTAAAAGTCTTGCAAAATAATTCCTACTGCCTACCCAGGAGATAGTTGCCTGCCTGCAGTCAGGATTTCTAACCACCAGACAAGAAAGGTTCAGGAGAGGTTCTTCTAACCTGGAGAAGACTCTCATCTTCTTGTGGTAAAACCCCACAAAATTCTATGGTGTCACAGACATTTAGGAACAGGATTATATGATCCCCTGTGATGGCAGCTGACTGGACTCAATTACAGATGGTCCATTCCAATTGTATGTTCCTTCAGCAGAATTTGAACTGGCATCTGAGAATGTGAGATTGGTGATAAAAAAGCCCCAAATTACACTAATGACAAAGTGATAATATCTTTGAACTCATTTTGGTTTGGTTCTTTCACATGTTGTTCTTCAACATTCTAATATCAAAATAAACAAATGTAAATACTGCCTGATGATGCTGGTAAAAAACATCAGTAGATATTGAAGAATTAATTAAAATGGAAAAAAATTCTCTGGGGGAGGACCTATCTGGGACTTTTTGTTTTGAAATATGTAAAGCTGACCATTCCCTTCTCTGTCTTTTTTCTCTGACTGGGCACTGCCTTCATCCATGCATACTACTACATTAATTAACTGCCCTTAGGAAGCTGACGTGAAAACCCCTTTCTTCTAGTCCAAAATGATGGAAGTATTCTAAAAGCACTTATGTTAAAATATAAGGAAAAGGCACAAAGTCTTCATTTCTTTATATTTCACAAAGATAGCAAAGCATTTCTGGACCTAGCCAGAAGCAAAAACCTTGTTATTTTAAGATGTTTTTAAAAATAAATCAATTTCAGGGACTAAAATTGCTCTCCTTGTTCATTGTGTACTGGGCAGACATTATGGATATCCTCAGGTTTGCTGGAGTAGCTGTATAAACATGTACTAGTAAAAGGCAAAACTGAGGCATACCATGGGGCTCAGTGTATTTGGTGACAGAAGCAAGCAGCGTCAGTTCGGTAATTATCATGCCCTCTATTGGGAGTCTGTGTCCTGCCACTGATAATCAAAAACTTGACCTAATAAAGCCTTTTCTCTCTCCAGGTTCCCTTGCACTGAAAGAACATCTTCCTGCTCCTTGCGTACAGCCGAAGGGCGGGTCAGTTGGAGAGGGGGAGAGATAAATAGCGGGGTGCTCTGGAGGTAAGCAAGGTGTCTGGGCATTTGATCTTTGCAGGTGGTGTCTGTGAAAAGCTGCATGCAGTTTGCAAGCCACAAGTTGTTATCATCTGATGCAGACACCGTGCTGTACACAGTACAGTGCAGAGACCGTCTGGTGGTATGTTGACTGCAGAGCAGCAACACAAGGAAAGGCTTATTTAAAAATATAGACACGTAAGCAAGACAGAAACCCCACCTCCATGTGATTGTCTGAGAGGGATCAAATGGGTAGAAATGCCACAGATAGGCACACTCCTCCCAGCATAATTGTTACTATCACAGCTGTGGTGGAGAGAGGGGGAGGAGAGCGGATGATGCAAGGAGCTTGGCATCATGCTTAGCAATCACTAGACTGCACCCTTTCGTAAGAGGCGAGGAAGCGCTGGAATCCACCAGAGACAGCCCAGCTCTGCGCGCAGTCACCGGGTGTGCAGAGCTGGGACTGCAGAGCCAGCAGTGACATGCTGCATCTGCGGCTGCATCTGCTGTGCAACCCTCCGGACGCACTCAGCTTTCCCACCCCACCCGCACAAAGTTTATCCAGCAGCTATGGGATTTACTCCAACAACACTGATTCTTAGTCACTTATTTTCAGAGCTCATCACAAAGAGTAATTAAATGGTCATAACGTCCCCAGCCTTAACCCTATTTAGTAGATAAAGTGGATAATTAAGCATTGTTAGCTCCATTTTGCATCTATGGAAACTGGTGAGAGAGGCTAACACAAGGTCACAGGGCTGAGTCAACTCAGGATTACAATACATCGGTTACTAACTACTTCATCCAAAAATGCTGCGGTATTTCATTGATTTTAAGGAGTTATGGATCAAAACTGCTATTCCTGTCTCATCACTGAGAAATCTAATACAGAGAAGTATTACATGATTTAACCGAATCAACTATTTGAGAACTTGAAATGAGCACTGATATTGTGTATTTCATCTATCAGGTGAAATAACCACCATCTCTTTTTAAATAATCTCTGTTTGATGTAGCTAATTGTTATTATACGCATATCCTTGCACTAATATATAATGAAGCAGTCAGATGTGACAAATCTGATTCCCGGCCTGTGGAAGTGAGGTTTAAATGTTATTATTTGTAGCTGCCTAGGTAGAACTACAAAACCCTGACACTCATTCTCCATCGGAGTTTTTCATTTGTGTTAACTGCAGTGACAGCGCTGAGATGTTGGACAAGCCTCTCCCCTGAGAGCACCTTCCCCGAGTTGACCGTGAGTCACTGGAGACTGTAGTTCGAACTGCTGTATCCTTCAGGCTATATATAGCTCTATTCCTACAAACTATTATCTCACTTTTGGCCAGTCGGCTTGCTTCATTCAAAAGTGTTTATCTTGCCCTAACTGCCAGCCTAAAGGTGGAATGCTATTTTCAGGCTATGAGAGAGGCCTAAAGAGAGCTGAATTTTTAAATACTCCCCTTTCCCCAATGTTTTAAATACCTTAGTATTTATGCAAGATACTACAAATTGAAGACCTCTATTTATTCACAATATGTGTATAAAATTGACAAATTTTCTCTACTTACACGTCTCAACCTGATTTCTAGGGAGTGGAAAAGACTTCAAACGTTTTTAATTTTTGGCTTTGCTCCTATGGCAGACCAGTAAGGCTCAAGAAAAGACCACGTGCACTTCATGTAGGGACCTCCAGTCAGTCACCAACGTGGACAAAAACTATCCCAGCAAACATAGGATCATTGGAACTATCAGCTTCACTGGGCCACCCCATCTCCCAAATCCTGATTGTCTTCCAAAGCTTTCTTAGGAAATGCATGGTTATACCCACATAATCACAACAAACATTGAATTTCATACTTCCATTTAAACCTATGGAAAATTTGTGACAGATTTAAAGGGTGGGAAAAGTTAGACCGCCTAAGTAATGTGTATGTAATAAAAAGCATCTTACAAAATCCAATGAAGTGAAAAAGCCTTTAAAGGAAATTGCCTTTATTAAATGTTGAAACAGTATGAAAAGCAGAGTTTGAAAGCTGCCCTTGTATCTAGAATTCTTGATGAGGACTGAGTGGAGGATCATTTTTTGCCAAGTAATTCAGGTATAATCAGGTGAGGTCCACCTGTGCCATGATACCCAGTATCAGACATGGGCTAACATTCCCTGAATTGGGTTAATACTCAGAGTTCACAAGATAAATGACTTGGGGAGATTCTTTCTAGTACAGACAGACCAACAACTTATAGTGTGACACACTGGAGACAACCAAAAGATTTAGACAGCTTTATTACTTAAAAAAAACCCCAAACAAAACAACTCAAAGCAAAGATTCAAAAAATCAAGCTTTCTAGAAAAATTAAAGGCAGCTGGACCTGACATAGGGACTGGACTGGTGGTACAGCGATGCTCCCTCTCCCCATCTCATAGCTGCCTTTCCACTTGGCTCCGAACCAGTGTCATTGTTAATTGGATGCTGAGTGATGGATCTGGCCACCTGGCACTCTGTCTGGCTCCGAGCTGATGATCAACTCACTTGGCAGGCTAAGTGGGGAACTGGCCACCTGGCTAATACGAGGGCTACAGAATCTCTGACGAGCTGATTGCCAACCTGCTAAGGCATTTTTTTATTGTGGATACTGACAGTAACTTCTCTCTTTTGCTCTATTCATCTTTCTCATCACAACTTGTACACTCACAAAGAAACACCCAACTCACGACCCCCTCCTCTTTTTACTTTCCTCTGTCTGCTAAGACGGATAAAGACAGACTCCTGCCTTAATTGCTACATGAGAATAAAATGAGCTTCTCGCCTTCTCCTCCAATTTCTTTAAATTATTCCAAGTTCCCTACCCCCACTCCATCCTGTCTTGCTTCTCACTATCATTCTCAACACTCCAGATTAAAATTTGTATTAGCTGATGAGTTTCACAACAATTTTTGAATGGTGTAGTTTGTTGTGTATTTTTTACTTAGTAAAAATACTGAAAAAAATTAAGAATAACATCAAAACAAAGAACTGGACAAAAATAATGGGAAATCAGATTCATGCCTGAAGGCTAGATTCTCCACTTGCCTTGCACCCTGTTTTATTATTAGCACTTGCAAAACCTTAGTGAGAAAGGCCACAATTTTGATTTGATTTTTTTTACATTCATTTTGCATATATGTAAATTACTCCACAAGGAGCAAGGCAATGGAAAATGAAGAATGAAGTGCACAAAAATACATCAGTAAATAATTCTAGAGTACTGTCAGCGTCACACAGTGGAACATCCTAAGTTATACTAGGAAAATAAATTTTATTACTTCAAGACCTTAAAGAAAAAAGTATTACAAGTACTGAAATTTTCTACTCAATTTCAAATGTACTATGATGAGGTTCCACAGTGTTTTTAAGCTGGTCTTGGGATACAGTAAGTAGCTAATGTCAAGCTCTTACATCCATTGAAAATGATCTGAAAATAATGTACCTTGTGAATGGCAATCATTGTACAAAATTAGATCACTGATTGGAATAGGGCTATATTCACTCCTGGTGTGACTTTGTTAATATAAACCAAATAATCATTTGCACCTTAAAGGGCCTGCTTCAGTTGACTTTAATGGGGGACTTTCCATAAGCTTAAAGAACTGGATCAGGCTAAGAAGAGGTAAGGTGGCCCAGGGGGTGATCTTCCAAATTCCAAACAGCCATAGTTCAACTGAAGTTAATGGAAACATTTTGGTTTATCCAAGCGGAGATTATGGAACTTGTTTTTCTCCTTTCATTGTATGTATGCTACAAATACTAGAGGGAAGTATACTGTAGTTCTAACATCACAGTTTAAACCAATATAGCTTGGCACTGGTGCTGAGAGAAGCAGCCACATGCTTCTCCATCCACTCATTTCTGTGCAGATACAGCCCTTTTATTTGTCCCAGCCAAAAAGTTTTCATGTAGCCACATGATGAAACACATCACGAAACTGATCCAGATAAAAACTAGGGGCATTCTTCACTCTTGGTTATGTTTATCTTTGATTGTTCTCCCATCCATTCATCACACAAAGGGAGGGAACAGCATGGGGACAGAAGGAGGAGGAACTGCAGAAGGGGAGATCACTTCTTTTAGCTGCAAGTGCTGTCTTAGAGCAGTTAACATTTACTGTGAAACCACAAGATAAATAGCTCACCTCTAATAACTGCAGCACCAAGGAAGTGTTCATAGGATTTGTTTAGCAGCAAAAAGATGTTATGAGCTGAAAATATGTACTGAAAAATGGCAAAGTGATATTATATTGAAGTAGCAGATGTGGTTAATCCTGAAGAAGTCTCTTCATATGAAATAATTCCATTAAATTTTCTGAATCTGCATGGTAAGTCCAGCTCAAGCTTTTAGCATCAAGGTACATATCTATACTGTATTATTTACATACACACACAGAGTGTCTATGTCTAATAATATATTAAAAGACACATATATTTGCATTAATAAGTTATTAGAAGTTTACACTTTGTGGTCCAAGACAAAAATATTAGAAAAGAAAGGAAAGGAAGGAAGGTGGTCCGGCAAATTCTCTAGTGATCTGTCACTTTGTCTCCCTTTTATTCCCCTCCTCCATGTTGTTTCAGAGTGTTACTGCCCTGAGCAACACAACAATAGCTGAGACAAAATGTTCATGTTTTAATTCACTTGCAAAATTCAGTTGAGGGAAACTGTCGGTCAGAAACAGACATTTAGACAAAGTGCTGGTACCTTTTTAGAAGCGCAACAGCTATGTGCTTCCATGTCTCTGAACTTTCCTGGAATTAACCTACTTATCTTTTGTAGCCTTTTTTTTCCCTTTTTTTTTTTTCTTTCCAATTTTCATAATAGCCCTGTAATTATAGGAAGAGTATCTCTCTACAGTCTAAAGGTGGAATAAAGTATTTTAGATATTCATTAAGACAGGAATGAATGTTAAACTAATCAAGTTGCTGTCTTCACATTGTTTTTAACCTGATTTTCCTGCATCCATGCTGGAGAAGGTTTCAGGAAACTCTTACTGCTTTTTAGGGAGCCCTTATCAGCATGAGTACCATCTTTGACTGCCTTTGAGCAGCATTTACTCCCCTTTACCTGGTGAGCCTCTACCAATAAAATTACTGCCAATCTTTGTAAGAATTTATAGGTGAGTCAGGAACCCACACACCAAACCACAAACATCACCAGCCACTGAAAGAATTTCCCTGTCCTTCAGAAGCCTCCTCCTGCAGAGCACATCACTCCCCTTTGCAATCACCCTGCCAGATGCCTCTCAGGTCACGCCAGTGACGTCTTGGAAAGTGGGGACAAAAAGGCATTGTGGTACATTTGGCTCTTAGTGTACCTGCTAACTTGTCTGCATTTCCATAGTATTGGTATCTGCTCCTGGTAACAGCGTCTCATCGCTACTGGACTATGGAGCCCTCGTGGCTCATAGTTTACATTAGAGAGGCTCCTGCTTGCTTATTTGACCCGATTTCTCCATTCTGGCTTTACAGCCACATGTAACTTCACTTCGCACCCCTTTATGTCTCACAGCTCACATAAACACTGGACTACTAATATTAAAAAAGAAAAAATCCAGTTATTTTAGCTGACTTCCAGTTTCAGGTGGCTAAATGTCAGGCTACAAGAGGCTCACTTGTGCTCTCTAGCTCTGTATCAGAGCTTGAGCTACCAGGTTATTAGGTAACAGCTCATTGGCACAGAGCTCCTTCCAACACATTTAGCTGGCTCAGGTCTTTCTGATCTGAGAGTGCTTTCCGTTTTTCTGACTGGCGATGCATCCTATCAGCAAGGACCCACATCATTTTTTAATCTTCAACTGGTAAAGGGCTGCTGAACAAGTACGATTGTCATCGTTATATCGTCATAAGCATGACATTTAGCATTGCTGGCATTTATTTTGCCCATCTTAGATGTCAGTGGAATACTTGTTGCTGTTTGCTAACAGGCTTTGAAGACTTCCAGCTCTGGACAAGGATGATGGAAATTGTGGGGCAAGGGATTTATTACAAAACCTCAGCATTTGGCGTTATCTTAGTAAAGTATGTGGCCCTCTCTCTGTTATTTAGCTGTCACTACTAATATCGATCCAAATTGGAGCTGGGTGCTGCTGAGCCCCTGCAACTTGCAAAAGCCAGTGAGTTGTTCCTTAGTACCTTGCCAGTGCTCCCATTGCTCTTCTTTAGCGCTCACAGCAAACACAGCAGTCATTTCTTGGTTCTGATACTCACTGCAGTGACTGACTAGTAGTCTGTAAGCGACTAAACTTTAGTTCCCTGTCAAAGGTTGTTTTTCTTTAACTGGTCTGGCAGTCCAAGAATAGCTCTGTGCACTCTAATACATACAGTATTGTAAGTAATGACAGATAATGCTATCAAGGTCTTTTCCTAGAATATAGGGATTAACTCACCTCATTAAAATGTACACATTCTGCATAGCATGATGCAGTACTACTTCAGGACAACTATTTAAGCCAGTCAAAAGATATTATGTTCTGTGATAACTAGGATGATCCCTAGCTGTCCTCTTACTTCCCTGTATTCAGATTTTTATAATCTTTTTAGATTAGTACATAGATATCATAGCACTGAGCACTTTTTAAAACCTAAAATAGACTACATTAGCTTAAATTTCTAGGTAGTAAAGAAACTCGAGAGGAGAGAAACATAATTAACTTGGAGCATGGAAGGATTCCCTTGTGGGAAAAACACCCCGAACTAAAAAAAAAGTAGTTTGTACAAAGTACCTAACAGTGAACATACAGAATCCGGCAGGTTAGGCACTCTGAATACTGATGTCTT
Organism: Fregata magnificens; assembly: GCA_013389945.1. Classification (NCBI taxonomy): domain Eukaryota; kingdom Metazoa; phylum Chordata; class Aves; order Suliformes; family Fregatidae; genus Fregata; species Fregata magnificens. Next base: position 221,684 of record WAAD01035266.1, read on the forward strand.
AGGTTGAAGGTGGAAAGGTTTTTATTTTATTTTCCCTTGAACATTTGTTCTTAGACATTTAAAACTTATCTGATTTCTTTGGATATTAAAATGTAATCATTGCAATTTTCAGTGCTTTTTTTTTTTTTCTTTCAAGAAAATGAAAATAAAAGTTGCGTCGCTGGAATTGCCTATAGGTATCTCTCTACATTCAAAGAATGCTTCTGAAAGCTATCCTAGCACATGGAGCCCAGTTCCGATCACATTAAAATAAAAGGTGAAAGTATCCTGAGCATCAGCAGATGGAGAAAGTAGGAGATGGAGAAAGCAGAAGTCTGTACAAGAAGATCAGGCCCTCCAAAACTCAAACCACTTTTCCCAAATGATTCAGTTTTTTCCTCATAACTTACTTTTTCTTTTCAACTTACTAAAGTAACTCTTAGCAGTTTCTGGGCTGCTTAATTTCCTTCTGTTTCTGCAACAGCCTCTGTGACAATTGGCAATTGCATATATACTTGCTTCAGAACCAAGCTTTTAGACTCATATGTATCAGCTGTGTAAACGCCTGTTCCTACAGATGTGTAGGTGGCTACAGCAAGGTGAATTTTACAGAACTGACTGTTGATCTACTACAGATAAAAATTTTAAAGTCCAGACTCCCATACTAGTTATTACTGCCTTACCATAATTCAATTTATTTTTAACAGCCTTACCTAACTTAATTATCCTGGCATAATATGTCAATCAGTTGCCCTCCCCCCGCCCAACACTGGGTTTTTTTTATTTTATGGTTACATTGCCAACTTAAAACAAAACATCAGGTATTTCTTTCAGCTGTGTTACATACCATTGGCCATGTTAATTCTAAGTCCTAAGAAATGAAAGTCCTAGGAAATATTGCTATGGGAAGAAACAACTTTGCAAACCCAAACTTCTTATTTATGCAATTCTCAGTCTCTTGCTGACTGGTCAGGATCTTTGGCTGGTTTACATCCTTCTGAACAAATCCTTAAAAGATGCAAATTGTTTGTTTGTTTGCTTGTTTGTTTTTGAAAAATTCCAGAGTAGCTCTGTAAATACAACACTTCGGATGACTACTACAGATTAGATGTGTTATAGTTTATATCAATAAATCCTCTGCTTTATCAGTATGTCAGAAATCTTAGGAGATACTTTGTATTGTATTGTACCATAAAATGACAAAAATGTTCTAATCTGGTATATCCTTCACAGAGACTGCTTAATAATTAAAAAGCTGCCATACAAGATAAAGAAGTGAATACAGATAACACAATGAAGCCTGAAAATGGGGACAGAGAAAACTTTTCAGGCCAAATGGAAATTTACTGGGATCCTGTAAATGAACCAAAGAGGAGTTAATTCCCATTTTTTTAAGAATTAGTAAATCAGTCTCAATTAGAAAATCTTCTCAATTCCAGGTAAGAATTGTCATTATTTATTAACACAATTTCTAACCAAGGATGTCACTTTGCATTAAAATGGTAACAAACTGAACCTCACAACTGTAACTTTTATAATTCCAGTGTCACATCTTGTTCCCAGTTAAAGTGGTATATCATTACTGGACAAGCCAGAAGGAGTACTGATGTAAAATAAAGGGTAAACACTCTGAAAACCATGTCCTGTCATCTGCTGAGACCACTATGTCCCATGTCTCTTTCAGTCATATAATAATTTATTGAATTATTAAACTATTCAAGAAAACATTGTATTACCTAACTAGGATCTTCTTTTAGTGCAGCTCTAACTGAAACCAATGGAAGTTTTGCCTGCAAAATGTTGTCATGGTTGGATGCTAATTTTCTACCTTCAGGTAAAGTTCTACTCCCTTTTTTCATAGAGAGCTCTTAAAACCTATGTCTTTATCAATTTTTTAGGTAACAAACATTAACTTAATGAAATTTGCTTAGAGTTTCCTATTTGGAATGAATACAGAAAATACAGTAGAGATTCAGGGACAATTCACCTTTTCCAAAGCATTTTTAATTAAGTGCGCTTTCTAACCTGGCCAAAAAATGTCTCATTCTGAAATGCGTGTTTTTCTAATGATATATATAAACATAATAAGGTCACTGAGGGCACTAAATTATGCTTAGAACAAATAATGGAAGTATACCAAAGGTCTGAGAAAGCACTTCAGGCAGTAGAGTGTCAATGCACATTAACTTTCTGCTATAAACATTACAGACCAGCTAGAAGATTAATTCTATCACAGTCACCTACAGCTTTAACACTGGTTTTGAAAGAGATTTTTTCCAATACTTGTTAGTATTATTTTTGTGGTGACATTTATTGAAGCATAAATATAAACAAACTTCATACACATGAATTAATAATGCTGGCATTTTAAATGTATTCAAAAGAGGTTAAACGATTTGCCCAAAAGGAGTTATTGAGAGAACACAGCACAGGACAACATCACAGTGTATCAGTGTTAATAATTTGTACCTTTTCCAAAAATGAACCAATGTTCCTTCTCTCTACCTTTTTCCTCACTATTCAGAATTATAGTTTCAGCTAGAAGGGATTAACTAAAGAAATATACATATTCATGTATTACAGAATGAATCATTTTACTGCTTCTGTCATTTACAGTTTTCAATGCTGAACTTCCACATGGCTAGTAGTGTAGCATCCCAGCAGTAACAGCAAGCACTCTGCCTCACTCTGTCTTCTTTCTGTGTACTTGCTGACTGACAAAAGTTTTAAATTGCAGATTTTTTATTCCGTTTACAATTTTCAGTATATTTACTAGAAAACACCTACTAGGACAGGCGATGTCTCTAAGTGGTCCTTTTTCACAACGCATTTTAGATAACATAATATTAAATATAGCTGTTCTCTAGAGGAAAAACAGTGGTTAAAAAGCAAGCTAAGGTTACTGTTTCCTCATGAGATATGCTATGAAGAACAGCCAAATTCCACTGAAGTATTTCATTACTAGCTAGCATAATACTGAATCACAGCACAACTAATGAGTATAATTGCATTCAGAAAGTTTCATTTTAAGAATGTGTCAAACATATAATTTGATTAGGGCGTGTGAGTATCTGTGCATGGGTTGTTCATAGTACATTCTTATGTATGTGAATCATAAGGCATTATGAGCCACCTACCTCCTGGTAGTAGGGAAGCTGCAATATTCCTTCCCATTAGAAAGAAACTTGGACCATCTTTTAAAAAGTTGACAGCAGTCTCAGCACACATCTATTTTAACTTCTAAGCCTTCTAGTTAGACCAATAACATTCATGATGTTACTGAGAAACAACAGTTATGAATTTTCTAATCTAAAAGAGAATTTGAATTTTCTGGTAACAATAAATATTCTAAAATTTAAAAAATGAAGCATCACTATGGCATTTACAATTCTGAACAGCTCTATATTTTTGTAAAATGTTGCTTATTTTAATGGGGGAATAGATTGTCAGTTTATTAAAGTTTGGAAAAGGTTTATACTTCAGAACAAGTTAAATAGATTGTATGTTAGGAAAAAAGCATTAATTTTGCCTGTAAGAGGTAAATATTCCTGTTCAGGATTATATTTTTGTTTAGAAGACATGTAAGATTAAAAATCATCTTTCAAGTAGCTACTGACCAGGCTTCCTGCATACCTTAGCCTGTATGTTATAAATCTCTTCTGTTAGCTTGTTAATAACTTCAGCTGCAAAGTCCATCATCCTTCTGGAGAAGCAGCAACTCAGTCTTCAAGCCAGCTCAGCTTACTGTTGCACCTGACTAGAACAATAAGATGTTATGTCAACAAGACATGCAATGATTACAAAGTCAGAAACTGTTGATAAATTTCCTTTAGAACAGCCACAAGTTACAGTTCCTATACAGCTTTTTCCATTTCCCACATCTATAATGGAAATGACATTACGAGTAACATCTTTCTCTCATTTTCATGGATCAACTAAATAAAGATACTTGTACCATTAAAACTGTGTTTACAATGCTGCAGCACCCTCGGGGCAGAGGCCATATTTCCCTATTGTCTTACAATATCTTGAGCAACAGATTCCTGCTGTAAAAGCAGAACTTTAAAGAGCTTCTGGTGATTCAGCAATAACAAACTAATACGTACGGCTGAAAATGATTTAGAGGGAAGAAACTCTTAACTTAGAAGCAAGTTCCAGATTTCTATGTGTTATATATAAACAATAAAATTATAAAAGCATGAAAAATGACATGAGAACATCCTTTAATATTAGGCTGAGTGCATTGAAACTACCCCTTGCCGTATGATAATTATATAAAATGCAAACAATGTCATTTAGCATTGCTGGCAGTGCTTTATTATTTCAAGTGAAAAAGAATATAGTGAAAGGAATTTAGAAGGGAGGTGGATAGTGTCAGCAGTAACAACATACATGATTACACATTACTATAATTAGCAATGGAATTTAAAGAATTAAAAAAGCAACATATTTCCTTTGTTTTTAACTATGCTTTTGACTGAGCAGCAATTCCATTGATATCTTTGGCAGAAAAGTTTATCTCAGTCTTTTTTAAAATATAAACCCATTAGAAGGAGAAATGCTGTGACCAAAGGTAAACACTTCAACATAAAAAGGGCCCTAAAAAACCCTCCAGAAGGCAGTTTAATCCAAATCTGGGATAACTATGGATTAAGAATACATTGATGTTAGTTTGTGCCCCCCTGTTTTAATACTACTACCTCATGCTAATACGCTTTGGACTATTTTCCCCAACCCTTATACTGACCAACTCTTATGTTATAGTTGGTTTTTTTACTTTGATACACAAATTTGTGAAGCAACGTTACATCGCTACTTCTAACAATCTGTATACTTAATTTCTTTTATTTCATTCTGAAGTGTGATTTCTAAAAGTTATAGGTGTGAATGAAAAAGTGATGCTGAGGTACAACAAAGGCTTGAACTTAGAGTACGTCAAACTTTGCTTAATTGCAGTTGCAATATGCTTAGAAACGTATCTCTAAGATTGATGAATGATTTATCCGATCTAAAATATCTGCACGTGCATTTGCAGCAGCTTTCTATGCAAATCAGGTACTTACACACACAAATTATTCTAGTTCGCTACAGGAGTCTATGACGACCTAATCTGCATGTTCAGCTGTAGTACACCTCTAAATTAGCATGAAAACGGTGCATCTTAGAAAGGCGGGTCTTTTATTATCCCTGCATTGCTTACTATATTTTTAATTGGAATGTCCATGTTACTGGCATTCACTTTAACTCATAAGAACATTTTGAAGATATAAGGAATAATTTGCTGAAAATACTAAATACAATTTTTTAAAATAAGTATATTCATCCTTTGAATAAGTGTAATTCTGATGTAAATTTTAAAAATTTGGGAACAAAAACCATCTTGTATGGCAATAAATACCTGCAATTAATAACTCTTATGTTAAAAACTTTGTCAAGGTTATTATATGCAATACTTGTTTTCACAGCATCACAAAAAATGGTACTTTTAATATCTCACTGAATGGGGACAGAGGAGGTTGAATGTGAGGCACACCAGACACTGATTTTACCCTCACTAAAATGCAAAATAGCCAGCAGATAAATTGTGACTTAACAAGTGAGCCAGGCTTACAGCTGTCAGATAAAGCTGTACTTCAAAGGTGAACAATAAAGTTTATGTAAGGTCCTCTGTCAGAGTACAGCCAGCAAAACCAAAACTGATAAGCTGATGAAATGCTACTTCTACCTGGACTTTCATCCTTTGGCTCTAGGAAAAGTAGTTGCTGGACTAACATGTGAGTTTAAAGAAAGAACCATGTGAAAATAATATCCATAGAAATATAGACTATTGAATCAAGGTATAGAAAGACAACATCGTCACTGTTAGTAGCATAAACTTTTTATAACCTATGCATGATGACCAGTTAAGTTGAGAAGCAAACTGGAATAAATATAGGCGTGTGAACTTCTAGTAGTAAAAATTGAAGACTTGCTGAAAATTTCATCATTTCACTTTCTTTATAATAAATTTGAAAAGGGGTTCACTTCAGTAAAAAATTCTACTGTGAAGGGTGAAGACTTTGCACAAGGCCAAGGTTCTCAATACTAGAACACATTAGAGACCGGATTTGTTTATCTTCTCTTCTTTTTAATGCTATTAAGAAGGTCGGGTAGAGGGGGATAGAGTTACAGATTGCCTTCTTCCTTATGTTGATAATATATAGGAAAGGCCACAGGAGTACTGGAAGTAGGATTTCTAAAATCCGAATATACATTAAAAAGGAATCTGAATGCTTTTGTGCTATGCTTTGCATTGGGAACACAACATTTTCCCACACATAGGTATTTTCTCTCTGTTTTGGTTGCAAAGATAATACTTTTTCAATACCTTTAAGTTAAACCCCAAGTGATGTTCAAATTCAAACATATACAACGGCAGAAACTTTTGCATGCACTTCCATCTATAAAAACAATAAAGTGGACAATTTTGCAGTTTTAGAGGCAAGTCTTGCTTGAGCCACAGAGAAGTCACTATTTACTAGTGAACAAAAAGATGAGAAAATTCTCACTTCTTGTGATTTATTCCAATGACAGGGTTAATGTCACAGGTAGACATGCCCATTGACTCATTAAATTGAACGGCAAGACACAGCTAGAAGTTAATTTTCCTTTGGCATGTGCTTAGGCACCTAGTTATGACAGTATTTGTGTCACCAGAATTTATTCCCAACCTAAAACGGAGTCGATCTTTCAGTTCAAATCTGTGGAGGCATTTTCATACAACTTTTTACCTTTCAAAACTCTGTAGTTGTAACAGCTTGTATCTTTTGTAGGTCAGGCACCAAGATGGACTTGCAACATGTAAATTAGTTGATTACAGTGGTACAGTTGCTACGGATGTTTTGCTACACAAATATGTAGACACACAGAATATTAGTGACAACTTTCATTCATAGGCAACATATGAATGATCAATGAATGAGGTTTTCAGTGTTCAGCAGAAACTTTTTAGCAAGGTTTGATGTAACATTTTGAAATATGTAATCTCCGGTGTAGTAGATATAGCTGTGTGTGTCACCCCATATGGTAAAAAATACACTGAAGAAGCCTGGCTCACTCTGAAGTGTGGCCGTGGAAGCTGTAAACATTTACTTTAGGAATATCCTGAAGACAAATTTGAAGTTGGAATCAGAAGGAGCTATGCAATTTGGATCTGCACATCCCCGCTGAGTCGGAGGGTATGTGTTTTCTATTATCAAGGTACACTGTGGCAATCAAGGAAACTATCAAGAAAAATGGGCTCTGAGACTCCTCATAGTTCAGCTGTGCTGGGAGCTGGGATTTTTTTTCCATCCCAGTATCGAGCAATGATATTACAAGGAAGGCCAGCTGTAAAAGGAGAATAAAATACCCGTGTCATAAAAGTGTTGGGGAAATTCATTAATCTCTGTGAAATGGATTTAGTTTCTTGGGTAGGTGCTAATTATCACTTGAGTATGCACCCCAAAATACTCAATATATTAGAATTTTGAGAATGTCAAAGCAGTTTTGCCTGCTTGGCAAACAAACTGAAATAAAGCAAAGGTAATGTTGGCATACCATTTTAAAGGCTTATCCCAAATTTCAGTCCCCGTTTCTGCAGATACTCTGCTCACTAGTTGCAGTTAACATAGTGGGCACTTCTAGAGAACTACAGACTGGCTGGCCTGATCCTGAGTCCTTGGAAGGTTATGGAGCAGACCTTCTGGGAGGCCATGTTCAGGCACAAGAAACGACAAGATGACTGGGAGCAGCCAGCACCGATTGACCGAGGGCAGACTGTGCTTAATGTGCCTAACCAGCCCGATATTCTGCAGGGCAATGACCGGCTCTATGGACAAGGGGAAAGCTGTGGATGTTGTTTACTTTGACTTCAGCATGGCTTTTGACGTGGTCTCCCAGTATCATTACAGCCAAACTGGTGAGATATGGACTAGACAGGTAGACTGTGCAGATGGGGGAAAACTGGCTGAACCATCGGGATCAAAGGTTTGCGATCAGCAGTTCAAAGTCTATGGGACTTCAGGATGTAAGCTACATGCACAACAATATAACTGAGAACATGTTTATGGGTAATTAATCTGAATGTGAAAAGGACTCATTTCCTTTACCTACAGTAGGAGTGGAAGGTTCTAAGCTACTTCCAGGCCTGTCCATTTATAATCAGCACATTAAAAAACAAATGAGCCAATGACTGTATGCCTCTTAAGAGATAAGAAAATTTACTTTATACGTTTAAAAAATAAAAGTATGTTAATTGCCAGAGAACAATTTAAAAGGCTAAAATTGACCAATTGCTAATACCCCCTAGGACTTAGTATGTGGGGAGTAATAATCTTCAGTTGGACGCAGTATTTTTCTATATACCTGAGTGGCACAAAGAATCATGCAGATTTGATCCGCTGCATTTCCCATGTTGATGTGTCTATGAAATACCACTGACATGTGCCTCACGTGGGAACCGGGAATGTTATCTCTGCCACGGAAGGAAAGTGCTATTGCCAGCGGTCAGCACAGAAATTTAGAACTATTGGTTGGAAAAAAACCCAGTATGGCCAGATCCAATCCTCTTTTTTGGAAAATATCTGAACACTTCCTTGAAATGTTGGTATGGGATACTGACACATGCTGCTCCATTTTTTGATTGGTTTTCATTAACAAAAAGATGAGATCCACACTGCATTGTCTCCTCACTGGAAATCTGGCCTACTGACTTATCCTACTGTTTATCTTATCATTAATTATATTAATCAGTGTATCAAAACTGAATTACTCTATACTTGTAGTCCATTTTGAATGTCACCAGTGTATTTGGGAATGTCTGTGACACCATCATCTCTGGGTGTAAACTAAGAAATTTTCAAAGCTTAAATGGATCTAAAACTTGTAATCTAGTCAATTAAAAAAATAAGTTAAATGCAGTTTCATACTCAAAATTTGTCCTGGATGCATTTGCAGTTTTGCATTGTGTATTGGGTTTAAATAGCCCTCTCTTGTGTACTGCTATATAAAATAACATAAACAAAAGAGAAAGTGACTGACCATAAGCCATAGCACAACAGTGAAGCTGACAGAAAACAGTCGAGTGCTCTCAGTACATGAACAGAGTCATTACACAAATTTTAGATATTAGTAATCTCAGTTGCTACTTGCAATAGAAACAGATAAAACTATACCATTTTTGATTATGAAATTTTCAGTGTCCCTTGAAGTTTCTTCAGGTTTTTGCTATACAGATAATTTTACACGTGGAATTACTTATTTCCTCAAATCAGCATTTCAGAAAACTTTATGGCCCACGTTAAACGTTGTATTATGCTGCTATGCCTGCCGACATTAGAGGTGACTTTGGTCACCGGTCTTTGATAGTGACACCTGCAACTGCTTCCTGTAACAGCAGGGCTCTTTCTGTTTCGCATCTGGATCTACTGCGATTAAGCAGTTACGCTGGTTGGGTCCACTGCCAGCTCATCTCTGGCATTTACCAAACAGTATTTTGCAGAGCGCCTGGGTAAGGACTGCTGTCACTGATACTCAAACCACTGAAGACTATAAGGATTGCAAAATCAAAAACTGAGGGGAGAATTTGGCTTCTGATGTACACAGCTGCTTGACTATCCTTGTCAAATGGCAAGTGAGGGAGGTGGCAGCCCATTTCTCCAGGACTCTGTGCTCTCTTCTGTCAGTCACTTCTTGTGAGCATGTGGATTAAATTATCAGTGGTCTATGCCTCAGTTTACCATTAGGAACACTGATATATTAAACCAAGGATATTTTGAGATTCAAGTAAGCAGGGTTTGTAGAAGTTTGTGAAAACTTTCTATTCCAAGCGTAAGGCATGATTTTTTTCATACTGGTGCTGTGAACGTGCACCAGCAAGATGCACAGGGACACACCAAGTTCCTGGATCTCTAGTCATGCAGAGGCAACGGTCACAAATGATATGCATGCTTCTTTCAAATCTGGTAACTCTAGGTCTGTGGGACAAGGTTACTCACTAAAAATACTGCTGTCTCAGGAGCAGATTCCACACAAGCCAGAACACGCCATAGCAGTGTACCTGTGCAGCAAGACCAAATGCAACAGCCCACAGAAAGGAACAGGGTAACTCTGCTTTAAAACTTTTCTTGGCAGTTGCACCAGTTTGGTTAGAACAAAGCCAGCATCAGCTCCTTCACAGCTATCCAGAGGGGAAAGCTGTGCCGCACCACATCGCAGGGCCCCGTCTCACTGTTCTCTCCATCGCCTTGCACAGCACCAATTCGGATTATTGTGCGTTTCATGTCGTGCAAGCACTAGTTACCCAGACAGCCCAAGAAGTGTTCTCCAAGCTACACTGCACAGATAAATGAGAAGAATATAGATTTACTCTGCTTTTTCTTTCTCTTCCAAGCCCCTCCAGTAGTCTCTTCACTGATATTTGCAGGCATTTTTTGCCACAGACATCACTAACGCAGCTTTACCGCTAATTAAAACACTGGTGAAGAACGGCAGTGCCAGTGATGGGGGGGGTGTGTGTGTCAGGGCAGCAGGTTGCCACAGCAGCCAGAGCGTGAGGAGCACACGCGGCTGGGAAGGGACACTTACAAAGAGCTACAACGCCTGGGGATCAAGGGAGGGGCCGGGGCCGGTGTGCCCGGGGCCTGGCGCCGGTGGCAGGCCGTCCCCGCAGGCCGCAC
>WAAD01035268.1:7842-50443 GCA_013389945.1 Fregata magnificens
GTGGGAGACCATGTCAAAGGCCTTACTAAAGTCCAGGTAGACAACATCCACAGCCTTGCCCTCATCTACTAGGCAGGTCACCCGGTCATAGAAGGAGATCAGGTTGGTCAGGCAGGACCTGCCTTTCATGAAGCCATGCTGACTGGGCCTGATCCCCTGGTTGTCCCGCACCTGCCCGGTGAGGGCACTCAAGATGAGCCGCTCCATGATCTTCCCCTGCACCGAGGTCAGGCTGACTGGCCTGTAGTTCCCCAGATCCTCCTTCTGGCCCTTCTTGTAGGTGGGCATCACATTTGCTAACTTCCAGTAATCTGGGAGCTCCCCTGTTGACCAGGACTGTTGGTAAAGGATGGAGAGCAGCTTGGCAAGCTCCTCCGCCAGCTCCCTCAGCACTCTCGGGTGGATCCCATCCGGCCCCACAGACTTGTGAGGGTCCAGGTGGCGCAGCAGGTTGTTGACCGCTTCCTCCTGGACTGTGGGGGGTTTATTCTGCTCACGGTCCCTGTCTTCCACCTCAGGGGGCTGAATACCCTGGGGATGACTGATCTGACTATTAAAGACTGAGGCAAAGAAGGCATTAAGTACCTCAGCCTTTTCCTTGTCCTTGGTGACAGTGTTCCCCCCCCGCATCCACCAGAGGATGGAGATTCTCCCTGGCTCTCTTTTTGCTGTCAATGTATTTGAAAAAACATTTTCTATTATCTCTTACAGCAGTGGCCAGACTGAGCTCTAGCTGGGCTTTTGCCGTCCTGATTTCCTCTCTGCACGACCTAACGAGCTCCCTGTACTCTTCTTGAGTTGCCTGCCCCTTCTTCCAAGCATGGTAGACTCTCCTTTTTTTCCTGAGCCCCAGCAAAAGCTCCCTGTTCAGCCAGGCCGGTCGTCTTCCCCGCCGGTTCATCTTACGGCACACGGGGACAGCCTGCGCCTGCACCTTTAAGACCTCCCTCTTGAAGAGTGCCCAGCCTTCCTGGACCCCTTTGCCCTTCAGGACCGCCTCCCAAGCGACTCTTTCAACCAGTGTCCTGAACAGGCCAAAGTCTGCCCTCCAAAAGTCCATGGTGGTGGTTTTGCTGACCCCCCTCTTGACTTCACCTAGAATCAAGAACTCTACCATGTCACGGTCACTAAGCCCGAGACGGCCTCCGACCACCACATCTCCCACCAGTCCCTCTCTGCAGTGTCCAGATATGCTCATATATTTTATATGGATGTAAAGCAGATTCCCCAAACTAAAACCCTCTCTCAGAGAGTCTCCCTAGGTCTCTGTCTGATTTTGGCCTCATTTACTCCCTTGCAAATGAAAAGCAGTTCCATTGAAGTCAGTGAGGTAACACTTGTTTTAAACTCGCGTGAGATCATGTCAGAGCCATGGTCCATAATAAAACCAGCTGCCGTTAACTCTTCTACAAGTTTCCATTCATTAGGGTTTTTTTGCTTGAATTCACATGAGCAATATCCATGGGCCAAGAAACACATTTTAGAATGATAGCTATTTCCCCTTGCTAAAAACTAGAAAGTGCAGCAAACTATCCCAATCCTCACTGAAAAACTACAGCTTATTGTATTTTGTTAATAAACAGAGGTGTTTATGGACAAAACACGTGTGAATATACTTTAGGGAATCATCCTGCACTGCCTAGAGGAAAGGGACAAGCTGACCTAATACGTCTTTCCCAGGTTTTGATTTTTAGTTTTGTGTTTGGTTTGGGGGGGTGGGGTGTGGGGGGGGCTGTTGGGTTGGTTGGGGTTTTTTATGCCTATAGCTTCTAGTATTTAATTTTAAATCAGGGAAAAGCCTTGAACGTAAATATTTAAATTCAGCTTCAGTGACCTTTAAACACTGAACCAAAATCGATGAAACCAGTTCTATGCCTGCTAATGCCAACAGCCTTTCCATCAGTGCCTTTCCATTGCCTTGAAGGGTCACAGGAGAGACAGAAATAATGTACTCAGATTATAATGTTTTTTCCAGTTCATCACACCAGTCTCCAGGCTTTCACAACTGTATAACTGTATTTTGTCATATAAGTCAGATTCATAGTCTGTCACCACTTCAATCTGTTCTTTTATAAAAAAACATATTTCCTACACATATAGTAAATGCCTTTCATTTTTTTACTAAGATGAACTGACCTTTATCAGATACTCTGATGCAAAGGCAAACACACCATTACTCCCGCCCCTCTTGTTAATATTAAGTTTGATATATATTGACTCCAAGACTCACATCTATTACAGAAGGTATTGAACAGAAAAAAAAAAAATGCTGCCTATTTTGGAAAAACAATTGGGTTGTTAGAGCAGATGGCCCAAGAATGACACACTAACTTTTTGGTTTGACAGGTGAAGCAGTAAACATCTTTACTGACCATGGAAGTCCTTTGTTAGAGAATGGACTGAAGCTTTAAGGCAGTTCACAAGCAGCACAGCAGAGAAGTGCGTTGTTCTAAAAAACATTAGTGCAAATCAAAAAACTTCTCTTGTAAAATGACAACTTTGACAGCCCTTACTGAAGGACCCCAGCAAACAAAGGGAAGGGGAACTCCCAGTCATAGACAGTGCAGAGCAGCAGAGTTGAGCAACATGAACTTCTGCGAAGCTTCTCTATGGGTAGCCAGAACAAGATTGCATAAATACCGAGCTTGGCCACAAATCACTTAGAGGAAGGGAAAGCGGAGCAAAAATTACTCCAAAGCATGCATCATTTACACTTTCCTCTTTTAAGAGGAAAAAGAAAAACAAAGCAGTCTCACGTCTTCCATTTGGGCTCAGGAAGACCAAAGAGGGTAAAATTCATAGAATCATTAAGGTTGGAAAAGACCTCTAAGATCATCAAGTCCAACCGTCAACTATCACCACCGTGCCTCCTAAACTAGGCCCTGGAGTGCCACGTCTACACCTTTTTTGAAGGCCTCCAGGGTTGACAACTCCACCACCTCTCTGGGCAGCCTGTTCCAATGCCTAACCACTCTCCGTAAAGAAATTTTTCCTGATATCCAAAGGCAAATTAGAAGAAATAAAGTTTTTTCAACCATGCAATGATACTTATTGCATTCAATGTGCTTATTATTCAAGGACTTTTTCCAGAGGCTCCAGATGCCATTTAAGAAGCTAATATAATGCAAGGTTTCTCACAATCCAAATCCTGAATGAAGAAACATGAAGGAGGTTAGATATCTAGTTAATTTGGTCTCCAAATGGGATATCCCTGATCCTTCTAAGAGTTGGAAAACAGAAGTATTCATGTGTGTTACTATTGCATCACCCAGCCGTCACAACCTGACAGTGCTTCTTTTGGCCACATTAGGGTTCCTCAGCGGGCATGTCTTAGCATGACTTTGTTATAATGGTCAAATAACATCTCCTCAGAAGTACTGCTGTCCAGAGATGAAAAGCAGCAACATCTCAAAGCAGGTCTAATTTACATCCTCCTTCTCTTTGACTTAAAAGATCTTGACCTTTCAGATACAGTTAAGGGAGCCAGTTTCACCTTTAGCAAAATAATAATTAAAAAACCCCAAACCCACCTCCTTCTCATTGAAGAGAGGTATCGGACATAAAGGACCACCAAACAGAAAGGTCAGTTTTCCTTAACACTAGGAACAGAAGCAGTGCCATATGTCAAAAAGTAATTTTCCAGTACTTAGAAGCCAAACCACTTGAAGGCTGCGAGTCAATAGCTAGCCTAAACTGCCAGGTAAATCTGTTATCACCCCTTGGCAAGTCACTTGAAAGGCACTCCGCTTTCTTGACATGGACAAAAATTCATATTACCAGTTACACTTGTTGAAAATTGTAGAGGCACCCAGATGTATATGAAAATAGAAGCCGAACCATACCTCTGTCACAGAGCTGCGGTCCTTCCTGGGAGGCACAACATCATTTTGGAGAAGCAGAAGACTGGCTTCAAATCAGCCAACCTGCCCTGTGGCTCACTACAACATCCATTTTAACTTTGTCAGCTTAAGTGGCCTCAAAACATGAGTAACTGGATGGTGTGCAATGAGGCATGCAGTCTGGGAGATCAGAGTGATCAATCAGCCCTTCTGGCCACAAAGATGTGGGTTTTCATCAAAATTACATAGGGGTAGGATCCCAGACATAATCTCTAAATCTACCAATATGACACAAGTATTATATTTCTAAGATACTAAATGTAACACAAACAAACAAGAAAAACTCCAGAAAATCTCCAGCAAGGAGAGAACCCTAGGTAGCTCCATTGCTGCCGTCACTTAACTGTCTTTCTCCTTATGAAATAAAATGAAACTAGACCAACAACTTTATCCCCATGATTTTGACGGCAGAGAGAGTACTGATCCCTAAAACAAAATAAACCGAAAAGCAAGAATGCTCCAATGACTTCACGTCTTAATGTTGTCCGCGTAGGGTTTCACTGCAGAAACTTATGCAGTGGAAGGAAAATCCCTGAAGGGTGTGTGGAACACTGGGGACCACTTCTGCAACTCCCATCCAAAGCACATTGCTCCCTTCCTCCCCCCCAAAACTCATCCCTATTCTTGCACACACACATTTCCTATTTGTGTCACTCCTGTGGTCCCGTCACTGTCTCTGAAATACTGGCATCTAATCATTGCTTTTGTTAAAGTCAGTGCTTTATACCTGGTGAGAATGAGATTTTGTCTACTAA
Organism: Fregata magnificens; assembly: GCA_013389945.1. NCBI lineage: Eukaryota > Metazoa > Chordata > Aves > Suliformes > Fregatidae > Fregata > Fregata magnificens. Next base: position 12,497 of record WAAD01035268.1, read on the forward strand.
TCCCAGTCTTTAGTCCTATAAATCCACAATAGATGCACTCAAAACAGAGGAGCTACATTTATATATACTGGTAGAGGAAATGTCTTTTTCTTGTTTGGGTTGTATAGGGGAGAGGAGAGGAAATAGGCTGGTGTGTCTGGTTTTATGGGGGGAGGGTTAAGTGGCAAACCAAACCAACTGCAGTTTACAGGGATCTAAATAAAGGAACAAAAAAAAAAATAGTTACAGAGCTTTTAATAACACACAGCAGAGAAATCTGCAAACAAACTGCAAGCAAAAGTTGCTGCTTTTCTTTTTTATTGTCATAAGGCTTTGCTCCTTGATTGCATATTGTGTCCAGTGAATAAGCCATTTACTATTGTGGTTGGAGTGAATGAAGCTCAGACCTTTCCCATATATGGCAGGGCCTTTTAATCACCAGGGAGCAAACGAGCAGTGGAATTTTACTGGCTTTCTGGGTTTGCAGTGCCCTCTCTTGTATGAAATATCATTTCCCAGTGAATGCTCGTTACTGGGATTTTGACCCAATTTCCTGCTGCTGTAGTCCTTTAGGGGATGTGTAGAAAGCCAAACAAAAAGGGCCAGCTTCTGATAGCAAGCAGCCCACTGTGAATTCTGAGTAACGCAAGGAAATCAAACAGATTTGCACTAAGATAACTGAGATCAGACCCAATATATTTTTTTAAAACTAACAATACGGTTCACTTCACTGTACAGCTGCTGAAAGCAAGATCAGATTCAGGGCAACTGCTGCCCAGGTTAAAGCTTCTCCCTCATTTTCACCAATGCAGCAGAAAACAGACAATTGATGTTTTAAGTTACTGGGGATAGCGGTAGGGAAATTCTCAGCTGGCCTGCTTTTGTCAGTGTAATATACATTAGCCACAGAAATGCTTGGCTCAGTATCATCTGGATTGCCTAAACACTCTTATTCATATTTACAGCAATTAAAATGCTGCACTTCAGTCTTTATAATCCAAGTTTTGTTTGAAGTGGCAAAGCAACAGCTGTGGCTTATCAGACATCTGAATGAAACCCCTCATTTTCATAGCAGGGGTGTGGCTCTGTGTATGGGGCTAAGCTGTTCCCAAAGCCGTAAAACGAAGCAAACTTGCTTCCCTCTGAGGACCCAGGGGTGCAGTGCTCCAGAGCCTCGCATGAACAATGCTGACTAGAGGCATCCTGCAGCACCAGCAGGTTAAGCTATACAGGTAAATGAGAGCTGACCAAACTCTTCCCCTGATCTCAGAGCTAACCCAACCCACTCCCATTTCTACACATTGCAGCCAAGCTCTAGGAATTTCTTTTCCAAACCTACAAGCTTTAACTAGGCCGGAGCAAAGGCAAATTCTCGCCTGGCTCAATGGCTTTTGAAATTGCTGTGAGAAAGCAGGTTATCACTAGGTCATTAGGAAGAGAGAAAGTCCTTAGCCTTTGCTCCGCCTGCAGCTGATCCCAGAAGACTGAGCAGAAATTGTCCTCGGAACAACTGCTGGTATTAGAAGGTGATGATCTGGGCTATCAAACAAGCACTGCCAGGTCCTCTGAAAAGGTGAGGAATTAAAAAAGGTCCTGCCTTTGCTTCTGGGATGAGAGAGATATTTTACCAGGGTGAACACTGAGGCTCAAAAAAAAAAAAAAAAAAAAAAAAAAAGTTGGGGAAGGGAGGAGGACAATTTCACCATTAGGGAGCTCACTGTCAAAGAAAAGAATGAAGTGGGAAAAGGGTAGTAACATGCCCTGTGGCAGTCACAGAAAGACAACAGGAACATCAAAGCCTTGCAAATAAGAAACGAACAAGGGCCTGATCACAGGCTCCTTCACTTGGGCAGAGCTCCCTTTGAAGATGACTAGAATCCAACTGGCACAAGTCTGCAGGACCGAACCTTGACTTCTGAAGGAGCACAGGAACCGCTGCTCCTGTGCTGGCTCGGCAAGGGTTCGTCCAGCCCCGCACAGCTTCTCCCTAGCTGGAGCCAGCTGCTTTGGAGAAGGACATAAAACAAGCTGCCAACAAATCTCAGGACCTTTGTTTACAGAGCTGTCATGGGTTCAGGCTCCCTTAGCAATTTGATGAATCATGAACGCAAGTTCTCCCTCACCCCAAGTTATTTAACTTTTAAAAGTGCACACAGCGATTTTCATGCCCCTTAGATCTCCACATACTTGAAGGAAGAATGGGAGGGTCAGTGCAGGTGGAGAGGGGAGTGCGTGCACACACACGCACGTACACGCACCTCTGTGCAAGTAAATTGCCTTCCTGTGTTTAGCAACAGCCCCCCCTTTTTCATATTTATTGGCCTACAGAGTTACTCTTCTGAATAGATCCAAAACCAGAGCATTTACAACAAAACTTTATCTCCACAAATCTATTTATAACCCTTCTATGAGCTAAATTCCAAAGATTTTTTTTGCCATTTAAGGACATAAACCAGAAAATGTGCAAACGGGTGGGTTCCACTTTGCTTCACACCCTCCACAGCAAGTCTCAAGGGAAATGCTCTTTATTTGTATTCTGTACACAAGAGGGTGTGGAAACATGTAATGTTGTTTCCATTGCCCAAAATCTTTCCCTAGTATTTTCCCCTCTGCAGCCTGGCCTGGCCCCAGGAGTTACAATTTCAAATGCTCTCATCAACTGAAACTGGACAAGCAGATAAGGTTCAGCAGCTTGCTTAGTAGTTTCTCATCCAACCTTACGACACTATAATGGGACCGTAAGCAAAAGCTGTCATCCCGCGTTTTTGGTACATGCACAACAACTTCACAGGAAGGCTCTGTCTCGGATGCAGCAAGCGCAGTTAAATCTGCAAGCACCCAAGAAACTCCCTCCAGACATGTCAGCTCAGTGTCACTACTGAGCCTGGCCCATCTTCCACCTCATTCCCTGGGCTTCAGCGGTTTTATACTCACAATCTAGAAAAAGTCAATTTGTAGTAGAATACATATCTCTGTGAACAAACAAAAAAAGCGTATGTTCTTGCTGGGAAATCAGTCAAAAATAAGGTTTTAGCCAGTGCTTAAATTTGGCGTTTTGGTATTACACATTCTTTATAAAACACTAATGAATTAAGCCCCAGCAGCCCCGTGGGCTAAATACAAAAATGCACAGGTTATACTTTACTTGAAGATACAGAAACAGAGACACAGTCATTAAGTGACTCACCAGGTATTTATGACCACAGGAAAAAATTCAAAGGAGAAATTACTCCAGTGGCTGCAGATATAGCTGCCTTTTTTCTTTCTCTCTTCCCCCTGCTTCCTCAGTGTTTTGCTCCTGCCCCTGCTGCAAGCCAGCAGGACAGTCCCTGCAAGCACTTCTCCCTGGCTTCAACCCAAAGTCCCATGAACACCGCTATAGGCAGAATCTTCTGATCAGGAGGTGCCCTGTGCTTCATGAACAGAGTTGTCCCCTCTCAAGGGGCAGACAAGGGGCAGGGAGGGGAAAAGAGGCATCAGTTAGTGGTTCCTGACCATAGGTGGTGGAGGTGGGTGCCCCAGTTCAGAGCCCACCTGCCTCACCGCTGGAGAGCCCAGCAAGCCTGGGCACTGCTGGAGCTGGATGCTCAGCGGTTGCTGCAAGACAGAGGCAGAAGCCAGGAGGTTTGCAAGTGAGAAAGTCCAGAAGGCTGCATTCCCCACAGAGCCAGCTACTGATGCTCGGGGAGAGGGACGCGGCAGGGACCACGCTGCTAACACTGGCATCTGCTTGGCAGCCAGGCTGCCAGCCCCGCACCATTTATCAGCACTAAGCACAGTTCCCAAAGAAAAAACACATGAAAAGAAGCACTTTCTTACACAGGATGTAAACCATAGAGCTAACATACCAGGGCTAGCAGCTAAGTAACAGTGTTACGTGCCCTAACCTTTTTGGTTAATCAAATCCATTTCAAGAAAAGTAGGAGCAAGCTCCCCTGGGGGTGAGAGGGATCCCAAATTATAATGTACTGAGCGTCCTTCCCCACTGGGCTAGCTGAACTGTACAAAAGCATCAGGAAAGGCAAAAAGAAATTGTTACATAGCTCAACTGTCCTATGACCTCAGTGTTTCATCCAGAAAGGTCAGATCTAATCTGATCTTCAAATGCCTTTGAGTCAAGTTTCAGCCTTAGCCAAATCCTTGACAAACCGTTTGGAGGCATGCAACAGCTACAGCTTCCTGGAAAACACCAGCGCCGAAAGAGTAAGTGCCAGCATGTAGGTAGGTGCCTTGTTTCCAGTATAGGTGACCCCAAAACCCATTCTCACCAGGTCATGGGGCTTTAAACCACCCAGGAGCTACGAAGCAAACCAGCAAGCTGACCTCTGCACATGCACATTTCTGCAGGCGAGAGCTCTAGTAAGGAAGCAGTGTTCTTGTTACAAGCTGCCAGGGGGTAGTTACTAAGAAGAGACAATTTTTAAAGAATGAAAACTTGCTTTGAAGATAGACTCCCACTCTTTGCAGTCACAGGCCTGTCTGCCTCAGGCTTTGTACACCTGGAGCCCAATCCTGCAAACTCCCCATAAAGCTCCTCTCAAAGGCAACGGAAAGGTTCACAGGATTACGCTTCCTATTCTGCCCTGTTACCTTTTTTGGTGCTTTCTCTGATACCCAGAAGAGTCCAGACAAGCACTGCAGATGGACAGCTAATGCTGCTCTCTCGGCCCTCTCTTTCTTATGCATATATGATTTCCTGTCCCTCTTTGCTCACACGCAGCAATCGACTGTACCAAGTTGTACCCTTGGCAGATAGGGGTTAACAACTCCACTGATCTTTAATACAAATTATAGCTCGGGCAGCCAACAGAACAGGTCTCATGTAAGCAACTGCTAAGAAATCAGAGTATTTAAACAGTCCCAGGGCATTCAAATGCTATTTGTCCTGCAGGCTCTCGCTTTTCTGCAATGAAAGGATCACCCCCATAGGCAGGGCCTCTCCAGCTGCACACAAGGAAGGGTGAAACAAGGAGGACTTCTTGATAGACCTTCCCTGTCATCTTCCTCTTCATATGACAGAAGCTAGCTCCCAGCAGGCAGCCAGCAAAAAAAATCCTTGCTCTATCTTTCTAGTCTCACCACCTGGAATCAGTAGCACTGCACCCTAACCCCGTGTGGGTCCGGACAGATGCTGACCAGCATGCCCCCATGCCACGTGTGGCCCCATGAATGAGACTTTGAGGAATAAGAAATCTTCCCATCTTAATGCACTTTAATTTTCCCTCTAACATCAGCCAGAGGAACTTACAGCCCTCCTTTCCTTTCAAATCACCTAGCTTTCAGTGTCACTGTTGCATTGCCTATCAGTGTTGAACAAGAAATAAAAGCACAAGGGAAGTTACCCCTTTCTCAGGCTGCTCTGTGTCAGAATAATGCTGTGAGCATATGAAGTAGCAATTGTGGAAGATCCCTTATTGTCCTAATATTTGCTTGTATCACTCACTGCCAAAGTGTATTGAGTACACAGGACTCCCCTTGCATCAAATCCTGCATCTGTTATTGATTTCCCCAAGACAAATCCTGTAAATGAAGGCTGTGGAATTGATCCTCTTGTCATTGCATGCTCCAACAAAGAGGAGTTTTCCAGAAATTCAAGTTATTTCAATTTAATCTCTTGTTCACAGGCATCTTGTCCGGTCTTTCTCCCCTGCCATCACGATTTACGTATTACATTAACACGTGCAGGTTTTGTTGACTAAGATACCTGCCTATCAGAAAGCCTCCCAAAGAAAGGCAGACCTGTACTTTCTTCAAATATGTTGAGAATAGTTCAGACCCACTTTACCTTAAAGGCAATTTAATTAAGCAAATGGACCACTTACTTCCTTGAAGCATCACTCCATTTGTAATTTATGTGAAAACAGTCCATTTCATTGGTTTTGGCATATGTAGTTTTAGGACCCCATCCTGTCTCTCCATGGCAGGAGAAAAAGGTATGAAACTCGTTTGCAGATGCATGTGCTCACACAGAACCTACTGCTACATTTAATGAGACAGAGAAAGAATAGATGCAGGGTCCCAAGGTTCTTTGGTGGCAAACCATACAAGCACAATCATTCACAGTATGGTACCTAAAACAGACAAATTATAATAAATACACAGTTCTCACAAAAGAAACACTCTGCCTCCTTATTTTCTTTGAGCTGCTGCCAAGGAGGGAATGTGTTATTTCCACAAATTATTCTCCTGTATGCCTTTTAGCAAGAGAAGCCTTTTCAGCTAGGCAAAATTGCATAAAAACTGCATACTCTGAAAATAAATACTCCTCTGAAAACAAATACTCCACAAAAAGTCAGTTTAAAACAGGTATCTTGCCGATTCTTCCAAGCAATGTATGATATATGAGAAAAATCAACTCTATCTCTGCAGGTCTCGCCAGAGGTTACTAGTTTGGTCAAAGTCTGCTGCTCCCAAGTATCCATCTGCAGCTAACTTCATCCCTCCCTTCATTTCCACAGCTCTTTCTCTGAGAAATTCCCTGCTATGCAGACTATCGTGCTATCAGCAGCCAGCCTTGCACAACACTTTCAAACTGTCCGAGCATGTCAAAGGAGCTGGGAAGGAGAGCCTGCTCGCTGGCTCTCCCCAGCAGCGCTCTGACTGACACAAACACAGACCCAGACTTTTAAGAGCTCCGGTCCCACCCAAGTGCATTTTTTCTCCCCCTTTTAACAGGAAAGGCAACTTCATAAGAAACATTCTGGCAATATGCTGCTGCGCATGTTGAAGGCTGAAGACAAAAACGGATGCCATCTATTGTCAACAATACTTCTGTGAAAGGCTGCCATGACGGACATCTGCTTGAGCAAGTATCAGATCAGTTACATTAACCAGAGCTTTACTGTATCTGTATCAGTTACGCTGGGAGACTGCCTTACAGACAGGCTGCCCTGAAAGCCCAGGTATTAAGTTGCAAAATTAAAAGGAATTCACCAGCCATTACCATGCTAAAAACTTTTTCATTGCAATTCCTTCTTTTTCTTTTTTTACAAAAAAAAAAAAAANAGGACAGATAGGTTATTTCTCCACTAACAAGCCCGCTGCAGGATCTCACATGGAGTGGGACCGGCACAGATCCTGCCCTGCACCCAGAGCCTTGCCCCCACACCTCCGCATTAGGGTCTGCTGGGGTGGGCGAGCATGCACCCCCTCCACCCGCCCGGCACAGATATCTCCCTTAGTTCACGACGAACATCTGGAAAGAGGGGGGGGCACAGAGAGAGGAGGGGAGGAAAAATAGTATCCGACACTTTCGCACTATTTCCACAGCTCGTTAGATTTCGCATGCTGCTTAATCTCTAGCCATAACGCAAACGCAGTCAGACCAGCTCACTCCCAAACAAACACATATCTTAAGCCCTTACCTCTGTGGCTGAAAAATTTTCAACTAGTAGGAAGGAAATGAGTAACTGGCTGCTTGGGCAGGAGCACAGCAAGAAAGGCACACCAGCAGCCTCACACACAGCCCTATTCAATAAAACTACAGCTTTTCCTTGGCCCCTCCCAAAAGTCAATGCTAAGTGAATACATATCCCTTATGTTTACAATTGGCAGGCAGCGGTATGCATTGTCCTCAATTTATTCTAATAGGCAGCCAATGACTACGCACAAGCCAAGGTGGGTTCAGCCTGCCTGCAGAGATGCCTGTCATTCCCTAGGCATGCTCAGGAAGCCACTCATCAGAAAACCAAGACCTAAAAAGCTCCGAAAATTCGTGCAAGCTGCCAAAACTGTCTTGCTACATGCCCTTTTTTGGTTATCCTTAGCAGGGCCTCTGAAAGTAAATCCTCTGTCAGGAACAATCATAAGAAATGTTAATCTTGGAGAAAGAGGCTGTCTTGTTGAACACAAATGGAGCTTAAAAAAGGAAATACACTGAATGGAAAGGGACACAGTAAACATATTTACTTTTTGCACCAGTTAAAAAAAAAATCAAATAAATAATTTCACCACAGCTAAACTTCATTGTGTTTTTTTTAACGAGGACCACATGTAAAAGGGAACACAGAAATGCTCTGCTGTGCAAGCTTGATTCTGCAGAGAGAGACACCAGTGGGAAAGGCACATGAAAGACGAGTTGGCAGGCTTCACAGCCTGTTTCCATTTCAAATAGTACAACAGAAGTTATACACAGAATATCCGTGTTCTGAAAATTAACTTTTAAAGGGATTCAAAATTTTGACGATGATCCTTAGCAAGTTGGACTAGTTGGATAAATAGCTTATAGGTATACAGCTATTTATCTAGACACTAAAACTGGTTCATTTACTCTGAGGATAGCCCTATATCTACATATTATGACCAGTACTTCTCCTTGTCTTTCAACAACATAAAGTAAGCTTAGATTAATTTTTATCTTTGTTTGTTTTGCTTTAGTGATTGCACACTATTGATAACTTTCCAAATTATGCAGGCAGTTTAAAAAAAAAAAAAAAAAAGAAAGAACAGACACAGACTGATGCTGGAAACAAATAAGCTACATAAAATAATTAAGAAAGTGTGAAAATAAATATGAAAATTATTGCTTAGTAAAACAGTGCCGTATAGACCCCAATACATGCAGGTACCAGCCACTAAGCAAGGTTGCAGGAGAACTGCTGACTGCTCTAAGGGGACAGGACTCCAGACCAGGAGATATTCTGCAGATTCATATTTTACAACTATATACACAAAACCAGTTGGGGGAAAATATTTGTAAGATGACTTTGCAGCTGAATGGGCTAAACTATTTTAATGCCTTTCTGGGTCTTTTTTTCTGGTCACTGGGCCCCACGGATTTAGTCACATGTGTAATGCAAGAAGGATTCAGTCCACAGACAGTAAACTAATCTTTATAACATAAAAAAAAAAAGCCAAATCTATGCAGATTTACAGCAAGCAATCATAATTATCCTAGTGTTATTTTAAATTTCACAACTTAATTAGATGAAGTAAAAAAGTGGTGTTTGTTTTTGGAAGACACCTTTTTTTCTTTATTTTAACAGTCCTTTGGAAACTTCATCTAATGCTAGATGTCTCCCATGATGTAGCTGTGCTGGTTTTAAATAGTAAAACTAATACATACAGCATATATATAACTTTGGTTCTTAGGATTTACTAAACAAGGGAGAACAAAATCCTTGTTCTCAGTCATTCCATTAACTATAGAAATTATTAGCCTATGTATCATTGACCAAATAAAAAGAGGCAGTGACATTATTTAGGAAGAAGTGACAAGTGTCTACCGGATCCTACCATACCCTAGATTTTCAGAACATAAAACACTGAAGAATCCAGGCTGAGGAGTAAACAGGATCAAGGGATGCAGATGGTCAGAGCAGAAAACTGAATGTTAGAAGTACGCTGAGGTTCTCATTCCAGCATAGCCATCAACCCCTGCTGGCTGACACCCTCAGTCTCCACTGCAACAGGGAGCTAGCAGCTATACACTACCTAAAGTTGAAGGCAACCTTTTTTTTTTTTTTTTTTTTTTTTTTTTTTTTTTAAAGAGACTTACGATGAGTTTGATGCTCCCTTGTGAAAGCATCCCAAACTCTTTGTGTTCTAAGTCACTTTTCCATTAAAGTTCTGCAAAAAGACCAATTTTGCTTTGGGGAAATGATGTCATGAAAAGTAAAGTTTGCATCCTTCTTGCTGAGCTGAATTTCACCTAGAGAAACTTTAGAATTCCATGACTTGAAACTTCGAAGCCAATGAACTGGCACAGATACCATAATTTTCCTGGAGATATTACTGGAAACCTGAGCCATGAAGAACGCAGAGTTAAATTTCTAGTGGGTGCCCCTTTGCATCCTATGACTAGGAGCCACCTGTAAATGCCTGCTGCAATCACACAGTTATAATATGCCTAAATCCGCAATAGTAGGAATTTAGGGAACTATCATGATAGTCCTTGCCCTCGTCACCAGCGTTGCCACTCTCTCCACAGCTTCCTATCCCCTCTGCTTTAACAATCAGAGACTTTGTGTCATAGCACAGAGCTAAAAACATTTTTGGGGGCTGAATAACCCAACTCCTGGTTTATGATTGCACATATAAGACATAGAAAAAACAGTATATACAGAAATTAAATGCCCAGACCAAGCACAATTTTAATATCGATAACTTATCATGGTAAGTAAGGGCCCTGCAAGTGCTCATTGCTAAGCTCTTGAGCTCGATAACTCAGGGCAAGGGTGGGACGGCTTGCGATAAGAGCCAAAGCGCTTGTACGTGCTGGGCTGTTAGAGCATTCTTGGAGGCCTAAGCCTGCAGTCACTCCCTCAGAAGAATCATGTTAGAAGTACCTGGAAATCTCTGTCGAGACTGTGGCTCTCGCAGGTTTATCAATTTTTCCTACAAAATTTACAATCTAAAGCTGAGGTAAGTCTGTGGTCTAGAAAGTACACTATAAATCATCCCCTGGGAGGCAGATCTGGTTGCTGTGTACAGCCACTCTGAAGAACTTGCATTTTGGCACCGCAAAGCCCTCAAGACTCAGCAGGCAGCGGTGGCCAAAGGGGCCACTTGGATTATTGCTGTTCCTGTCCTGCAAGTGCCTTCTTCCCAAAGCAGCTGCGATGGCAGAGCTGTGCTCCCTGCCTGGAAAAAGGCTTTGGGGTGGTTGGGGAGGGATAATTTTTTGCTTTTCAAAATGAAGTAGCTTTTTATTATTGAGCTTCCCAAACTTATTTTTCTTCTTTTATTTGACATGGTGCACACGGCCATTACTGAGTAGCACTGAGTCTCCTACCACTGTCACTGCAATGTCTTCAGCTGCCATTTCAGAAACAAAGAGAAAATATGTTCCCCACCCCTGCACATTCCCACAATACAGCAAGATGCATACAGAGCATTAAATACACCATGGGGAAGGCCATTCTTCCCATCTGTACCCAACCAATTTAGCCATTGCCTCACATCCCCAGTATCTAACTTTTTGGTGGTCTGTGCAACTAACAGTGGGTCAAACTGTCCTAGTACTCACGGCATAAAGATAGAAATCTTTAGAATGGGGCTTCCATCCTGTAACTAGCACAGATGCTCTGTGTGTAGGCAGGGAGACCAAAGCTCTGCTTAGGAGAATCACAGTAGCGAGGTCTGTGCTAGGAGTAACCGACTCTATTCCCCAGCACAGAGATGGACACAAAGAGGCAGGCTTCCTCCTGCACCAGGGTAATGAAGATGCGTCACTCAGCCCTGCTGACAAGAAAATGGTCTTAATTTCCAATCCTGGTACCAGTAACAAAGGTGTGACACGCTGGAGTGCTAGCATGGGTCACAGATACAAAAGGTTATAATCCTGTCAGCAGCAAGGGTCAGCATCCATTGAGTCCTGGCAACCACAGCTGCAGCTGAACATCACTCTCACTCTAGCAAACGCCCTCAGACCCAATCAGCAGCACTTTTATCTGTCGCATTTGGGTTCCCTTCACAGCTATACAGGGCAACTGTTTATTGTAAATAAAAGTCTGCCATTCTTTGTCTCTGAGCAGGACAGGGAGGGAAGGGAGTTTTAACACTTCCAATGACAAAATACATCCCTGCAGGGATCCACGGCTGCATATGGCAGGGGCAGAGCCTTGGTCCTACCCTGTAAACCCTCTAGGGAGATAAAGGAGGTATCAAAAGACTACATCTTGAGAAGAGAGTAAGACTCCCTTCCCCGGCAACGTTAAACAATCCTCTCCTGCTCCTCACTGCATATTGGAGCATTCAACACAGTGTTGAGTATCTCCAAGCACCCCTGAAATACCAGTCACAACTGCATCATTCTTCACTTTCAGCCCCTCCAGAATATAAGGGCTCTCTAAGTGGAACATCACCAAAGATGAGGGCAACTGTTGTGAGATTACACAAGATGTCCAAGCTAACAAGATCTTGCAGAAAGTCCTGTTATGTATACACCAGCGTAGGTGAGACCTGTGTTGCTTGCATGAACAGGAAGGAAGGAGGACTAAGCCTCCATTGGCCACCAAAGGACACAACTTCCTTAGGAACTGGGTCGGATAAGAAGCATACCCAGAGAAAAGTCAGCTCTAGGAGCAGTTGAGATGGGACACCAACTTACAATTATGCCCTCTGCCCTCCGTACCCTGGTCAGACACAGGACGATAGGTAGGGGCACCCTCTATAGCAGACTTTGCTTTTTTCCTCCCTTGGTACAATAGAGCAGAGGGCAGCAAATGTGCTGTGCACCCTGGGCTAGCTCACACCTCCTCTCTTGCTCCAGGCCAGAGTGGAAAGCATGGTTTGGCTCTGCACATTTTCTCATACCCCCTCACAACATAAAGAGAGCACAGTGTGGGTTCCCCCCACCCCAGCAGATGATTTCTAAATGATGCTATGGCTGTGCCATTTCCACAGCTCATCTGAAATCAGCCTAATCTTATATACAGAGGATACAGCCCAGATGGCGGTGCTCACAGCTGTGCACATCTGACATGAAGGTGAGTAAGCTTAGATTTGTGAGCGAGCCACCCAGCTGGCAGGTCTGTCTGGGGGACTGCTTCAAAGTGCGTGAGGAAGAAGCCCACACACCGTGAGCAGATTTGGTCATCCTTATGATTACCTCCTAGGCACAGACAAGCTTCTTCTATGTTATAGAGAGGCAGAGGTAACTTTTTAGGAAAATTTTACACATGCTACTTCAGGCCATATCTTTTGGCCTGGAACAGCACAATCCATAGGACTTCAAAGCCACCAGTGCACTCAAAGAGGGTGTAAAACCTACCACAAAAGAGAGCAGAGGAATATCAGCATCTCTTCAAATGCAGGGCTGTGTGCAGTACAATGTCAGTCAACTGGAAATAAAAAGATAGTGCTGCTTAGACAGAGTAACAAGGACTAGAATGCAGATACTGAGAGGGATGCACGTCTTTCGTAACACAGATGCCTGCCTCAGTCTTCCTGAGACCCGTGTATATCCAGTGGAAGAGACAGAGCCCTCCAACGGGCTAGTCACATCACAGATGTTTAGCACATCCAGAAGAGCTGCACTGACAAATAGGAAACCCAAGGCACCAAGCCTCCCACTCAAAGCGCCACAAATCCCCCATGAGTGTCAAGGACTGCGTTCTCTTTCCTTCCCGAAGGCATTATGAGTCTTCTGGATGCTAACAAAAGCAATAAAAGAAAAAAACAATGGATCCTGTTTAAGGTGCAGGAATCAAGAAACATGCCACGAACCAGTCCACACCATGATAACAAGGCAAGGAATGCAGGGCAGAAGATGGTACCAGTTTCAGCTTGCATAAAGGTATTGGGAAAGAAGAGACCCCCCCTGCTATGGAGAAGAGAGACTTACCTAGCACCCTGAGAGTAAGGATCAGTCCATTGTTTCCAAGAGCAGCACTCCCTCACCTTGGATTAAAGAAATGAAAAAGTAGGCGTACAATTATGTATCAATGACATTCATTTTGGTGTGGCATATCTGCCCATTTCTGCTAGGTGTGGTATTTTATTTCTTTTGGTTTAGCCAGATAAATACATGCAAAGCACATTTATATACTAAAAAGAATAATCAAAACAAAAAAGGGATCCCAAAACCTGCTGGAAAGAGACACTTTACCCACAATAAGAAAGAATTAATCATGGACACAGTGACTTTACCTTACTAAAAGCAAAACAAACAACATAGTGGCCCATATTCCAAAGAAAACAGAATACCTGCACTTTTCCACTACAAAACTAAGCCTAGCTACAAGTACACAGTGCCCCCCAAAGAGCAGAGACTTCACAGCACCTTTACTCATTAGTAGAAAAGAAAAAGAAAAAAAAAAAAAGCGCTCTTCTGGATTGCTTTGGAAAGTAGGACTTTTAAACACCTTTTCTGCAGGCTAGCATATGGTAAGGCAACTCTGCCCTCAACCCTTTTCCTGGAGGACATGCCCACTTCTCTCACACAAACTATGAGCAGCAGATGCGTGTCTTTTTCCAAACACCCCTGTTTTCCACTGGCAGCCATGAAAAGTTACATGCAGTGAAATTAGCGGTGCTCAGAAAATTTGTGCACATTCTCAATTTGCCTTGGTTTGAGAAAAATCAGTGCATTTGCTCAAAACAATTGCACTGTACATGTTCCTTCTTTGTAAATTTGGCTTTATTTTGAGTATTGTTTTCCAGGCAGAAAAGATGGTGCCATCATTTACTTTTGCAACCAAGTTACAAATTGCACAGCTGCTGGTACAGACATTTTGAGGGTGAGGCATATTCCTTGGCCTTGATTCTCCTCTCACTTAGACTAGGGTAAACCAAGTGTCAGCCTAATCAAATCAATATTCCCTGATGTAACCTATTGTTACAGCAATGTGAGAGCCAGGCCCCTTTGTGCTCTGATGCTAATAAACTGTTCAGCTTCAGCAGTTTGTCTCGGGCAATGAGCAAAGGTTAGGTCTCGGTCATTAACTTGGACTCAAAGGAAAAACACAACTTTAGTGGGCAAAGTCCATTTAAGTCCCACACATGCCCATGTTTGCAAACAATACTTTTGATTTTCACTTAGGTCTGCTGTTCAGCTCTGGCTGCTGTAACAGAATTCAACACCTGGAGCTTCTTCTCCATGGCCATGTCCCTAGAGATGGCAAGCCATGGAGAGAGAAAGGCACCTCAGGCAACTAAAGGCTGTGCCTACTCAACAAAATTCAGTAGAGATAGTTGGTAGGCTGCTGGCAAGAATACCTGATTCCACTGGTATTTGCTTCAAACAGTGAATCTGTTAATGTCCCCATTTTATCCATGCACCACATGCATAAGGAAAAGAGCTTGAATACCGTCACCACTTTCCAGCCTATTCACGCTATATCCTATTGTCATATATATCCTTATATCTCCTCCAGACCCAATTAGCTCTAACCATTTCAGGCCACACTGCATGCCTACAGAGAGGACCAGACCTCTGTTTCTGTATGGTAATGGGCTTCAGTTCCAAACAGGTAAAAACCAGAATAATAGAAAGCAAGGAGTATTGCTCCCTTTTTAAAGATGGGAAAACAAGGTACTGAAGACATCCGTGTAGATCCAGCTTAGATCCACACAGGTATTCAGACATTCAGCTCACATTTACACAGTAAGTCCCCCATAATTTAAGACTTCAGTCCAATATAGACCTGGCTCTCGGTGACTTGCCTAACATCATGCAGGCAGTGTCTAGCAGAGCCAAGAAAGAAACCCAGAAGTTCTCCATCTTCACTCACAGCAAGAGAACAGGGCAAGTCGGAGACCTGAACGAAGGCAAGGACTGCGTTTGTTAGGCAAGAAGCAATATGGCATTGTATGGGACATAGACAAAACCCTGCTGTGCAGCATGCATAGCAAAAGACTGGAAGACAAGACTTGTTGGATACCTCAGCAAACACAACACTAAGCAGAACAAGGGGGTGAAGCCTAGGGGAGACAAGAGCACCCAGTCCCCATCTTCACACTCCTAGTGCTATTACACACAAAGTGACAGAGCTGCGCTGTCCCAGCTCAGAACAAATAAACCAGTTGAGGCTTTGTGTCATGCTCTGAGCATACACATGCTGTGCAAGTGCTACTAGTGCTAGTGAACAAAGTCATTTAAAATGAGGTCTCTAGTGTCCTGCATCACATCCTGTCAGCTTGTGCGATGCCATAGCAGAGCCAGAGTTAGAAGCCTGCTAGAGCAGACTGTGGCTGTGCCAAAGTAACGTGGTGGTTCTGTGGAAAGAGCTACGCATCAGTCAGAGTACATCTCTCCCTCAATCTTCCAGCCATGCAATCCCTCTGGACAGAACAAGCCTTTGCCACTTCCTTGGAAAAGCCAAATTTCTGTCATCACCATGGACAAGGAATCTATAGGAAAGAGGGGCAGGCACAGCAGACAGAGCCTCATCAGCAGTCCCAGACATTTTGCTAAGCCAAAAGTTCTGTCTGCCCTTAGGTTTATCCAGTGGTGGGAAGGGCAATCTGCTTCAGAAGAAATGAAAGAGAAGAGAAGAGGGAGCAAATGAAGAAACATTAGCAATATAGCTTATGTGATACCATGGACCAAATTTGAGACCTGGATATAGGAATGCGCTGAGTCCCTAAAGTTCACCTACCAGCACATACTGCCAAACCATCTTGTTCCAAATCTGAGAGAGGCATCACTGAAATAATGACTGTTCCTATTGCAATGTTGCCTAATAATCTTAGTTGGGATTCAGTTTCCCATGAGGTGGTTCCTTACACCCCAGCAGCAGGTTGTGGGAGACACTTGCGCCAGTGGGATCTCCAGGTACGCGACAATCATTTGTGCACAGGCAGGATTACACACCAACAATCCTAGGAAAGTATGAACCCCAGCACAAGTTTCTTTGAAGGATACAGCATTTAGTGCAATAGCGGACATAGTGGAATGTCTTTCCCTGCCCCCTCCCATATGGAAAGAGAGGGATAGTGGCCTTTTTGGCATCCAGCATGACATTTGCTCCTCTCCAAATCTAGACACATGCAGCTTCCTCTTAAGAGCTCTGGGTAATGTCCTCTGACAGGCAATTTCCTGTAGCAGCTCCATTTAAACAAACAAAATTAAATATGAAGTAAAAAATAGGACCAGTACAGAAGCTTCCATGCTGCATGTTTTGAAATTACATTTCATTCTACATTTCCTATCCTCCAATATTCCCAGTATGTCTCAATCAGTTGTATTGACAAAGTAGCGTGACAGAATTTCTCAACGGGAAGGTATCAGGGGGCAGCCGGGGTTTTGAACTGCAGACAGCTATGCTACTTGTCTATATAAGCTAAATCACTGGCGTAACACATGATGAGGTAACTACAGAAGTATACGGGAAAGAGGACTAACAGCTCATATGTTTCTCACAGTTCCAGTCTCCAGTTCCTCTGCACTTCAAAATGACTTCGCTTCCAAGAGATTACATCCCTGTGTTTTGCTATGCAAGCGGTATAGCCACAGTTTATGGCAAAATTGAGCTTGATGTAGAATGTAGCTTTCTGCTTTGAGCACATTATATCAAATCTACCTTTGGCCTGCCCTTTGGTCGGAAAGTGAAATTGGAAGTGCTAGGTTTAATTCTCTAGGCAGGGGTCATTCTTACCTGAAAAAATTACTTTGTGACCTTTTGGCTCTCCTGTGATCAGTGTTCATCAAACGCTCATTAAAATATCTGATCTCCTGAGTGGCTCCAATTTCTTTTGGTCCCTTCCCTTTCCAGAATGACCCATGTTCACCTCCTGTGGCAAGCTCTGAACTCCTGAAGTTTAGTGTAACCTCCAGCATATTGACGTTTGCTCATTCAGTACAAATATCCTATCTTTTTTCCTATTCTTTAAGACAGACAATAATCACAAAAAGTCAAATTTTCTCTTATTTGTTCCAAGAGTAATTCACAGCAATTGAGCACCAAGTGCCAGCTGTATGAAGTGCACTAATATCAATTAAAAATTCCATCTTTTTCCCATTTAGTCCTTTGAATTTATATTTGAAATGCTTTTCTAAGTGCTTATAATGATCTTCCTCCAATTCTGTTTCAGAAGGAATGGAAATGTGATACTAATATTCCTACTGGGTTTCTGGAATTCTTCTTTTGTAAGTCATGGTATCTCCTCAGATACCACTTCCTCAGACAAGCCATACAATCTCAGGGAAGACTGCAACGTTCCTGTGTCTTTTTGCAGTGGTAACAGTGGACACAAGAATTACTTCCAGATACCTTGAATAACTGCTGTAAGGAAGCACAAATTGTCTTTAGCAACATCAATAGGAACCTAGTAATGCAAGCAGGTCACAGATTTCTATGGGTATAAAGCATGTTCTTTGCCATCATGCACGCTCTGTAACACTGTATTCCTGGTTTATGTTTTACCACAAAAAATTAGCATGGGGATGCCCATGTGATACACATTCAGAGTATCCCTCTCAAAGTAGACCTCTCTCTCAAACAAACAAAACAAAAACCAGTCTTTGAAGGTTGCACTTTTTCATATTAGAGACTGAAAAGACACATCTTCAAGAACATTTGGCTGAGCATTCATTACATTTTCTTATAAAGAAAATAACTTATTCTTCCATGGAACTCTAGATTATCATGTTCTACCCTTTATTAAGGCAGCACCATTACCACATTCTTCTCATTTCTAATATTCAGTCTCATAAGCCATTAAAAGCAATTCCCAGTGCTGCAAGTTTAGATACCAATGACGTAAACCAGTCACCAGCAGCTTATGGTTAATATCTTTATTATTTTCAGCCACAAAGACAACTTCCATAAACAAAAAAATAATCAATGAACTCTTTTTAAGCACAAATCTGGAAAGAATTATGCTTGCCTTTACAAAAGTCTTTTCATCACTGTTAAATGTGTTGGGGTAAAGGAAAGGGATGTCCTTGCCAGCATCTACCACATGATATTATAACCATCAAGATAAACATCCATACGCCTCAAGTCAGAGCTGTTTCTGAGTGTCAGAATGCATGCATGAATTCCTAACTAATAGCTATTGTTTGGATTCATTAAAAGAAATATCACGAGTTTGACTTTTTCCAGAACTTAGCACACTATAACACCACAAACTGGGGGGGAATCATAGTTGATAGGTTTTCTAAGGAGCAGCCTTAGTTTTTGAAGAGATATAAAGTGTTCACGGGTCAGAAACATGTTCCTGCATTTAGTTGCCGTCTTTCGGTGTTCAAAGCAAGTTTCAAATACTCCATATTTGACTGAAAAAACTGACACTTGGCTTATTTAACTTGGTTTCTGAGCAGTTATATACAACTGAATGCTTCCTCAGAATTGCAAGGGGTTTCCTTACAGAGATGCTTGCAATGAAAATATCAAGGAAACAAACAGCTTGCCCAAGTCCCAGCACAGTCTGATTGGCAACACTTCCCATTTCTGAGCAGCTCACCGATAAATTCACCAGCCTTCAGTGAGATACCAGACCCATTTCTGACAGACCCTGAATCAGACTATAAAACAAGCTGCTGATTGCATAACTAGGCAGTAGGATAGCTATACACACCAGAATGTATAGCTCTATATTTCAAACTATTGTCCATCCTGCCTCCAGAGTATGTCAGGACCTCATAAAATCAGTGAGAGGATTTGCTCATTCTCCTCAGCCCACATAAGCGGGGCTTACTCCTCAGATTGCACAGCACTCAGCTGCAGAATCCCACCAGCATTTGTTGTGCTTAGCACCCGCCTGAAGCCATGAAGAGGTGTTGTGAAATGTAAGTAATGCAAAGAAGCCATACTCTCCCTTGCAGTGGATGTGAACTGTTCCATCCCCTACCTGTGCCAGAGGCACACTGAGCATTAAATAATATTTGCGCAATGATACGAACAGGCAAAATTCTATTCAAACGCTTCTCTGGGCTGGTCAAAGTCCCAAATGTCTGTTTCATGGGAAATTCCAACATTTCAAGACTATCCTTGAGTTCATTATTTAATTGGAAGAAAGAAAAAATGTCCAATTAAATGAAATTTTAGATGTACCTTCTCTTGACAACATCAAAGGACATTGGCCTGGTTTCGGCTGCGATAGAGCTAATTTTCTTCCTCGTAGCTGGCATAGTGCTGTGTTTTGGATTTAGGATGAGAATAATGTTAATAACACACCGATGATTTAGTTGTTGCTAAGTAGTGCTTACACTAAGTCAAGGACTTTTCAGCTTCCCATGCTCTGCCAGGTGCACAAGAAGCGGGGAGGAGGCACAGCCAAGACAGCTGATCCAAACTGGCCAAAGGGGTATTCCATACCATAGGACATCATGCTCAGTATATAAGCTGGGGGGAGTTGGCTGGGGGGCAGTGGTGGCTGCTTGGGGAGTGGCTGGTCATCGGTCAGCGGGTGGTGAGCGGTTGCATCACTTGGTTTTTCTGGGTTTTGTTCCTCTCTGTCTTCTTGTTTTCCTTTCCATTACAATTTTTTTATTATTGTTTATTTTATTTCAGTTATTAACCTGTTCTTATCTCAACCCACGAGTTTTCTTACTTTCGCTCTTCAGATTCTCTCCCCTGTCCCACCCAGGGGGGAGGGTGAGGGAGTGGCTGTGTGGTGTTTGGTTGCCAACTCAGGTTAGGCCACGACAGACATCCTTTCTAATTCCCCACTGAACTTTTTATTAAAGTAAAAGCATCAGAAAGAGAGATGAATGCTAGAACAACATGCTTCAACTGCTTTCAAAATTTCTTCAATAAAGTTTAATCAAAGAGACAGAAATCAACTCCTGTGAAATATATTCCAGTGAAATTCAGAGAATCTGTAAAAAAAAAAAAGACTGCAATGAAAGAAATTTTAGCTTCTGCAGTAATATTATTCATTGTTTCCTACCACAGTCTATTTTCAAAGCCACCAAAGATATGTATGTGAAGAAGCATAGAGAAATACCCAGAAAAGTGTTTAGCTTAAGCTTTTTGGTATAGTGACCAATTTCCCCATTGTTTTTTCAACTTATCTTCCAGATTAGTTGTGATTGATTATAAAAATCATACGGTACAAGTTCTGGCTTATGAACATGGACTTCATATGCTCAGAAGGATTAGCAAATGACAATTTGATTCATTTTCTCCAAGGAAGAGAATATTTTTTATAATCTTTCTGTCCAAATTCAATCAGGAAAAAAATATATTGGTGGCTACATACTGCAACAGTATGGGAAATTGGACCGCTTATTGTTTCAGGCCCAGGCCACCCAAGATTTGAGAGGATTTGGCAGCTTTCAGAATATATCACATGAGACTGGTGAAAACAGACAAACAAAACAAAAACAACCCAGATGGCTGTGCTTGCCTCAGTTACAAGGCAATGCCATCAGAGAGGCCTTTAGTCACATAGAAGCATTTTCATTTCAAAAAGCTCAGATATTTTTAAGTGTCCACCTTTCAAAAAGTCTTTGCATTGATTCTACTTTTACCAAAAATCATGTTTTCCTCACATTTTCTGTAAACAAGTTTATGTGAACTCTATAGAAAAATCTGAAAAAACTCCAAACAATTCCTACCTCACAAGATCTCTCTCCAGCCTCTTGTTCCTGTTTTTTCCCTGAGATATAAATATCAGATGCAGGAATGTGCAAATGCAGAAAGTACATAATTTGTTGAGCTAGCCCAAATATTTGGATAGTTCAAACATCAACCCATTTCTGAATTTTCTGGTATCATTAGTTTTATGGTCTTATTATACTAATTTTTCTGTTATTATAGGCCTGCTCATTTTAGCTATATTTTATTCCCTCTGTTTCATTTGTAAAGAAAAACTAAAAGCAGCAAGAAAAGTACTGAAAAAAAGTCTATCCTTTTTCACAATATTCTCCAATAATCACCAAGTCAGTCACCGAGTCATTAATGTTGGAAAAGACCTCTAAGATCATCAAGTCCAACCATCAACCAACACCACCATGCCTCCTAAACTAGGCCCT
Source organism: Fregata magnificens (assembly GCA_013389945.1). NCBI lineage: Eukaryota > Metazoa > Chordata > Aves > Suliformes > Fregatidae > Fregata > Fregata magnificens. The sequence continues at coordinate 33,840 of WAAD01035268.1, forward strand.
GGAGTGCCACGTCTTACATCTTTTTTGAACGCCTCCAGGGTTGACAACTCCACCACCTCTCTGGGCAGTAATAAACAATTCTGACTTCCAATGCCATTTGCTTCCATGATTTCCACTCAGCTGCTGTGCATCCTCCCTGTTTAAAGTCACATATCTTCACAAGCATCCTTTTCTGCCACACTGCTACAGGCTCAGATCCAAACTCTGGGCAGTCCTTATGTAGGTACATGGCTGGAAGGCCTGTAACATGGCCTTAGAAGGAGATGGCACTTGTCTCAGAGTAATGACTTTGGTACATGACTACATGCCATAAGCAATGCCTTACCCATAGCTATCTGTTCTGAAGCACAGATTTACCCATTCCTGATTATTTCTAAACAGTCCTGATAATTTATGCACTATGCTGCTTTCCAAACATCATTACAGATGTTTGCTTTTTTGTTCCTGGAAAAAACTTGCCCAAACTGTATACTATAGTTGTATCCACCCTGTGTCCACAGATATGCTCTCTAAACTGAGTTTTCATTCATCTTTTTTACCTTCCCTGGCTTTATAGCTTGTAAATATTCCCAACCAACCACTCTCTATAGAGACAGGATCATCAGGGTTCACCAACATAAATCATTCCTAATCTTTGTTTAGCTTTTATGGCAATCAGGGATATTAAGTTTACATATAATATGACCTGGGGTGCATGGATGGAAAAACACTTTTACAAAACCTTAGCACCTGCTAAGGCTGCAGAAGACATCTAGACTATTGATATTAAATGACGTCCTGTCCATTATATTACTGTAATGTGTGCAAGCATGGGCACAGGACTCAATCTGGGCCCCGGGATTTGTGGAAACATAGATGACAGGTGAAGATGGTCCAGTCATTAAGTCTTTAGAGAGAAACAGCAGTTGTCAAGAGCTGTTGTCCTTCTGTCTCAGCCCCAAAGAATCTGCTGGCCTGCAGCCCTTGACTCAGTAGCGACAAAGCTCCAGGGAAGAGGTGCAGGCTGGAGCAGGCTAAATGTGATCAATTCCCAGGGGAGACAAGGAAAAAAAAAAGGTCTTATGGCTGTTAAAAGAGAAACCATTACAGGAAAGACCAGAAGCTAACAGAAATCAGGATAGAGAAGGAAGAGAAAGGAGGCGGCCATGCTCCCTGGAGGGGCCTGTCAAGTGGTAGGAGGAAAATGAACCCAGCTTTGCAAAGCAGTATTTGCTTTTTTCTGTAGTTGTTCATCTACCATGAACTGTGCTCGTGAGTACGGCGTATATGTGGTTTGGAAGCACCTTGCAAAATACCCATGTTTCTTGCTTTCACCATTTGTCATGAAGTCTCCACAGGACAAAACAATAACCCCCCCAAAAAAAGGAAAAGAATAAGTGTAGAGATGTGGAGATGGCACAAAGAAGAGAAATGAGTTTGTACAAAATTGGAGGAAACTACATGTCAGAGCCCTAGCTCCCCAGAAGGGAACTAGAGATGGATCCTGAACCCCAGAAGCCTTCTGAAAGGCCATATGTATACATATGACCCAACAAATCTGAACATCACCCAGGATCAACAAATTTAAAGGTCAATGGGCTGCTGAAGCTCAACATAGCAGCTAGATACGTATCCCATTCGATGGAAGAGGTCCAGTAAGACTGTAGTGAGAACTAACTAGCTATATAGCGTAGCGTTGTACAGTGTCTCCAGTGGATACAAGAGAGTGTTTACAAATATAACCTTAGACCTCATATACAGTAGGAATAAATCAATCAAATCAGGCAATTTCCAGACCCTTTCCTTTTTAATACAGTCGAGCTCTACTTCTCTCTGTCTACTACTGCTGTCATCACTAAGCCACCATGCCTCTTTCTCTTTCCACAGAGGTGCAAAGCCTTCACCTAAACCCTTTAAAAGTGCATAGCTCTGCTTCTTCTGTGTTGCAGGCTCCCTCTGGACACAACAAACACCTGAGAGATCCTTGCAGCCCAAATCAGACCAAGGATAGTCTATATACAGCACTAAATGAAGACATGTAGAAAGCACTGTGCCTCAGATCACCACAGTCCTTAACAAGGTGTCAAGTACTTCAGACCTCATGCCTAGCCAAAGCCCACTTGCTCATAAACTAATTCTACCCAGTGAATGTTTTCTGCCTGGAGAATAGCAGCAGATCCTACATCCAGCAAGCTTTGCTCAGCCAAAGATACCGAACAGATAACACCGGAGAGTTGGGTTAATTCCCCCCATAAAGGCTTTTATGTTCCCCAAACACACTAACAGTAAGTTCATCTACAATAAGGGGTGTCCAAGGGAAGGGTTGAAGGGTTGCTAGTGTAATAGATTTCAGTGGGAATGTGCACAAAAGGGCAATTCTCAGATGAGTTATCACTTCACTCAGTGAAGCTTAAATTTACATTTCTATTTAATGTTGTTGGGTTTCCTCTGTGCTACAGCCTACACTGACCTGCAGTGTAGACAAGCAGAGTCCAGTCCCTACTCTAATTAGTTTGGAGAAATCTGGGAAGAAATACTGTGACCTGAAGGAGAGGAGCAGATACTTGAACCAGTCTCTCCCACGTCCCCGTACCTTAGCAACCCAGCTTGCCTCCCCCAAACAACACTTTTTGCCAAAATGGAAATGCTCCAGAATTTTGGTGCAAAATTGTTTTGTGCTGCTAGAGCCCAGTACGTAACCAGAGGGGGGCACCAGGGTCAGAACTAGTATGCATTTAGATTGTGTAGTGTAGCATATGATTTATTTTTTTAAAACAATGGCTATTTTCTTGCTTCACAGACACTGATTGCTCAGACCCAGACACCTATTCTGCAAGTTGGACACATGTTGTGAGCTGTTTATGCTGGTCACATCCTCTCTGTAAAACTTTTATGACTTTTTTAGCTTTTTATTGTTATGTATTTGGCTATCGTAGCGCTCAAGTGTGGCTGGCCCACCTTAGGCAGTGTAAATCAAGTGGGACAGTAGTGAGTGATGAAGGATTTTATAACTATGAGGAACTGGCTGAACTCTTTCCCTGTTGTTTTAAGACATTTATATTCCCTCTTCTGAAGGTGTAGGATATTCTTAAGTGAAGGGAAAGCTGAATTTTTTCTTTCCCTACCGCCCGTGTGCAGAGTCTCCTGAGATTATTTTCAGCTTTAACTCTTTCCTTATAAAACATGCACACAAACATGACAACTGCTGAGAACACAGACTTCTAATTCTCTACGTACAATATCTTCCTCCTCCTCTTAAATCAACAGCAAATGGAGATTTTCAAGCTGACTAATTTTAAACTCACTTTGATGAGCATTGTGACTTATAGGACTTTTCAGGTGGTCTCCCATCCAGACATTAGCCACACTGAACCCTCATTTGGCTTTTAGGAAAAGGTGTATCCTGCCCAGCCAAAGATCAGCTCTCTAAACACGTTCAATTTTATTGTGTCCCATCCACCATTTTTCATCCTCACTGCACTTCCTCCTCCTCTGTCACATCCAGACCTGTTTATATTCAGTGCAGACCCTAACAGGACTCCCCACAGTGCATGGAGGAGACTGGAGTTACACACCACTGAGTTAGGACTTCACCATGAATTTAAATTTCTCCAGGACTTCATTCAGGCCTTACAAAGAACCATCCTCTCGACTCACCAAGTCTCTCTTTAAACAGAAAAAAGCGCAAGTGTCTATACTTCAAGATTGCAAAGAAAAGATAAACCAAATGCAGCTTCCCTCTGAGTTTGCAGAGCCTGGACTGATTCTTTTAAGTATATCCTATTAATAAAATGGCATGTTATTTCCTCTGCTCAATGCCAACAACACTGTTGGCTCTTTCACACCAATCCACTGCATCACAGAATCAACTACCAGACCAACTTATTTTACTATCTTGAACATATAGTGACAAGAAATATAGCTACCTAAAAGAGAGGAGGCATACCAATACAGATGTGAAACCCCCATGGGGATATTGAGCCCTGCTGAACTCAGGGAATGAGCTGAACCCAAGAGAGACAAGTAGAAGTCTTTCCAAGCTTAAAGAGCTACAGGTTTTGGTAGGCAGCAGTTTCTGCATGGCTACACCATGTTCTCTTAAGTGGATGCACAGCTTTTACTGTGCAGCTTGCACTGTGAAGTGGCTGGCCAGAAAAACCTTTTTCACCCCCAAACTCTTCTTTATCATGTAGTAAACCGAGAAAGCTAGTTCCTGAATCAGTCTGTTGATGATATATCAATTTATTATGACAGATTTTAAATTGACTCCTTTTGAAACTGGAAGTTGTACAGACAGAGAAAAAGAGATAAAAATCAAAAAGCAAGCTTTCATCTAGGCTTGAAGACATCCTACAGATTTTTACCTCTTCCTACATTCTCCTGCGCCCTTAAAGTAAGGGAGAGTCACTGTATTCCTGTGCAAGTAACTCACTATGCTCAGAAGCAGCAGAGGAAGAAAGCCACACTTACCTAGTGCAGTGGTAGAAAAAAAAAAGGTAGGAAAGCTCTGATATTAAGCGATATTTGTACTCCTCACTCCTATAATTCGAAAATTTTAGCAAAACTGGGTCATTGTTTTCTTACTCCTCTCCTTCCCCGTTCATATGCACAGGGGATTTTGCACATCCAGTTTCTATGAATAATCTTCTGCTTGTTGTTGTAACCCTTCATGTGTGTCTAAATTCTTTCATTCACTCTTGCTAACCTAATTCTTCCAGATGTTTGGGAGATTTTACATTCTGGCAAGGACTACTACAAAAGGGGCAACCATAAATCTTGTGGGCTTTTTCCCTTCTTTTTCATGTCAAACCAATTGTTGGGATCTTAATCTCTTTGGCTTCAATTTTCATTTCACAATTATGGGTAGTATTGCACCATGGAAATAATTGCTTAAAAGGTTTAAGTCCTTTGCCCCTTACAAAATAACAAGCCTTCTTTATTTCCTAATTGGGAGAGTAATGGAACCTTTATGAGTCTTCAAACAAAGTCTAAAAATTCCCAGAAGGAACTGTGCTGGAGAAATGGCCACTGTGGCACTTTGCAGAGAAATTATGTCATCTTCTGTGGTGGAGAGGAGAAAGAAAGAAGAGGGGAGAAGCAGGGCAGCTGAAAGCCTGTTTGGATTCCCTGGCAAATAAAATACTCAGCACCTCCACTCTACCCCAGGACCTCCTCTCCCTCTAACGGCTGCTCCTCTGCCACCATCTCCCTAGATATATTGCCCGGTGGTGTGGGGAGCTACTGAGGGGAAGGCAGAAAGGGTTGAGGGGTCCCTAAGCCCTGGACTGTTTCTTTCCCCCCCCCCTTCTCTTTCTCAGCATTCACAGGCAGGAGCTAAAGAGTTCAAAACTGCAGACTGGTAGCCCTGAAGAAATAGGCCATGTAAAGTCTGTCTGTCTCTCACTCATCATCTTACTGGAGGTAGAAAGGACGAGACCACCCTTTGAGAGTAATTCCAGTGATTGAGCAAAGTCAGGGAATCAAGAGCTGACATTTTACATATGGCTTCAGCAAAAAAACAAAGATCCTTTTGCAGAATCTGAGTATAAATTATTTCCCCTGGCATTAAATTTGGAAGGTCCCACTTGAAAGTATACATATTTATAATTAAAAGAAAAACCACAACCAAAGACTAGCTTGTAAATTCTACTTTTAGTTTGAAATTTCATGCAAAAATAACCTCAGTGGCAAATGCTGCTTGTACAACTTAGGTGGGAAGGCAGAGGAAAAACCAGCCACCCATGGCTTTACAGTTCTACGTACCAGTTGCAGCTTCACATCTAGTTCATCCTGCACAACATTTTCCATTACAGGACACCCCCCTTTCATTTGCTTATAACTTTGTTCAGTGTCAACTGTTTGAGTAGAAGTTTCCATGCTATGCATTTGTGTCATGCTACCTGATGACAGGTTTGGGGTTTTTTGTTTGTTTTGGGGGGTTTTTGTTGTTTTTTTTTTGTTGTTGTTGATTTGGTTTTTGTTAGTTTTTTTTTTTTTTAATTAAAAAAATTGTTTTGTTTCCAAAAGTCAGAGGAAAATGTTGGACCACAACAAGTGTTTGGACCACATGAAAAAAGGTTATAGCTGTTTCAGGGAGAAGCTCCAGGCTTCGGAGCAGGAGTTTCACATTTGATAGAAAGTCAGACTCCACATTGGGGCTTTTCCCATCCACATGGGAAATCGCCCCACTTTAACTCACTCAAAGTCTTGCAAGTGAGAGGCTGACTATCAGAGCACAGTGCTAACAAGAATTCTGACTACACACAGCAGTTCCTTCTGATTGTCTCAGTGAAAGATGAGCAAAAGAAACCGTTCATGACCACTAGGCACAAAGCATGGCTTCTGACAACCTGGCCTGACATTCACCGCGCACAGAAAAAGCAAAGAAATGGTAACTCATCAAATCAGTCTCAGAAAAAGCCTACTGCTCCTAAACTGATATGCTTAAGCTATGATTAACAGTAATATCTTCTACACCAATACTCATCCTCAAGGTCCATCTCCTCAGGCTGATAATCAAAAGAGGGTTTTTTGTTTGATATCTTTTAATAAATTCCATCTTCAGAGATTTCAAAGTGTTGAAGCTGCCACTTTCCCATCTCTGTCCCTTTCTGATCTCCTACCACAGGCTTCTCTGGGCAGCTGCACAGCCCAACACATGCCTGCTGGCTTCCTGAAGGCATTTACATTGCCCACATCAGAGTCTTGCAGCATCAGCCCTATCCATGAGCTACTGTGCAAGCTTAGCAGCCATCACTCTTCCACGGATTCCCCCCCTCCCCCCCCAGGAGACAAAGATCTGTTCCAAATGAAAATTAAGCAGCATGAAACAGAACAGGAAGAGGAAAAAAAACCACAAACTTTATTTCTTGGACCATTAATCAGGAATCTTAAATTATGGAGTTTGTCAAACCCATAGAGCCTGGGGTAAGATCTGCAAATAACAGTGAAGTGGAGCCTTTGGCTGTGTTTGCGAAATGTAGGCATTTGCTCTTGCTCTTCTTGACCAGCTTTCAAGACCATTTCAGCTGCAACTACAGGGCTGCAAATCTATAGGATTGCATACTTAAAGCAGTGTTTACAGCAACTGGGGAGAGAGATCTACAATCTGTGGGCTCACGTTTCTTAAACCAGTTTAGAGAGCATGCATCTCAGAAGCACGTTAAATAACTCATGGCAAGGCCAGCTGTTGACTGATAAAAAACCTGAAATACTTAAAAGAACTGTCAGTGTCTCAAGTTGTGTTAACATAGGTAAGTACATTTCCATTCACTGAAGACCCTGAAGTTCAGTTATGACCTTTCTTGGGCGTGAACAAAAAGATCAGTCACTTTTTAATTCTTCCAGCCAGCCTGGCTTTTGCTAGGCTCAAATCAAACTTGTTGCCCAAGTCAGCTCAGCTATCTGGCTGGAAAAGCAGGAGTAGGGATGGGCTCAAGAGGCAGCTGTCATTACCAGGGAGCCATACTTATTGGGTTTCAATACCTCCAAGTTATATCTCTACTTAAACAGGAAAAAAAAATTAGTTTCTGTAGCTTCCAGACAGACCTGCACACATACTTTGGGCTCAGTCATTCAGACATTACAAGCATTATCTTCCAAAGGAAACCAAGCCCCAAGCCACGGCCTCTGTGTCCAGCCATACAGGGTAAACACCATCTCTAGAGACACCCCTCATTCTGTGAAATGGTTTTAGGTCAATTCAAGCTACAATTTAAACCAGATGCACTGGCGAGGTTTACAGTCACAAGTTGGCACCACTTCATACCAGCCCATTTTAAGGTTCCATTTGCCTCCCATCACACACAAATGTCACTGCTGATTTCATCAAGAGCAAGTGCAGGTGGTAAGCTGCATGTCTAGCTAGAAAAACAGTAATAGAAATAGCCTGGCTTAGGGCTAATGCTGCTACAGAAATCTTTCCTTTTGCTTCTGCTGACTGTTTAACATTTAAACCATGCAACCTTAATTCTGTGTTATGTTGCTTTTTACAATATATTTTTGATTTGGAGAATAAGCAATGAGCCTGTTCCTTGTTTGCCAACAGTACAAAGTCACTTTGAACTAACAACATATTCTGTAATCTAGCCTCAGGTATGAAGTTAGCTACTGGTTGGACATAAAGCATGCGTCTGAGCAGCGCGGATCTGGCTGCATAGTCCAGATCTGCACTGCTTTTAAAACAAACACAAACGTGCCTGTTTCTGCCTTCACATACACCTGTGCAGCTACCCTGAGCTCACAGCCTGTGTGTAAATCAGAGGGCAGTCTTGAATCCACGTGGTCTGCACAAGAACTGTACCTCCATTCATTCCTCCCTGCAAAGCCCGGAGGTCCGTGCCGGACTGACATGCTAAACTAATTTTCTGGAATCTGCTTCTGTCGCCAGGCCTGCAAAGCGAGCCTTGGCTGCGGTCAGAGGACACTGCTGCTGAGCTGATGAGTTGAGACTGACTAAATATTAGGGGTTCTGCTTACGAATACTTACTTCCCAAGCAAAAGAGCAATTTAAAAATTAGAGAAGAGGTACTTTTTTTTACTGTACATAAGCTGTACAAGAGCAGCTCTATGCTATTCTTCTGAGTTTCCCCTACATATAAACACAGTCCGTGGCAAAAAAAAATGTACCTATTAGAAAAAAGGGGAAAAAAACATTTTAAACACCTGGACTTATTTGTGGATAACCCCTTCCATATCACCTTTACTCTGGGCAGATTCTCCATAGACTTCAGCACCAGTACAAGTTAAAACCCCATTTCAATCCTGAACCACAATTCTCAATTTACCACATGATGTTTCTTCTGGTTGGGGGTCCTCAGGAGTCTTGAGTCACCTCAGATTTTTTTTTGTGTGACTACAGACTCCATGGCTCCTCTCCACAAAAAGCCTGAACCTTTCAGTATCGTTAAACAAAGAACTAGTATCATTTCCAAGTTACAGAGGTAGGCAGAGTATTTTTCGTCAGTTATTTTCAAGTAGTGATTAAAAGCACTAGAATAATTAAGTAAGTCTGTAGCAGATGTTCTGTAGTACAAGAGGATCCTAGTAGTTTCTGCCAAAGGAAGACACACATCTTAGCTGGGGTTAAAGTTTCAGGCATGCCTAGTCTTTCACACCTCAGTCTATCAGCTTACCTGCACTGGTGATTTGGACTGCAGCCCTCAGAGTGTGTGTCTCGTACTGTGTTGTCTCCAGATCAGGGGTAAAATATAAAGTTGCAATATATTTTTACTGTCTTTTACTATAATATATTGGTAATGATAGATTTCCCCTGAATTCCACTGCACAGCTATCACCAAAAAAATGCAGCAAAATGCTGTCCACATATAGACTTCCCTCTATATCTATTCAACTTTGGGGATTCAGGGAAGCTATCAGTATCCCAGGCCCAAATTCACACTGGTTTCCCTTATCATTCAGAAATACATTGAAGGGAAGAGCCAAGACTAGCAGACTGTACTGAAAACTTCCTTCTCAGGGCTATTCCTTGAGGTTCAAGTTGACCAGTAGAGAAAGGAGCCCAGCCCAAAGTTACGGAGTTTGACTGCCCCGTAGATGGTGGCAGATCATAGAATCATAGAATCATTAAGGTTGGAAAAGACCTCTAAGATCATCAAGTCCAACCATCAACTAACACCACCATGACTCCTAAACTAGGCCCTGGAGTGCCACGTCTACACCTTTTTTGAACGCCTCCAGGGTAGACGACTCCACCACCTCTCTGGGCAGCCTGTTCCAATGCCTAACCACTCTTTCAGTAAAGAAATTCTTCCTGATGTCCAATCTAAACCTCCCCTGACGCAACTTGAGGCCATTCCCTCTCGTCCTATCGCTAGTTTCTTGGGAGAAGAGTCCAACACCCGCTTCACTACAACCTCCCTTCAGGTAGTTGTAGAGAGCGATAAGGTCTCCCCTCAGCCTCCTCTTCTCCAAGCTAAACAGCCCCAGTTCTCTCAGCCGCTCCTCATAAGACTTGTTTTCTAGTCCCTTCACCAGCCTCGTTGCCCTTCTCTGGACACGCTCCAGCACCTCAGTGTCCTTCTTGTACTGAGGGGCCCAAAACTGAACACAGTACTCGAGGTGCGGCCTCACCAGTGCCGAGTACAGGGGCACGATCACTTCCTTACTCCTGCTGGTCACACTATTCCTGATACAACCCAGGATGCTGTTGGCTTTCTTGGCCACCTGGGCACACTGCCGGCTCATGTTCAGCCGGCTGTCGACCAGCACCCCCAGGTCCTTTTCTGCCGGGCAGCTCTCCAGCCACTCTTCCCCAAGCCTGTAGCGTTGCATGGGGTTGTTGTGACCAAAGTGCAGGACCCGGCACTTGGCCTTGTTGAACCTCATACAGTTGGCCTCGGCCCATCGATCCAGCCTATCCAGATCCCTCTGCAGGGCCTTCCTTCCCTCGAGCAGATCGACACTCCCACCCAGCTTGGTGTCATCTGCAAACTTGCTGAGGGTGCACTCAATCCCCTCATCCAGATCATTGATGAAAACATTGAACAAAACCGGCCCCAGAACCGAGCCCTGGGGAACACCGCTCGTGACCGGCCGCCAACTGGATTTCACTCCATTCACCACCACTCTCTGGGCTCGGCCATCCAGCCAGTTTTTTACCCAGCAAAGTGTATGCCCATCCAAGCCGTGAGCTGCCAACTTCTCCAGGAGAATGCCGTGGGAGACCGTGTCAAAGGCCTTACTAAAGTCCAGGTAGACAACATCCACAGCCTTGCCCTCATCTACTAGGCGGGTCACCCGGTCATAGAAGGAGATCAGGTTGGTCAGGCAGGACCTGCCTTTCATGAAGCCATGCTGACTGGGCCTGATCCCCTGGTTGTCCCGCACCTGCCCGGTGAGCTCACTCAAGATGAGCCGCTCCATGATCTTCCCGGGCACCGAGGTCAGGCTGACTGGCCTGTAGTTCCCCGGCTCCTCCTTCCAGCCCTTCTTGTAGATGGGCGTCACATTGGCTAGCTTCCAGTCATCCGGGATCTCCCCCGTGGACCAGGACCGCTGATAAATGATGGAGAGCGGCTCGGCAAGCTCCTCCGCCAGCTCCCTCAGCACTCTCGGGTGGATCCCATCCGGCCCCATAGATCAAGATCCCTTGTGCTGGCAGAGCAGAAGCTATCTACACTTCTACATGCCACATCTTTCCTGGATATAAGGTCTTTCCTAATTGCTTAGCACTAGAGTCAGGCATTGTTGTTTTGTTTTAGTCTTTAAGTGCTTCCTCATGGAGAAAATAACCGATATGATATATAGTTGTAGTTGGTTTTTTTCCAGGAACATTGGGTAGACCTTTCTCCAATTCCTCCTATGAAGGACAGCAAGGACTTGATGCATGCATAACTTATTCAGCAAAATTGTTGTACATGCGGGTTTACTTGAACAAGGACCAGTGATCCTGTACAGTTAATATTCTCTTTTTTAATTTTAATTTCTTTTGTTTGTATGGAAACTGTCTTCAACCAAGAACTCTGGAACTTTCTGTAAGCCTTAACCTGGATACTCTCTGTATATTTCTATTTTTTCATTTCACACACCCCAACACTTTGCTCTAGTAAAGACAAAAGTAAAAATTCCAAAACATTTCGTAAGTTCTTAGAAGAGAGAATCCATTCCTCACAGATTCATTTAGGAGGAACTCATCTTGAAGGAACTGGAAAACATCAAAGCCCTTAAGCTTTTAGAAATTGTAACTCCTCTTTTGAAATATGAAACATGTGCGCCAGACAGTTTTGCCAAATGTTTACATTTTGGTGCATAGCTGAACTGCTTATCAGAAGTTCAAATGCTCTTTGTTCCTAATTTCCCACTATTACTCACACTGCACGCTCTGTTCAAACACAGTAACACCCTTTGACCATGAGAGCCAGCAATGCTTCTGTCTCGCATGGAGCAGACCAAGGAGACTCCAGTGCTCAGCACTCAGAGTATGCCATATCTCCAGAGTATACTATCAGTGATTTCTCCCTGCATTTTTGTCTTTATTATAAGCAAGACTACAAGCAGAGCAATATAAACTCTTATATTCAGGGCAACCTTCCCCAAAATAGCAAAGTGCCTTACCTTGGTACTTCAATACTAGAAAGCGGCTGAAATGATTCTGTGCACCCTGATCCGCCCTATGGCCCTTCACTCACTTCTTATGGCAACAGCTCACAGGATTCTCCCGCCCAGAGAAATCCCAGACATGCGCCCTTCTTCTCTCCCCCCCTCCCATAGGATGAAGGCTGTCCTAGATTTTAGTTTAGGAGAAAGATAGGCACCTCCTGGGGATTATTCAACCTACTTTGGGATAAAGATTTCCTCTGGAAGTCGTACTGACTGTAGAGCAATCCTGGAACAGGAAACTCAGTCTAGATACTTACCGAGGCCCTGAAGGTCAGCAAGATGAACATCGGAGTAAGCAATGGACCCTATGCTACCCAGTGAAGTGAAACATCAATGAAAAAAATTTCACCATTTGTTTCAGTATTGTGGAAGATAAAATAAGAGAGGATGACACTGGTAATTTTGAGAACAGGCGTGGCTTCTGCTGTTTCATGACAGGAATGCAAAGTGGGATTTAGCAGGCATGAACCAAGAGGGGAAGAGGCAACAGGATAAGAAGGAACACGAATCAGCAGCTTCTGGAAGAAAAAGAAAAGACTGGGGATAAAACATTTTGTAGTCCTAACAAAAATGCCCTTATTGTGGGTGATCATTTTGACTCAAAAATTAAGAGGAAAAGGAAATTGTTACAACAGCTTAGTCCTGCAGGCAGAAGATTAGCGTAACTAGAACAGAAGAGGTCAAGTCAGCAAGTATCAGCAGGAAATATGAGACATATTAATCATTCTCATTTCCAGACACAACTTGGAAATAGTCTATGAAAATATGTCAACAAATTATTTGCATGTAAATCAGCAAAGCCACAGTAACTTCAGAGGAACTCCCTCCATTTATCCCGACAGCCCATCAGGGCAACAGACAGGATCATCTCCCTTCCAGGGCTTCTGACAACATTTGTATTTATTTGAGAGAGAACAGACACTATCACATATTCAGGAAAGGGCTTTCTAGGACTGAGAGGGGTAGGGTATCAGAAGAAAGGAAGCTGCTGACAACTGACATATCTACAGCATGTTTTCTTAAAGCCAGGCTGGAGCTTTTCCCACTGCCTCCTTGCAGCAGAGACAGCTGGAAGTGGCTTGCTCTTACTCTGGTCACATGTGAGACAAACCTGAAACTGTGCAAAGGGTGAGAAGACACTGATTTGTCTGGGGAATCAGATGTGGTGACCAAAGAAGCTCTATATGGATATACGACCTTTCCTTCCTACTTCATTTATTCTTTTATTCACATATTGCCCTGCGTAGAGAATGACTATCCTCAGGTATTTTGGCTTTTTATTATTTCAGCAGCTATCCAAAATCTAAAAGAATTTGTAGGTACCTTAAGTCTATCTTACTGCATTTAACCATGAAAGTCAGAAGAAAACTACTTCAGAATATAGTCTTTACAGAAGAGGTCTTGCTCTTACAGAAGACAGTTGGTTTGATTTTGTCTCACTGATCATGACAGAAGCTGACTAAAGATTCAAAGTCTTTGTCTTCACTGAGCTTTGGAACAGACTCCATCAGATCACAACTGCGTTCATATCCCTCCCTTCAAATCCAAGTGCACCGCAACGTACTGAATTTACAAAGTCAGAGATCTGATCACACTTTAGCTACTATCCTGCTCAGCTAAAAATCAAAGATATCTAGACAACACTTATCAACATAAATAACTAGGAAAATATTCCCGACAGAAATTTACTGGAGGTAAGAGCACATATTTGTACCTCATCTGGAAGGTAAAATAGACAACACAAGATTCTCTAAGACAGTAACAGATACCAAACAGCTTTTAAATCAGGATAGCACAGCATGGACTAATGAAAGTGTCGAACTGGCAACGAACTTGTTATGTTGAGCTGTCAATAAGCCTGTGGACTTCAGGGGAGCCATACAAAGTAGCAGGATCCATCCACTCACACAAAGCTCACTGAGAGGTCAGGCCCTAAAGTAAGTCTTCAGAATTCAAACATTTCCCTAATTGCAGTAATTAAGAGTTACAGGGTAAACGGGAGTACCAAAGAACACTGCAAACACTGAGATAACTTTCTTTCCCTTAGGACTGGCAGCTTTTTAGCACTTTCTACTATACTGTCTTTAATTAGCTCACCACAAATCTTGCATAGGCTTTTAAGCTATATTTAGGCATAGCTAGAGCCACTGGGAATTCTAGCACATTTTTATTGTCACAACACAACTTTGATGCATTGTCTCTCACTCAAAAGAGCGAATAAAGCGCCTCTTTCCTCACCATCCCAGAACCAGAATAGATCATTCCAGCATTTCCAGAGACAACAACTCTCTGGGTGTGTGAAGAGGGAGGGGAAAATGGTGAATTTGCGGTTTGGATAGAAATATAAAATCTGTCATAACAAATTAGACCATTTGTTGGATAGTGAAAGATCCTGCTTTAGACAGTGAAGTTTATGCTTTAGGTGAGGTGAAGAAACAATTAGAACAGCCCCATCATTTATTCACTGCTGAAGGATGGTGGTGGACAAACACTTATTTTGAACTGTTACAAAACAGAACAAGCAACCAAAACAATAAAAAAGGATGCTGGGGATGATACTATTATCACTTGGATCCTTAACAGGTTACCAAGTGGGGAAAAAAAGCAAAAAATACAGTCAAACAACATAAAATGCTGAAAGGTCAATATATAGCAATATCAATTCTGAAAAATATTTTGTATTTTGCAATAATAGAGCAATTTCCAGAAGAGATTCTCAAGAGCAAGCATTCTTCAGCAGTTTCCTAACCTCTCTCCAGAGGGTTTTTCCAATCTCTCTAGAAAGTAAGATCCTATACCCATTTTGCAAATAAAGAGCTCCAGATACAGAACGAGCTTAAAGACTACTCCTGAAGTCTTTAGTAGAACTGGGAACAAGCTACCACTTTCCTAACTTGTGTACCATGGCAATAAGACTCTTATGGGTGCTCCACTCAGCAGAGGTTACAAGAGCATTGGTAAGGAATGAGATATCCATCCAATCAAGACAAAAAAAAAAAAAAAACAAACCAAACTGTAGAGCAATGCTATCCATGACAGAATTGCCATATAAAAAAAAAAAAAAGCAAATTTCTACCATCATAACAGAAAAAAACCTAGCCTAATGGATGGGATCACAAGCTGTCTAATATAAATGGCTTGAATTATTTATTGGCATTGCAATAAAGCAAATCCACTTAGAGGCACATGAGTAAAAAGGAAACCCACAGCTTTCCAGACATATTTTCCAGACAGTATGTCAGGTTCCCATAATATCCTTCTACACACTTTTGCAGTTCCTTTTCTACCTTCATATTGAAGGATGTAGCTAACCTGAAATACTGAGGTAACTTGAAGCGCCAGCTTCACGACCTTTATTGGAAAGAAAATGTGGAAGTAGCAGCAAGGAGACTCAAGGTATACATGTATGCATTGTTTGTTATATCAGCTCATCTCTGGAAAGATGGCAACTGCCACAAATATATAATCCTCTGAAATGAAATCACCACTGGCATTTCTGCAAATACATGGTAACATTCTGGGCTGAAGAAGAGTTATGTCAACACTGAGTACTACTGAACACAGCAAAAACTTGTCAGCACTAGGAATCTTACCCCAACCATTAAATCATTCTTCAGCAATTTTATTTTCATCAAAAATACCCTGCCTGTCAATCTCTTACTGAAGTCTACGCTTTGCAATGATTAGACATCCACATCCTTTGAGAAGTTTTTATTGCTCCTCTGACTCATCAGATTAAAATGCTCCCTATGAGATTCAAAGGGAGCTAATATGTTGCTTTATACACTCAGCTGCAGAGCACAATTCTTTCTACACTTGAACAAAAATGCAAAAACAAAACCAGGAAAACCCTTGAAACCAAATAGCCCAGCAAGTCTGGAGAGGAGCAATGGAATTCAAGCAGCACTGCGAAAGTTGTAATTAGCATGAAAAGTTTTGAGTCATTTTTGCTAGTTAAGTATATGATTTTTTTTCTGCAGTTTAGAAAGAAAAGCAAGCTTCACCCCTTTGCAGTCTCCTGATTATTCTACATTTTTCCCAGACTTCATAAAGGTTCCCTGACATAGCACAGAACACTGGAGACCTAAGTGAAAGAACACAAAGCTGAATTTCTGCACTTAATTGATTTTCCTTAAAAATAATGACCACATGGGTGGGAGGCCAGCTGGCTCAGGGGATTAGTAATGGATATGAAATATTTCCACCCTAAGTCAATGGTTCAAAACCAGTCCAAGGCAGTGGGTGCTTTGAAAGCCATTTGATGACCTATGTGAAAAGAGCTGGTGGTCTCAGTAAAACTCCTGCTAGGCACATGTCTATGTTACAGTTGACTTTCTTGTTTGACATTTCTGCAAATACTCCAAAAGGAAATCATCACTGAAATGTAACTTTAATGTACATAATGGGGCAGATTACTGTTTCTCAGCAGAGAGGATGAATTTGGAGGACAAGGAATAAAAACTCCTGAACAGAATAGAAGCTTGAATTGATGGATTTTTTTTTTT
>WAAD01035268.1:50494-129172 GCA_013389945.1 Fregata magnificens
AATAAGGAAGGAGAGGTTGCCTGTTGAACTGAAAGCATGCATAAATCCCTGTTCTAAACAGATCTTACACTACACACTACCTCTCATTGTAGTGAGTTTCACAGACACGTATAGGAATCGCCTCAGTTACCACTGAAACAGATGCAATGCAGAGGAAAAGAAAGGAATTGTTTAGCAAGACAGCACCAAACAACTGAGTACAAAGAGCACACAGAGGAGGAAGATGCGGGAATAGTTTTAGCTAGGAAGAGCATAAGTCCGTGAACTGGAATTGTCTCCCTTCATAGAGACATTATGCTGCTACGCCAGAGAAAAACGTTATAAGCTCAGTTTTACAACTCATCCAACAGTTTCTCCCCCAGCACCGTATCTCCTACCAAGAGTCTGATTTGGTCTGTCCCCCAACAATGTACTGAGACATTTATTTCTGAGTTGGAAACCAGAGTATGATCTACTGACCAAAACTGCATCCTACAACTTTGATGTCTCCCATCCAAGCAGTTTCAGATAGCCCGTTTCTGGGGAGTTTCTAAAGACCTGAGAATTGTAACAGCAGCTTACAGATAAGTAGATGAATGCATGAAAACCTTCAATAATCAGGACATATGAGCAATAATCAGGACATACTCTAGCCATGAACACTCCCTTGTTCTTCTATTTCCATAGAGAAAGAATGCAGTGTCAGGCAGCAGGTTTTTCTCTCTGTGTGTGGAGCATCCAGTATGCTAGAAATTAAGTAATTCTTAGGATGCCAAAAAAGTTTCTCATACAGCAAGTAAGAAATTTCTGCTCCACTGAAGTTTGAATTCAATGGCCAATGCATTGTACTCAATCAAGACTTCTAGAGTCACCCACCTAACTGGAATGAATGAACATCGATAACATCTGGCTTTTAAGTCTGAGCTCTATAACCAATATCACCAATTTTACAGAGCGGCTATACTTTGCAATTCTAATGTATGTTTCTCCTGTGCTTACAATACTGCTACACAAAAGAGTGGGCTTATGAGACATTACCAATGAGCAGATTTTTTTTTTTCCTCCTATAACTAAATGATGCACATAAACTCCTCATAACATCCAGACACAGAAACCCTTCTGCCTTCAGAAGGGATTTGTCCCTAAGTATAGCGTCATAAGGAGTATGTGGAAGGGGAGATAAACTTTCATTACATCGGTGATACGCATTTTGTATTTAAATACATCAAAACTCCAAAGCTTAGGCAAAATGATAGTTGCTATCATTTAGTTGCCCAGGGTTAGAAACAGAATATTTTCATTAAGGATAAACAAAGTTTGTTCCTGGTGTGAGCCAATAGTGTGCGTGGTACACTGGTGAGGTCTACTTGACAATCACAAGCAATCTTCCCACTGTCTCCTGCTAGCCAAAAGGGCACAGACCTACACGTGTCAAGGAAGTCTTTCCTCACACTTGGCAGTTTGAGTTCTCAAGGACTCCCAAGTCTGACTGTCCTCAACAAGAGTCCAGGTTGCCCCAAAACCTCTCTTACAGCAATAGGAGGACAAAAATAAGCCAAGTTAATTCTCACTTTAGGAAAGTTTTCACTTTAAAAAAAAAAAAAGGAGTAAAATTTAGCATCCTTATTACAAAATTGGAAACACTACAACAAAAGGATAAGGAAAAAAAAAATCTACTTTAGAGCAAACTTACAGAAAAAGCTCATCCTTGGCTGTTTCACCTCAGCTACCTTTCAAATGGGCAATCAGTTCTTCTCCCATCCCTTGCTCTTGGAGGGCCACCTACCCCTGCAATTTTTCTCTTGCTTGGTCAAAGACAGTGGCCCCACAACAACTCAGCAGAGCCAGCGCAAGCTGTCCCTCATCAAGCTCATCAAGCAAGCAAGAGCTGTCCCTCATCTCTTTGCCCAAAAAAGTTCCTTCTCCCCTCATATCAGTTCTCTTCCTGTTCTTTTGGCTCAGTGGAATTTCACTTTGAGTAGTTGATTTCTATCAACTATGGCTTAGAGGAGTCATACACCACCTCCTCAGACTGGAGTACCAGAAAGCTCTCCAGGATCAGATTTCTTCTCTTCCTGTGAGTTTCTCTGAATTTCCATTGTATTCTTTACTTAGCATATTCTTTCTAGCTTCAGGCTCTTTTGCAAGTTGCAACATTTTCAAGACTGGCAAATAATTTATAAAACATATAACAGAAGACAAACTCATTGTACATATGAGTTATGAGAGTCAAAGCTTTCAGCTTGCATTTAAATTTCCAGAGAGACCACACATGGTGTACTAATAATATAGATAAAAGACTTGACAGTTACTACATTTTTTTTTCTAAATGAACTTCCTGTTCTCATTTTGGATCATAGTCCAGAGATAATTTTGGCCCAAAGGATTAGCAGATATAACAACATTAAAAATTATGTATAGTGTTTCAAGTGTGCGAAGTTCTATCAAGAGTTAAATCTTTATACCATTTTTTCATTCCAGTCAGTGGCTCAATGGTATTATCTAAAATAAGAGAAATTAAATTGATTTTAAGCAGCAAAATCAGTAGCAGAAGTGGGATTAGGACTTCAGGCTTCTCAATTTCTTTCTTCGGCTAACCAAAAATACCAGTTAGAAAAATTGATATAGAAAATAGGGTGTTCAGCAATACTGGTCGTGTGTCCACCCCCCTCCTCCCCCCCAAGAAAAACCATGTTTTCCTTTGAGAACTGCTAACTTTTTGGACCAAAACAATCACAAAATCAAAACAGACTTCTTGTTTCATCCGAAAAACTTCCCTTCAGAAATGTTAAGACATTGCCTCTCAAGATTTAAGACAAATGTCTCAAAACATCGCTGTTTTGAGGCCAAGGTTTTCAGCTGACCTGGGCCTTCTCATGATGCACTGCACGGTGGCCCAGCTAACAAAGAGCTTGTACTCATCCTAGGGTTGTGAGGGACCGCAGGGGCAGACAGCAGTGATCAAATTTTAAGTGAGAACTTTACTTAGCATAATTTTTTATTATTTCACTTGAAAAATTATGGTTAAAATTCTTTTTTTTTTTCCTGAATTGAACTTTCAAAAGAATTTCCTTGTTAAAAGTGAAATTCTTTTCATTGTCATCAGCATTTTGGGGACATGGAGAGGAGCAGGCCACTACAGGGATTAATATTTTCCAAGCAGCTGTAGTCCCCATCACATGTGCCTTTAACCAGAATAAGCAAATGTCTAGATAAACAAACACTGCTACAAGTCAGGAAAACTATGCATAGCAGAGTTTTATCACAATTTGATTTCACAATTAATACTCAATGCATTTAAAGAAATGTCAAGAGTATATTCATTGTTTCATTTCTGTTAAGAAACCTGCCAAAAACCACTGCAAAACCGTGGCATTCTTTAGAAGAAAAATGAACTATTTTAGTTAGAGTAACAATTTAGGCCTGAGCTGAATTTTAGTGTGATGCCCTCACTTGCAGAACTCTGAGGAAAAACATCTGTCGTTTTCCGTTAAAGGCATGAATGCCCTAAGCGCAGTGAAATGATACTGCGATGGTGAGCACCACAGAAGTGCCTATAAATAAACTCAAATACATTTTTCTGGAATGTATACAGTGGAGGAATAGATCATATGTTCCTCTTCCTAACCACAGTGTACTGCAATAAGTAGCTAGAGTGATCTAATGCAGACTTCATTTTACATTTATTCCTGCAAGCTACTTGCAAGGTAAGAGGGATTTTCCTTGACTTAAACCCTCAGGACTTTTGGTGTTTGTCCAGAAACTATTTCCAGCACAATTTCAATAGTACCGTGTACTGAGAGGTCTTAGTGCTCATTACTTACCGGGGCAAGCGCGCACATAGGGCCTCCACCTGTTCAAAGAAAAGTTCTGGACTTTGTACCTTATATGCTGCAAATCACAACTGAAGAGGAATTCAGAATAAACACATTTTCAGGCCTTCTTTCCTAAGAAGTGGAAACCAGAGGACAAAATTCAAGTTCTTAAAAAAACCCCCACCACTTAAAAAAGAATATCTAGCTAAATGCCCATTGTTGCATTCTGAAAAGCTGGTTTCTAGAAGCTGTTTTACTCCCCAAATAGATAAATATATTCTTTCAATACTTAGTATCACAGTCCACCTAAACCAGTACTTTTTTCCGTAGAAAAGCTGAATTTTGATGTCCTCTTTCATGCAAAGCACTGCCTTCCTGCAGGATTAAGCCTATTACATTTAAAGCTAAATGGACCAGCACCATTTAATGCAGTGGCAAAACTACTCTCAGCTTGAAGAGTGGGGATTTCCCACAATAGCTTTGTACCCAGAACAACTTCAACTCTAAAAAAAAGGAGCGAAAAAAGAGGACAAAGGAAAAAAAAAAATCAGCCTGCAAGCAGGGATTCAGCATCAATTGAATCATTGCAGTTCATGCATACAAAAAGACAAAATATTTTTTATTATGCTTTTCAGGGTGACTTCCAGGATCCCATTTTTATATCCTGACAACTGGCATTTGCGTGACAGTGCAAAACCAGCAACAGTACTACAAAAATCACATCACTGTACTTTCACACTGGAAACAATTCCACACAAGTTAAAATAGCAAAGGAAAAGGCCATTCACTAAGGAGCAGTTCCTTCCCAATGAAAGGTGGATGTGCTGAGCTTTCAAAAAAACCATTTCACAGTGAATTTGCCACACTTCCATTTTATTTAGGGCTGTTACTTCGACAAGATATACACCTCAGTAACCTCTCAATTGACTTAACCTCACACTCTAGAATGTGACAGGCTTGTTAAAGTGTGACAAGTTACCAAACCAGCTAGCAAACATATTTAAAGGGATATTAATGAATCCATAAATGGGCCTTAAGAATAGTTACACCCATTTTAAGGTGACTTTACCCCACCGGAGGTGTATCCCACCAGATTTTTCTGTTGGGACTCAATCCCTAAAGGTCTTATTTCTGCTACTCATGCTTGCATGCTCAGAACTCGCTGCAGCTCTGAAGAAGCCAGCTTTTAGGGGTGAACTGCTGCAACCAGACAAGCTCCAGCACCATGGTCCAAATGCAACCTGGACCATTCCAGGACCATTCTAAAAATCACCTCTTTCAAATACGCACAATCTAAATTCCAATAAGGCTCTGAACATTTAAAATTTCCATTTTCAGTACGTCTCCACCACTGTTCTAATTAGCAGATAGACCACCATTACCTTATCTTTGTTATTCATACTTTAAAGTATTAAAACTGAAAGCATAAATCTTCTCTTACATTCTCATGGTATTTGTTTAGCTTCTGCACTTCCTTTGGCTTGGACAATTATAAGAGGCTGAGTTTTGTTTTGTTTCCCAGGTCTGTTTCACTTTAGGGGCATATTAATTTTTGTCAGTGTTTCCAATGAAAAGAATTCAAGAACTATTTCTACAGAGTGGGCCACATTTCATGAAAGCCAGTAGAAAGAGAGACTCACACAAAACTTGGATGTGACCCATCGGATCCTTTAATATCCTGTTTTCCTTTTGTTTAACCTACAATTGTGCTGGGCTCCAAGTATGTCAGTTAAAATGATAAATCAGCGTGAATATTAGAAATGGACTTCTCCCAAAACCTTGTATTTGAATACTCAAATACTGTGGGGGACATCGGATCTCAGCCTCAATTATGGAATTCATTTTCCCACCAACACTACAATCAACAGAATTAAACTCCCTAAGGCCAAACGTTAGGCTTGGGTTCCATATCTAATTACTGTATATGTTATACAGAAGTATTGCTGCATAGTTTGGCATAGAATACAACTTCCAGGCACATCATATCAGTAGTAAAATAGTCTGCAGCTCTCCCATACCTTTGAGGGTTGAATTCAAATTCAAAATAATTAGAGGGAGCAGCTTCAGAATACTTGCAGAATTCTTAAGAGCCTAGGCAGTTGTGTAGGTAGAAGATATCACCTTGTACCTTTTCTCATGTTGTTGATTATCATCACCAACCTGCCAAATTATCAATTAGCAGAAACATTGACCTTACAAAATAGCTCTCCCCTTTGCCTGTATTTTAGATAGATGGGCCAGAAGCTACGTGATTTTGTACCTCCAAAAGAGAATGTTTGATTAAGTACCCTGTCTGTGGTTTCAGATAAAGAAGAAACGTCAGACATTTATAGATGCCATTTGTATTCTTTGCCTTGTTAAGGATTTTTTTTCCTCTTATCAAGGCTTTTATTTTTGCTCAGTAATTCTTTGGTACCATGAGCATCAACCAAAGATTATAGTGAAATATGACTACTAGTTTTTAGCAAAGCGCTGTTATGACCTTTCGCAAAAGTACTTAGCCTCAGTTATGTGATTGTATGTTGCTAACATCTGAAAACTTAAGGGTTTGGGTTTTTTTCTTAAGAGTTTACTCATTTTGGCAATTAATAAATTGTGGAAGTGTTAAGCCTATCCCATTTACTATAAAGTTATTCCTCTTGGGGAAAAAAAACCCGCAAACACCTGGGCCTCTCTAGACAGTCAAGGTACCAAGTAACTCTGCAGCTGCTATTATGGCCAGAGCACATATCACCTCCCCCTGAAGCAGCTAATGCTGCCCAGAGACTGCCAAGAGAGTACCGGTTTCCTCTGGGCCAGTATGGCAACCCAACCCTGGAAGGACACAAACAGGTATAAGGCATCCTTAAGGGGTAGGAATTACTATCCAAAAAACCCACCAGTTTCTCCTGTTCACAGCAAAACCAAGTCCCAATTAGCAGTTATTAGTATCTCTCTACTTTGTGAGACATGATCTGTTGTCCTCACGCTGATCAGTGATCCGTTAATTGTCCAGGCAAAAGATTGCTGTGCATGCTCTGGGTGACTCAGGGGCATGCGTGATGTACAGTCAAATGCCCACCCCCGGCAGGTCTGTTGCTGGACACTCCATCCCATTACATCTGCGTCTGATGATGCTGGCAACCACATTCTCACCAGGCATCCACTAAGAACCTGCCAGTCTGTAAGGAATCCACATTGCATATGTACAGATCTATTGTTTGTAAACATGTATCTTTCATGAGGAATAAACACATAGACATTACTTCTAAAGTGGCAAATACGTACCATGAGGCCTCTAATGATGCCACAGTGCCAGACAGCCACCCTGGGAAGAACCCCAAATTTACAAAAAATTCCCATCAACTTTAGTACCTCTTACGACTGAGCTAAACTAGAGCAGCATATTACTCAGACCACGTATTACACTTGCTTCTGATTACATATCACACATACATGCATGATTCTGTATATTATACTTGCTTTGTTCCACAGATAGACTTTGAAATATCAGAGTTTATCAGGCCCAGTAAGTCTATTTGTTAGAGCACCTACTTTTCCTGGAACCTTACCTACACAAACTGCCCAACCCCGGGTCATCACCAATGGACATCTCTACAAAGCACTGCATTTTTAGCACTATGAGATAAATGTGGTACCCTGGCTTTTGTGCCACATGCCTCACCAGTATCACTCAAGCACTTGAAAGAATCAGCCTTCTCATATGCCAAAGGAGTTAATGACCGACACATTAAAAGAGGAAGTGGTTTCCCCAGTACTACCCAACAAATCACTGTGAGGCTCCAGAGGATCTGGGTTTCTAAAGGGTTACAGCCACAAGTCTTGGAGATTAGGCACAAGAGCCATCCCTTCCCCTGTTGGCACACAAGGGTATCGGAGATCATGCCATTATTACTGTTCTATAAGGACAGACTATATTATCCCTAGCGTGGGAATACTAAGCCAACTCCAGGGAAAGGCTGATCTTCGCAGCGTGATTATTTCAGCACAGTAAGTCAAATTCATTGCATTTTTTCTTCTTTGTTTCTCAGGCAAAAAAAAGGATGAAGGCTGATGGTAAAAAGAAGGCTAGAGAAGCCTTACAGGAAAGAAATACTGTAAGCTAGGAAGAGACCTTTGGTCTATTATGGGTGCATGCCTCAGTGCTGTGGTTCACAAATAATTGGAATATGCATCTCATCAATTTTTTTAATTATAAAAAGTTACCTGAAATGGACTGGTAAGACAGTATAATGGTATTAAGTTCTGCAAGCAGTAAACATCTGCAAAAACAAAGAGCCATTTTTGATGAAAACCATGCTAGCATTTAATTTCCTCCCCTCTCAATTAATCAAAAATACAATGCAACAGGAAAGCTACTTATATACAACAGTAATTATTACAGACCAGAAGGCGGTAATGGGTTAGGCAGCCAGCATTTTCTGAGCAGAAAAGTTTATTCCACAAGGCCCTTAAGAATATCCTGCAAGAGATGACATGAAACTTAATTTTCATGAATTTTAATTGATAAAATATTAAGATTCTAAATAGTTTGAGTCAAAATTTTTGGAAGGCCTGTAACCTTTTTCTTAAAAAAAAATCTGCATCGCCAAGCACAAGCATGTTGGAAGCAGAATGAAAGATTGGCACATCAATCATCTGCAAGCAAAAAGGATCTTTTCCCATGTGTCCAGTGCGTTATGCCTTGAACTTTATTATTGAACACAGAAAAGACTTGGCATGCTATTCATCAGCATTTGGAAAGTTCTGGGTTATCTCCCTGATAAAATGATTGCATTTTCATGGCACCAGTAACTTAAAAAAATATATATCTCAGAGAACAGGCGTTAAGAGTATTCCTAATTTTATACAGTCATCTGGATATGAAGTCATGACACCAAGTAATTTTTTTTTACAAGTACTGTGAGAATAACCAGGAGGCTTTACTAACTTTACCACAGAGTCTCATTACAACTTTTAAAGTACTCAGCAGAATAAAATGATAGTCGCCATGAGCTCTCCAGATCCATGGGATCTTGAACAGTGTGCATGGAAACTATTGCAGCTTGTACAAGATGGAAAGTTACAGGGACAGAATAAGGAAGGAAATGCCTTTTGGAACTTGGAAGTTTTTTACAATTTAATAATACATCTCCAGCACAGAAGACAGACAGCATAGCATGGCTGCTGACTGCAAAACAAAATTCAGTCAAAAACACCCCTAAGTTTTGTACAAAAGTTTCTCAAATACACACAAAACCACACATTCCTTACAGCCCCAACACGAAACTACATAGAGGTTTAAATTGGCTCCAAATTAAACTTCAATTCATGCAAAACAAGGCTCAGGTTTGCTTGAAAATATACACAGATCTATGCTGTAAGACCCTGGACTACGACAAGACATGGTAAGGGCTTTTCATTAAGGGGACAGCACAAGTTCAGCGCTAACCGGAGTGAGGTTTCTGTGCAAAGAGCGAGTTAGGTAACTTCTGGATCATCTAAGTTTTCAGCTTAGATTAAAGACAAGGCATAGCTTCAGGAAGCAGCTACATGGAAGTTTTGTAAACATCTGCAAATTTTCCAAAGAAGTAAAATTTTACAGCAAAACTATAAACAGAGTAAGTTGGCCCTTAGCTCTCCTCCCAGAGCTGCAATAAGCTTGTTTAATGCTACATGTTTGCCACCATACCAGTGTAGAGGATCACACAGATGGAAATCCTAATTGCATGGCTATCACTTCCCCCATAAAACAATAACTTGAATTCTCTAGATGCATTAAAGAATGTGTGCTGCTGACTGCTGATCTCAGTTATGTTGCTATTTGGGTCAAAAGAAAAAAAAAGAAAAATCAACTAGCTACATACAGATGTCAGAGTAAATCCTGGTGAAATATGGCAGGCCTTTTGCACACTTCTATGTCTTCCATCAGCTTTCTGCTTTCCTTTGACAACACAGTGGAATTTTTGGGAAGCAGACATCAGATATCTTAATCTACTTGAGATTTCAAACCTTTGCAGCAGGGACCGTCTAATGCAATACAGAAGGAGATTGGCATAAAAGCTGAAAGTACATCAGCATAAATCCTACTCCTCCAAGTAAAAATTATGTCATCACCATCATGAAACAGAGATAAACTTCCTAAAATGAACTCTTCCGTCTTGAGCTGCTGTTGAATTTTCTGTCTTCCCGAAGTGTCCATCTAGGCTGTAAATTCCTCAAAGCAGGAAACATTTTATCTTCAGTAGTAAGAAGAGACCGCCAAGCACACGGTCTGTGTTAAGTAATATACACATTGAGCACAGTCAAACAAAGCACGCGTATGTATACATCTCCACCACATCCAACTAGATATACTATTGAATAATGGCCTATTTTGAGCAGATACATGAAAGTTTTATTGTTTTCTATGCAACTTCCAAGCAGTGTTTCCGGCAGGACTTCCAAGCAATTGGCTTGTTCCCAGAACTCCCTGGAAAACCCTTCCTTCCTGCAGCATGCCAGAAAGCACTTCAGTATGAGCATGGATTCCCCACAAACTAAGCAGACACAAATGGAATACAAGAAAAAAAAATGCTAAGAGCGAGGCTCGCAAGACTGCACGATATTCTTCTAAAGGCTCCGAAGAAGCCCTTTTGCACAGTGAATACTTACAGCCCCGATGAAGCAGGTGAAGCTTTCAATAAACTATTTGATTAGCTGAAGTAGAGTCAGTAGGGTCTGGGGAATTTTTGGTTTGTCATGGGTGTGTGTTCATGGTGAATTCCCATGACATCGGAGTGCCAACATAAGGACTGAAACTGTATCTTATGACATATCCTAATAGGTCAAAACATTAGTCCTCTTTATCACCCCTCAAAACAGAGGTCTCGGGGAAAGCCTTCTGTGGGGTCTCCCCAGTCACCTCGGACTAGGACAGCAAGCCAGGGAAAAGCTGTATCAGTGAGGAGAAAGGGGTACAGGTCTCTCCCAGATCACAGCAAGACTGGGAAAGATTTTCCCAGATCACAACAACACACAAGATGTCCCATTTCTGTCCTGATTAACTTGGCAGAATATGCAGCCTTGTGAGAAACCTTGGACCTACCTCAACTGAGTTTGGAGGTGAGCCTAAGGCTTTTGAGGTGCATCAGGCTTACTGCATACGTACAGCAGCTGTTTTGAACGTAGTCAATAGCTCTCAATACTTCCAGAGCAGCTGACTCATTGCACAGAAGCTCTGCAGTCACAGCCTGGTTTTGTGCCATGGAAGTGTCCACAATTTCTAGATATACAGCAGGCCAAGGGCAGCACTGATCAGCAACTCTAGCCAAATATAGAAAACTCTCAGATTACACTGAGGTTTCTGAGAAGGCAGAGAATGGCAGGGGGGAAGAAAAGACACATCTAGGAAAACTCAGACGTACAGTAGCTGTAACCAGAACTCACAAGACTTTTCTCCCTAAAAGTTATATGTAGTTCTGGTGGGTCAGAGCTTTTCTACAAATCAAAGCACCTACATCTGGCTGCCTTTTAGAATTTGCATTCGTTATCTTTATCACAGAGCAAACCACAAGGCTGCAGATAAAAACTTGCCTATCAAGTCATTAGTGATAATAGGGCCAAACAAAATGTCTGATTTATGTTCCCCTGGTCTCATGCACCTTGAGCCCAGCCACAGACCCTTAATTTGTGCTGATGCCACCTAGATTCCCAGGCTGGTTTGTATATCCAGGCTGCGTTGGTTTGCAAGCTCAAATGAGATCTTATGCATTAAGTCCCCCACGGTACACACACTGCACACAGAACTGTGCAGGATGTTATGCAGCAGCGATTACATCTAAGTTCCCTGGCTACTGCCTAATACCAAATCTGAGTTTGTTTTCTCATCTCGTACCATAAATTACTCTTGAAGTGACTGCCAAATGAACGAAAGGGAACACTAGAAAACATACAAGAGCAGTCACCAAGGAAGCTAAACTAATCTTCATTGCAATTAGACTAAAGCAAGGACACACCCAGAACAGTTAGCAATTCCCTCAAGCAAGGGCTTTTCCTTCCCTGCAAAGCTTTTTCTTCAACCAAGGATTTCTTTAGATAGGGCACCCCCAGTTCATTTGGCCCCCCCTAAAAAAAAAGAGTAAAGTTCCTAGGTTCTTGAAGCACTCTGCCATTTCACAACACTTAATTGTTTAAGCAATTCTTCATGTCCCTTCCACTAAATGCAGTCTTTCACCCTTTCTTTCTGTCTTTCCCTGGTCAGTTTTTCCTGCTGCATGGGGCTCAGCTCCTCTGTTTTCCAGAAAGGAGCCACTAGAAGCAACTCCTGTGCTGGCCTTGTATGAAAGTGCAGCTCTCCTCTTAAGCCTTGAATTAGGCCTAAACACTCAGTTGTAATACTATTTGAATGGCATCATTTGATGAACAACACTGCAGTGCTCATAGCTTTTAAAAACTGCATCAGAAGGGCTCTTCATCCCTCCCTAGCTCAACAAAAATCAAAACCACATCTGTCAAAAATGTAAAATTGTATTTATTTATATATACACACACACACAAATATCTCCTAAGAGTGAAAGTAAAATTACTTCTCAAGCTCAAAGTTGAAAACAGATGACAAGTACAGCACTGAGCATCTGATAATGTTTTGGTAGCACAGCTAAAACTGCTTATAAACACTGTTTTGGGATCCTTCTCTCACCCACCCCTGCATATTGCAAATTCCCCTGAGCTAAAACTCCTGAAGTTCTCATCAGTCCTTTTTCCTGCCATTGCCTGGTCATATTGAGGGCTTGTTTTCTTTCAGGACAGACGTTCCCTGCTGTGCTTTTCCTGGTTTCAGACTATTTTTAATATTTACTTTAAGTTGCTATAGCAACAGGGAATCACAGATGGTAAGAGTTAAAATTATGCCACAGGAGACATTTATCATCATAGCCTTGTATAATGTGAGCTCTTGTTCTCTGAAATTTTCCCCATGCTGGACACTCCCCTATTTATTTTATGATGGCTACACTAATGAATGCATAGGCTTTATGAATAGTACAAGCCTCTCAAATTTATCAGCACGTGGTTGATGGGGTATGGTAATCGCATTAACGAGAAAGTGGCAATGTTTATTTCTTTCCATTTCTCACCACTACTGAAAGAGCCAGATTTCTGATACCAGGTTTCATGCTTACCTCAGTCCACAAATAAATCACATTCATTTCAGTGGTGCCAAGTTAAAAAAGGTATTTAGTGCCATCGAGGTGACTGGAATCCAGACTGGGTTACATAAGATATGAGCACTTTATGCAACTCTGGCCCCTCAGGGGGATCACGTACGTCTCCAGTAATCTAGTCACTCTAGGAAGGATCCAACAAAATATAAGTACAGCCACGACTATCTTAGAAAATGTGGTATGCACCTGTGAAACCTGAGTCCAAAAGGTGGCAAATACTGGACCTAGGGTCACTCGACACCTCTGAACATCAGGACAACTTTCAATACTGACTTTGGAAAATATTGGCAGTTGTTATTCTGCTTTTCTTGAAGTTTGGGCCAGCTGAACCAGTTTTAGTTGTCACCCAAGGTGGGAATGTTTGGTTAGCAATAACACTAGTATCTTCTCCCTATAGGTTTTCAAAAGCTCGTTACAACGGCAAGTATTCAGAAATCATCAGCTTTCAGAGACAAAGTTCCCTTCCAAAAAGGTGAAATGATTACTTGAAGCAAATCACTAGTAAGACCACAAGACTTCAGCCATGCCAACCTCCCTGGGAATGCCCACCATCACATCCCCCAAGAGAGGGCAGGATGATATACAGAGAAGTTCCTTGGGTCTCCCAAGCTTGGCCAGTTACTGTGGTTCAATACGTCTACACAAAACACAGGTCAAATTCTCCCTTTGGGACTTGGCAGCTTGCTGTAACGCAGCAGCTCCAGGATAAAAAGGGAACTTTTGGTTCATACTATCTCAAGTATAGTATTTAGTATCTCAACATAGCTTCAACTATGGTTGGTCTCCTAAGGATACATCAGTCACAGAACATCAAGCGAATTCCACAGGGTCAGCAACCTTAAAGATACCAAGGCTCACAGCCTTACTAGGCAACTCCATCAAAAAATACCCATATACATAGAGCACACTTCTGCTGTGCTTTTCTAAGCAAACAACTTTTATTACCCCGTCACCATCACCATGACTTCTATTCACAACTCATTGATGTCTGACAGAAAACACCACCTCCACAAACTGAACTAACCCTACAAAACACGTAACTGATCACGCAGTGGCCATTTGGATGGCAAATGTACTATTGAAGTACAGTATTTCACAAACACGTGCCAATTTAAATGTCTCTACATGTGGTTACAGTCCAGCAGCAAGGCTCTGACAAGGCAAAATCCACAAAATAGATCTTTATTAATCTCTTCATAATAAAATGGTAACCTCTAGTGCTAAGACAGAGTGTGTTCAAATAGGATGGCAGAGAAAGATGGAAAGGCTCAGCATGAAAAAGGGATCAGATTAAGCTCGTGTAGCAACAGCTTTGAACAAAGTTTATTGAAATATAGAAACTTATTTTTTAAAATAAACATTTAATAAATGTCAACATTTTCTCTGTAATAATATACCAGTTTCAACTCTAAAAGTGGCAAATACTGGAGACTACAAATCTCGGTAGAGCTCTGCTCACTCTAAAATATACAAGTTGCTATAAAGAGATAATGGCTCACAGTTCTCAAGCTAGAATGATATCTGAAATGAAGATCAAATGCAGAGTTAATTCTATATAATTATGCTAAAATCAGTAATACTGGGATTTGTCTAGACTGACTACTTTATGTAACGCTTCTCTTAAAAAGCTATTTGAATTACTTTCCGTAAAATAATGGAAAAAAATAGTCATAGCTAAGCTGGAAACAAATGATCTGGAATGGCAGGAATTGTTATTCAAAGGCAATAGATGGAGAAACTGAAAAACCCCAACCTCTCATACATACAAAAAGGCAATGGGTCACAGACTGGCTGATTTCCAGAACAGATGACTTTGGGTGATACCCACACTGCCTGCTGGGACCAACCAGGGACAAGGGGAAGGAAAAAGCATGCGGTGGATTCTATCTGGGGATCATAAGAGTGATTTTAACAAAAAGATGTGCTACAGAATCTTTACTGCTGCAGATCCACAAAACAAAAAAATCATGTAACAGTTGGTTTCTAGGTTAAATTTATTTGGTCTATAAGCTCAGTAGAGCATTTTATTTCTACAGTTAGAACCACTAGTAAAAAGAGTTGCCATTTAAAAGATTTGAAGTGTTTTCACAGAGGCACTCCTCAAAGTGGAACCACTGCCTGAGCAGGTGGCACAGCGCAGGCAAGATCCTCAAAGGGAACTTGAGCATCTCTGTGTAAAGGGCAAACAGCTTCAAAGGAAAGACCAGAAAGAGGAAACAGAATATTACATGAAGCATTTGCTCCCTTACCTGATTTAGTGGCTATTCTGTTGTACAGCGTTGCAGGGATTACACAGATTACCACAGGGAACTTGAGAGCAATCACAAATGTTCTCAGAAGTTCTCTCCCAAGACTAACTAAATCCTTTCCAGAGGGTCTCACCTTTCTGTGGCTCTTCACCTTGTGTGCCAATTTGCAAATGTGCAAAGCCCATGCAACACTCCACCAAATCAAAACAGTTAACTCAGGTACTTGCCCTTGCGCTAAACAAGACACTTGGCAACATTAATTCAGGCGCCTATGTTCTTGTCCAGACTACTCCAAGCAGTTTTTTGCCTTCCAATCCTCCAACAAAAATCCAAGCATCTGACTGTGGGGAAAAAACACATACATAAAAATACTGGGGAGAAGCCGTTTCCATCATTTTTGGGCAAAGCTATCTGTTGGGCCATGCCTCGGTCTGGGTATTTAGACATGAAAGTAGCATGAGGTAATCCCTGCACCAAGTGGTTTAATTGGGGGTTCAAAAAAGTCTTTCATTCTGACTAAAATCAGAAATGTGAGATACTGGACCAATTTTAAAACATGCAGTGATGTAAACCGCAAGTGGTCTCCCTCTGATTTATATTTACATAAAGGTTTCATTCATGCATCTTACCTAACCCTCATTGTGCACATACTTGTCACTGACAACCTCAAACTGCACAGAGCAAGTGGTCCTACTGGGCACATTTAAAAAAGAAAATCAAATTAATTTTTCCAAGCAAATTTTAGAGTTTCTTGCCATATGCCTATGACTTGAAGAATGCATCAATTATCGAGTTTACCAGCCCTGTGTAGATGAAGAAATAAATGGCAATTTTGGCATTCTGTATACAAATAAGCAACTTCAATGATTTTTTTTTTTTCTTTTGGCTAGCTGCTGTGCATTTCTTCATTAAGAGATGCCAGGCCCAAGCCATTCCTTCCATAGAAGGGAACTGGGAGATTGCTGTTCCCAGGATCTCTTTTCCCTTAAAATGAGTCAGCTGTGCAGGAGTGATTTTTTTTTTTTTTACACAGTTTACTGCAAGTCCACAAGGCTGACAGATGAGAGTCCAAGCACAGAAGGCAGCGTTGGCAGAAGGTACAACACAAGCATGTTGCCCTCTGCCAATACGCACTGGGAACTAGTAGTGTGGCACAGCTAACTGCATTGTAGATGTAAATAAGAAGTGTTGGGGGGAGTAGAGGAACAGTTTCACCCCTCAGCTGAAAGGTGACAAAGCTCACTCACATAAAGCAGGCTAGGACCTAGATAATTAATCCTAATGATCTATCAGGAAAATGATCTGGCTCCTGACAACCTCAGGAGAGAAATACTGGAAAAAGCTGTGCCATCTTTATCCCAGACTTGTAGAGATTACCCTAAACCCCACACCCATCCAGAGCTATGATTTTAACCGTACATAGAAAGCTCTCCTCTTAAAATAACTTTGTCAGAATGGCATCCTAGGAAGGTCCTGCTCATAGGTTTCCAAATCAGCTGCAGGCTGTTTGCACTAAGGAGCACACTGAGGCAACATACACAACACCAACCACCCAGCCTGCAAACCCAGCTTGCGAGCCAATGGTCAAGTTAAGGCCCCTCCATCTCAGGCATCCACGTGGGTTCTACGAGCTAGGTAGGGCCTTCAGCCTCAGTGACTTCCATGGAGGCTATGGTGGTAGCCATATGGAATTGCATCAACACCATCACCATTAATAAGCCAGAAAGATTCCTTCCCAATCCATCCACTGGCTTCCGCAGAGTTAGCAGAAATTACTAGGGGAAAAAAAAAAATCCCCGTTTACTGGTTTTAAAGTAAAGAAATCCTATACGCCTACAGGAAACTAATCCATGTGATAGGAAGGTGTAGCTTAATGGATTTGCTTATCAGAAAACAACATTAAATCTCTTTGTGGTTCTGTATGAGAATTAATGCTCTGGCAGAAAATTGCCACATAAGTTGACTGGCGCCCCAGAGACCCAAGATTCCCTTTTTGGCTCTATCATCAGTTTGTGGAGCAAAGGTGCTTATGCAATTCACCATCTGCCTCAGTGGTCCATCTGTCAAACAAGTACAAAAAGTATTTTAACAACTGCAAAAGGGAATGGTGTTTTATTAGTGTTACTTAATTTCTGAAGCCAGACCTGTTCAAGAACTTGGGCTCTACCACTGCAGAGCAACCATAATAGCATCCATAATTCGTCAGGAAAGCAAGGTGAAACCACTCAAAACACAGCCTGAAACAAAAACACAGGAAAATGGGGCAAAGAAGGCAGCACATACACAGTGTTTTTAAAAATTTTACTTGGTCATCAGGAGAGCCCTCTAATAGAACTGGAATATGTTTTTCTAGACATATAGGTTGTTCCCTTGCTAAATCCAAACTAAATCTGTTTAACAGAACACGCTTGTTCAGGATGAGTGATAAGTTGTTTAGCCAGTTTTCTTTCAGCTTGTTGAGGGACAAGGGGAACATCCCACCACCATATCCAGCTTCAAGAGCAACATGCAAACAGAGCATTTCTTTGACACATTTTCACTTTAGTTTAGTACATGCACTGAGTAAAAGACACAGCTAATGGTGATACTGCCAAAGGTCCTCATCCAGCATATATTGAAGCCAAAAGGAAGACTCCCACAACAAAAAGCAGATTCTGAATAAAGTCCATCGTGGTTGGATACACGATACATCCTTTCAGTCTCCTTGAAATATAGGAGCTTGGGAAGAGGTTGAACAGTCCATATAATTTTTTTTTTTTTTTGCACTTCCAACAGCTTAGTAACTGCTCTGCAAACACAATAAAAGTAACGTGGCCAAAGACATTGGTACTACATATGTTTTCTAAGTTATAAATAGAGCACACTGTACATGCTTTCATTGCTTAGGACAACATCCTCCAAGGAAAGGCAGACTGACTGAAGAGGCCCCTTTTTAAGCACTCATTAGTGATTATTTTTTAATGTCCAAAGGGTTCAGGAAACCTGAATTTTGGAAGTTTATCACTATTAAAGTAGAACAAGTTCCTCCAAGTTTTGCTTCACGGTAGATTTCCCCCAAATTCTTGCCAGAATCAACTGGGATCTGTTGGTGCCCAGTGCAGCTGGTTACACATTTGTTCTCACTGATATCATGGAAAGGCAAAGGAGAAATTAAAAAATAACAAAGTCAGACTGGCACCATACTTCAAGCAGCAACGAAAGTATTTTGGTAGCTGAGAAAACAGTTACTATGTTTAGATATACTTTAAAATCATTGTAGGTGGGAGCGCTACAAAAAAAAATCACATTTTAGGAAAACAAGCTATTGATTATAAGCTAACCACTGATTAGCTTAGAGTATCTTCCTTGTTAGGATATTTCAGCAAAGAAGAATGTTATAACTAACTCTTTTTGCTAAAGTTCAGAGGTCCTGTAGTTGTGTACATAGCTAATTTATCGTTAACGATTATTTTTCCTTAGTACATACAACTACAGCCATGGTTTAACTCAAAGTGTTATCACAAGCTGTCGAGTGTAGATGATCCCACTAAGTTAGACTACCCTGCCTTTAAGGTGTCATAACAGTATTTGCTGCACCGCACACTTCACCTCTTGTTCAAGAATGTGGTTCACTAGTAACATAGCCAATTTGTGCCCTGAATATTCCTCTCACTACTCTGCATTCAGGAAGGAGTGTGACCAACATAACATTAATACATCAGAATTGCCCACAATTGCCAAGAACTCGAAATATAGAATCATAGAATCATAGAATCATTAGGTTGGAAAAGACCTCTAAGATCATCAAGTCCAACCATCAACTAACACCACCATGACTCCTAAACTAGGCCCTGGAGTGCCACGTCTACACCTTTTTTGAACGCCTCCAGGGTAGACGACTCCACCACCTCTCTGGGCAGCCTGTTCCAATGCCTAACCACTCTTTCAGTGAAGAAATTCNGAATGTATTTTCTTTCATTTAGCAATACCTGCCCAAGGGAAGCTGCTAAACTACTCTCAAAGTTATGCAAACCAGTGTTCTGTTTTCAAAGTAGTAGAGGCAAGCAATCTCCATATCCTCAATTGGAGCTATGAACATGGGAAAGGAAGAACCTAGTAAACTACATTTTTTTTAATGCAAGCAGTTGTTTACATTTGGGATGAATCATCTTGCTAGCATGTTAAATTGTTATGTCAGCTCCATATAGTGGCATAATCATGATGAAACAGAATCACTTACATTAAGAAGGGGATTGAGAAAACTGCTTTGCAAAACCATTAAAACCGGTAAAGTCAATTACATGGCTCAGAAAGGGCATAAACAGAGTTGAATTTGCATGTTTCACAATTTTCAAGTGTTCTGCCTTTTGATGGCTTGATTGTGTATTAAATGTAACTACAACTTTCCCAATGAATTTGTTGCAAGTGTTTACTTGTGTTATCTTAAATATGTATTAGCTGGTTTTGCATCTGCTTTGTAATTTTCTAAGAAAGCACATGGAATGGTGAGCAACTGAAAAAAAGTTAAACACTCCAGGCTTGACAAAAGGGCAAAGAGACTACTGTAGAGTCACAGGTTCAGCTTCTGTCTGGGACAAGAGAAGCTTCAGCCATCCCAAACGTTCACATACCCCTGAAAGCATAGTATTGTCTATTCCTGAAGGCAGCAGCACTAAACAAGAAGCTGTATCCAAGGATGGGAAAGGAAGACTGACTTACAGCAGCCACTGCTTAGTCCTAAGTAGTTATTCCACAACTGTCAGCTACAATTTTCTCTTGATGCATCCAACTTTGTCCGTTCACAGAGATGTTAGCAGACTAGACAGACCACTAGTCTGATCCATAATGACAACTTGTACACTCCAATGGAAACAAAACAAGTCACCTCATAAGCAAGAGCACTACTGAAGGACAGCTATTTATGGGCTATAGCCCACATCCCTAAACTTCCCTTTCCAGCACCACCAAAATATTTGCAGTTTCTTCAGCCCCAGCACCATAATGTCAGCCCCCACTTCACTTGCAAATTCACTTCCCCTTGCCCAGGGAACAAACTTCTCAGCACCTCCATCTCCTGATATGGTTGCCAGCCACCAGCCAGCCAAGGGACAGCATCCAATGGAGCAGCATGGGCTGAGGGACCACCTCAGTCCTAGGTTGACCAGACAGCTGGTGGGACAAACGAAACAAATACACATCAAGTTCATGCTGCATCTGTTGCCTTCATTTGTCTTCTATACAGATGCTGGGGCGGGGGGCATTGTTTTGTTTCTTTTTTTTTTTTTTAAACAAGGGATTTTGACCTCTCCATCTTTGGCCAGCTTCAATCAAATTTAACCAACAGGCTTGCAGGAAGGTGGAGAGAGGAAGAGAGGGACTCCTATCAGCTGAGCATCCTCCTCAGTGCATTAGCAAGAGAAGTTAAAAAAAAAATCATACCTTCTTCAAAAAGAAAGCTTACACACCAGCTTTAAATCTTCTAGAGACTCATAAACTCCTACCACAAAATTAACACTAAGATCTGCTAACCTTAGGGAGACATCTTTTTCATCGCAACCCCCTTTCAGCAGCCTGTAACTCTGGTGAGGGCCCCGGGGCTGAGATAGCATGGGGGGACAGCCCCAACCCCACGGGGGGAGCCCCCAGATCTGCAGGGGGAGGCCACAGTCCTGGTCCACCCCTCCAATATCCCACAAAGGTCCGAGTTTCCTAACCAAGTGGGTTAGCAGCCCAGTCCTGGAAACACAATGACTGAAGCAACCATGGGTAGCAAACGCAAGTTGAGGAAAGATGCGACAGCAGCTGAGGGGCTGCTGGTGCATGGAGGCAGCACAGGGTTCTCTGGTTTCACAGCTGACTTGCACCTGGCTGCGGCCCACATTGCGTCCTACTTCAGTGAAAGGTCCTTGACAGCTACAATCCATGTGTTCGATTTTTGCTTTGTAACATAGCCTGGCTAAGGGCAGGTAGTTCAAGGCTGTGAATTAACTTTTAGATCCAGCTCCGTCCATGCAGGATGGCTCTCTCCACCTTTACTAACACTACTCCCTAGCCCACTGCCATTCAAAAGATTCATGCTATCAAAGGACAGCTGTTTCCACTGTTTAAACTAACCTGGCTCACCGGACCGAAACAGGTCACACATGCATCCTAGCCAACAGGGATAGAGGTGGTGATCTCCACCCAGCCATCACCGCTGGTTCTGGAAGACGATGCCTGTGTCCCAGGTTTTGGCATTGTTTGGCAGTGTTTCTACACAATAGCCCAAACATTTGGTTATCCCCGTGGGTTTTTTTTTTTTTTTTTACTCCTAGACTTTCAATCTAGGTCACAACTTCCTCACAATGTGGTCATTCATTATTTAAAACAGATCATTCCCTCTGCTACCTAAGGATTTAAAGCCAGCTCATACAGATTATGTCTTCCTCCAGGCAATATGAACATTCCTCTTACCTGAAGGATGTAATAAGAAGGAACGATCTTTTGTGTTGTAATTATTACATATGCCCAGTTTTAAGATTAAAAGTTCTTATTCCCTGTCCACATGGACACCATGTGTGTAAGGAAATGCTTTAATTAAATTCATTGAACTACAATGTGGGCCATAATTTAAATAATAGAAAAATGAGGTATTGAATTTCCAAGGATATTTTGTAATTGGAATGAGAGCAGCTGCCAAAAGACGAAAAAGCTTGAGGGCAAACAGAGTCTATGGGTTTGGGCAACAGCACGTAAGCAGAACGCTGGATCTGAGATTGATTACATGGGTTTGTCTAGTTTGAAAAGAAAGAGAGACTGAAGAATTAACAAAGTACTCTGCAATAAAACACACGTGTAAAAAAAATACCAGACTCTGAACATGCTCTATTGATAAACTGAAAAGAGCAGAGTCCTCTCCCGCAAGGACACATTCTCCTGTGGTTAGGGCAGGAGAAACAGAAACACTCTGTTTTGTAAGGGTGGTTTCGTACAAGTTAGAATCGGTTCAGGTAGAGCTATTTTTTATCTGATTAGACCTTGCTTAATTTTAGCTAATTCTTGGGAGAAGATCCAGTTACATCTGTGTGCTTGGAGTAAAAATCATGCTATAAATGCAAGTGGTTTAGGCAAGCCTTCACCAAGTTCTGTAGTACTTCTAGAACTGATTGGAAAATGTTCCCAGTGTAAATGAGCCCTGGAAATCAGGATTCCCACAGTTTGCTCCTGCCATTGAAAACATCTTACTGCATGATCTGGGCAAGCATCCTGGCCATCTGAGGCTCCTACTTTCTCACTTTAAATGAAATCAGCACCTCCTATCCTCACAGGATACTGAGCAGCGGGGAGTTGTCAATGCTTTCAGATATCATGGGACAGGGGCAGTAAAAGTACAAAACTGAGGAGGGCAGAAAGCACCACAGCATAAAGACTGCTAGGACAAAGCACCAGGGAAACATTCACCAGACCATCAGATGTACACTATGCTAAGCAAAGAAATGAAATATTCTTTATTGTCCAAAGCCACAGCTTAAAATTAAGACAATACTATGCAGAGTTATCAGACCTAAGCCTGCCTCCCAGTTTTGCAGCAACTATTGCTTACTCAGTAAGAACATAAATGCATGTATGAAATAAAAGAATCTGAATGAAGCCCTCAAATCCAATTCCCACAGGCTACCCTAACATCAACTATAAATATTTTAACAGGTCCATTATTCTAACTTAAAGTCAGAAGGCCTAATAACATTTTATTTCAAGTTTTCCAATAATTGGCAATATTTTGGGAGCACCTGGAGACAAAAGCTCATGGGAGAATTACAGGCTTCTTTGGAAACTATGGCCTTACTATTGCAGGGAGGAAAAAAATGAAAATATAACCTAAGCATAGCCCTAAAGGCTCACAAGTGAACAGGAGAAAAAAAAAAGGATAACTTGATATTTTTCTAAGTCTCATTAACTTAAGCCAAGTACAGAATTTGGGAGGAGCCTGACTCATGATACTGGAATGTTCAGAGTTGTCAATATTGGATAAGCTTACTGTCACACCTACCCTTTCTACATTTCAGCCTGAACAGCACAACTAAGCTCAGATCTAGATTTGGATTTTGAACTCAGAAGTCCAGTAATGATGAAACTTAATCAGGTCTACCATGCAGTTATGAACCATCTTCAGTGAACAATGAAAACCCCTTTACAGGCGAGTGATCTACCGCAAAAATCAGCTATAAATAGTAAAAAAGATCCAATTGTTTTCATTTAAAATTAAACACAATTGTTTCAAGCCCAAACAGTTGCCAAAATAAACCAGAATACACATAATTACATCATAACACAAAAGGCAACCTAAGTATCTCTTTCCTGAGGTATGGATGTCATCTATCAATTTAATTTCACATTATTAGTTGTGCAGCAATAGGAGAGGCAGCCCTGGATCGGACATCTGAAGACCTCCCTCAGAGCTAAGGGGTAGACCGGAATCACATTAGGGCACATATTTCTTATCTAGGGATGCAGATCTGTAAACCCTCATTTTAAACAAACAGGTTTCCTGTGAAGCATATTTCAGAACTTGTCGTTTTTGTTTTGCAGCAAGGCGCAGTGACCTGTGGCTGCTGCCACATCTCTGTTTATGCAAATGGAAAGTGATTCCCTTTCCCATTTAGCCAATGCCACAAAAATGACCCTCTTAATTAGCTTTAGGTTCTTTTCCAGAGGGCTTACTAGGGGTCATAAGAGCAGTAAAGCCCACAGAAGAAAAAGTGTAAGGACAGCTCGGTTCTTCAACCCGTAACTTCACATGAACGAGCTCAGCCTTCCTACATTGCCTTTTTCAAAAAGGCCTAAAAGAGGCCACAAAGATAAACTTGCACTGACTGCATGCCCAGGGTGACTTGTGCAATTCCTCTGCAATAGTCCACATCTCTAATGAGTCCAGGACCACCCACACAAAGGCATTATGGTGCACCTAGACATTAACACTCCAGGTATCACGAACACATTGTACCATCTTCAGCTCCATGTGCCTTTTGGTGCAGGCAAGGTGTTTGTTCCTTAAGAGCACCTTTCCTTGCCACCATCCTACAGCTAATATTTTTTTTTCAGGCGCTTAACACTGTTCCTCTCACTGAACTCTTGACCACCCCAGGTGGGTAAAGTCCCTCCAACACAAGTCTCCTTACAATCTCACACAACATGAAATATCCACTAGTATCTTTAGCAGCCAAAAATTTACTCAGTTCATTATTCACTGATGTAAATATCCAGCAACATCTATCCAACCTTCCTCTCCACTGGACCTCCAAGTGAGGTGGCTGACAGTAACCAGTGAAGCTCCACAATTCAGAGCTGCCTGCAGCCTCTGGCAGAAGCATTGCTTGCTCTGGTCTTGTACATCCATCACTAAACCTATACACTTTTAGTGTTACTGGTTCTGACCAGGTCTCTCAGCTCCATCACCCTCCTTGATGGAGTCCCCAAGGTTGGTCTTTTGCAGCCAACCACCCCGCAGACACAAAGCGCCTCCAAACACAAAGGTATCCCTGAGTCTCTTCCTGTCACAAGGTACCACATCTTTGCAAAATCTTCAGTGCCAAAAGAGACCAAGAGTATTCAAGACCCTTGAACAGAGTCTGCTTCCCCAGGGAAACACTTCCACCAGAGGATGAGAAGTTCTTTTTCCGGGCTATTTCTGTGCTCCACTCCCAAACCATTCCAGGCTTTATTAGCAGGTTTTTCAGCAAGAACATCATACAGCTTTCAGCTGGAATGTTATCTCCACTGTACTCAACTGAGTTTCTTTTGCTTTGTGACATTTTCTTCTGGACAGACACTGGGGAATTACTCCCAGCCAGAGGACAGCCTTTTTCATAAGAAGTCCTGATCCTGCTGGGTATGTGCTTAACATCAAACCTTCAAAGGCTACCTCACACCTGGAAAGCCCAGCACCCCAACATGCACACACAGCATCACACACATGCAGGGGGTTCACCACCTCAAGGAAGGGTGGAGGTGGCAGCACAGGCATATTCCCAGCCCATGCCCCTTGCAATAACTTTGCCCACATTAACCTCTCTCAAATTGAATTTTCTTCACATTTCATCCTGGTTTGAGCCAAGGCAGGCCTTTTCCTTCTCTCACAAGGTCCCCTGCTTCTTCACTCTATTTCTTTCTCTATATTTGATAATTTTGTCTCAGCCCAGACTCAGCTAGTCACACTCCTTACTCCTCATATCTAAAAATGAAAAATATCTGCTAATTTCATATAAATTCACCCCAACGCTTTTCTCACTAAAAGCATGGATGTCTTTTCATCGTAGTCACCTGTGGAAACAGGCTGCCTAGCTTCTGCTCATCCATAATTCCTTTCATCCCTTCCTT
The DNA here is from genome assembly GCA_013389945.1 of Fregata magnificens. NCBI lineage: Eukaryota > Metazoa > Chordata > Aves > Suliformes > Fregatidae > Fregata > Fregata magnificens. The sequence goes on from WAAD01035268.1 coordinate 76,055, forward strand.
GCAGGCAATTTTAAATTTCACAAATAGCCCATTTCAAATCAGTTTGAAAGAATTGCTCAAAAGCTATTAAATTCTTTCAGGTTTTGTGAAAAGAAAAAAAAAATCATAAGCTTGTTCTAAGGACAGGGGTACAAATTGGCACCCATACCAACAGTAAGGCTGCAGCTTTAGTTCAGAGGTTATCTGTGCTGTTTGACCTTTCAGGTAGCTGAGCAGCACACCTGCAATTCAAAGCCAGACATACTACATTAGTTTCTTTCACTCAGCCAGTAACTAGGGGATGCACAGAGGCAGCTATGCAGATATTCTGCATGGGAGAGAAAATGGGAAATACCTTTAAAACACCATAACCATAAAACCATGGAGGGGGGGAAAAATCAGGCTTTACTAATTCTATCATTACCGGATTAATTTCAAGTTCATATTTTTAACTTTGTTAATAGCCAGACATTCTCATCTTACCTTAGCGAAGCACAGAGGAGCCAAACCAAGCACTTAAGCACAAAATTTCCCAAGTGCAGGCAAGCCAGGAGCCAAGGGTGATGCAGCAGAGGCAGCAGACAGCTCAGCCAGTCCCACAGGGTGCTGATAACGGGGTCCATCAGCAGCTCCAGGCACAGCAAGCAGCAAACCAAGTCCAGGGTCCATCCAGGGAGTCCCCTCAGGAGCAGCAGGGACGGAGTCAGACAGAGGACTGGAGACATACAACAAGGCACACTGGAGGGCCCCATCCAGGAGACAGGTACCAATAGCATAGGTCTGATGTCCATTCAGGAGGCAGAGCCAAATACAAAGCTGGAGACCAGCACTCCTGCAACATAGCCTAAGGAGGGACTGATGGTCTGGGGCTGAGCTTAAATGGGTCTCCTGGACCCACGGGTGTGGATGGAGGTCTCAGGTGAAGCTGGTCAGGGACATTACAGCCTGTTAGTGCACTCAGGGCCCTCACAATGAGCACCTGTTACGACCTTTTCTGGGACTTAATCAGCGTAAGTAATACGGTGAAAAAAAGGTGAGCTTTCAATATCAGGTCATTCAACTGCAAGCAAATTCACATATTCTAAACAATGAAGGCATAGCTTTAGGATTTTCACTTTAAAGAAGAAAGAGGTGCTCACCTCCACATTTTAGCCACGTTATTCATTCTCAGAGCCTCACAATGAGTATGAGATATCATGCTTTTATGGCACTGATGTACACATTCATTGTCAAAGCAAGCACATCAGAATATTTCCTAAACACTGAAAATTAAGTCATACACAAATCCTATCACAGCCAGTTGCTGTAGTAAGCCATCAAAGATTTCAAAGTGAGACCACAAAGACAGTCTTGCCATTCAGTGCAAATTCTGGAGGAAGGCTTTAACGTGGATCACCCCTAAACTGAGCCCATCCTGTCTCGTGTCTTCACACTACCTCCACAGGACTGGATTCTGGATTTCATGAATGGTCAGAGAGAAAGAGAGACTCTTAGGGGACGGATCCTATTAAGAAACTGCCACAGTCAATGGAAGCCCTCCAAAATGATTGTGATCCACTAAGGTGATCCTCCACATCCAGAGCCCCCAGCTCTGCATCTCAGACTCGGACTCCTACCTGTGATTTCACCCCTGAAGTCACTAAGACTTGCATGAAAGTTGACAAGTAGCAGATAACACGCCTTCACATCACACTGCACTGCCACCATGAACCACACCTCTTTTTGCGTAGCCAAATGAGCATGTGGAGAAAGAGCAGATGACCAGGGGATGGCAGACATACTTGCAGGAAAAGAGACACTGTCACTCTTGGAAGTTATTTCTAACAGCTTTTGCCTTTAGACCTCTATGTCCCATTTCCAACAGCATCTACCCTCACATTGTGCAAGTGGCTGTAGTTTTGCAAACATGTTGGACTACTGTGTAGATTTTGGAGTACTGTGAGATGCTCAATAACCATGGCTGCCACATTGCTAGCAGCAGCTGTCTTGATGATGCTCCCTGACACAGAGCACGCTTCTGCTTTGCAACCTTCTGGATCTACCCTGCACTTAGGAATGACACAATAGGTGAGCACAGCCCGTTGCAACACACGTTGCTGGGGAAAAGCTCTGCTATTTGCACCAAACCCGAACTACAGCATCCATCTGATGTCCAAAGCCTTTCATGGGATGAACTCTACTGCTGGGGGGCCAACTTCTCCCTGCACACACCCCACTGGAGTGGTGAAACAGTGGCTCCCCAAGGGGAGGCAGCACTCAGGCAGTTAGCGCCAACATTAGAGCTGAGAACAGCACCATGCCTCTCCTCTCCATACTGGGTAGAAAGTTGGGTTTGGCAGCAAGTCCTGTCTTAGTGCCTTCTGCAAACACACACAGATGCAACAACACATCCACTCACATGCACAGAGGGAAAATATGGAGTTGTTTTCATTAATAACAGGGAATGTCTATTAGAGAAAGATGGTGCCAATTAGAGAGATTTGTCACTGTCTTTTCAAACAGAGTCTAGGACGGGGGATGCCACAGAAGGCGACAACACAGTGAAGGGCTGGGCCATGAGCACCTAAAGCAGAGAGTCATTACAGGGCCAACGAACATAGGAAATGAAAGATTTCCCAACCAAATCATGGGGATTTTGCACTTTAACTGAGTTCTCAGGCTTCAGTTTTAATTGTGCTTCTACTTGGTGCAAAGCAGTTTTAAAAATCAGCTTAGAGGGAGAAAATGAAGAGGCACAGTTATATGAGGCTTGGGACATTTAGAGCTAAAATGCTGACTGTTATCTTGGGCAGTTCACAAATAGTACTTACGCAAGCTGGGAACTGCTTCACCACTGCCAGTACTCCTTTAACTCCTGACCTTTTCCTGGACGTCAGATGGGAATGATTTTTAGTCTATCCGGTCTGGACTGAATTTGATCCCAAGCATAAGGGCAAGGAAAGAAAACAGTTTATTCTTTAAAAGCTTTACATACTGGATGCTTAAAATTTAACGCTCACCACTTAGAGCTATATTCCTAGCTCAGAGCTGGTAAGAAGCAACATGCTTTTTGCTTTAATCCTTTCCAAAGACACATTCCATAAATCGTTAGCATCCTTGCCAACCACTCAGTCTCTTAGTGAGCCCACATACCAGCTTTAAAGTAAGCTCTTCTAAAACCAATGCAACAGTCCTGTGGGTTAAGTTTATATTATTTCCAGATTCTTATAGCTGCAGGCTCCTTTTTAAAGTTGCAAATGATAAGTCGTCTTTTTGTTGCCAGTACTTTTCTTTTTTTAAAAAACTTTGTTTAAACATTGTTCACCGATGCACTTAGTGAAAAACAGACTGTACTAGCTGTAACATAGCTGCATGTGCTGTAGCAACAGGAATACAGTATGTATTTTGCAGCAGGAGGGGTGAAGAGTCCCTGCTTGGACAATTCAGTCTAGTAATAACTCCAATATAGATACCAGTGCTTAAAAACAGATTCAAGCAACAAAAGCAACATATTGCACTGACACAGCACCTTTCATCTCAAAAGATACCAGTTGCATACTCTCAAGAGCATAACCACAAGCTGTCCAAAGAAACTACCCTAAAAACTTAGAAGGGCATCAGGAATTTCTCTATTGTCTCATGCCATCCACCTATAGAGAAAAAAACAAGCATAATACAGTCACTCCTCCTTCTGGCACACTGGGGTTGGGTAAAGTCCCATTTGTTCACTGATGGCTTCATCTCTCCCTGCCCTGATCAGCACAGAAAGCAGGAAACCAGGCATCAAATGCTTTCAGCACGTGAGAGTCCTTGCTTTTTCTCTATTTCCTGAGGAATTGTAAAAATGTATTGTAAAAAATGAAACCACTCCAAAATTACACCGTAGGAACATAAATACATGATATGCTCCTCTTTTCACCTTTTACTCCCTTGCCTAGTTTTGTCTTCCACTGTATCTCCTTCAGTCCTGCCACGGCTTACCAAAATTTAAGCTAGAGTTGAGAAAGCATTTGCTTTTCTCCACAAGAGAAGTTACATTTCTCCTCCATCTTCCCCTGGCCTGAAAACCAGGTGCTTTCTCTAGCTTCTCTCAGGAGTTTGGTACCAGAAGCAGAAACAAAGAGGACCAATTGCAGAAAACTCCAGGGAGCGATACTACCCTGTATCTTCAGATCCTTTTCCATGGGGCCTCTTCCACTCTTGCTTGCTCCCACAGCTCACACCAGAGCTGCATCTTGGTGGTCAGTGGGACCTTACTGTTTACTTAAAACAGAATCTGCTTTTATGCTCCCAACTGCCTATGTATGTGTAGAGCTGTGCAGTGGTGCCCAGCAAAGAGATGGAATTTGATTTTTAATGATACATCCTGCAATCTCATCAGCCTCCAACTTAACCTTGATAAACAACGGGGAATCAGTACTGGAAGCTCCAGTCAGGACTGGATTGAGGATAGCCGGCTTTTTGTCAGTATACTACATTTATCAGTATACTGTGCTTGACCCTTTTTACGGATCAGCTGGGAAACCAAAGCTCCCATGCCTGCCTGTGAACTCACACTCTGGTTCTGCAAACATTTATATAAACAACTTAATCCCACATACTTGACTGGTCTCCTAATTGAATATTTGCAAGACTTTGACCTTAGTGTAAACTGACTTCACAGGAGATCAGGCAGCAATTTCCATGCATTAAAAGACAAGACTGGCATTAAAATACTAAAAATCCATTCTCTCTGTGCCTAAATTCACCCTGAATTTACCTTTTGTTCCTCAAAACTGAGAACAAGAGAAAGAAAGTCAGGATGCATAATCAGAGTGAGGATTGAGGGTTAGGCATGAAAGCAGAGTTGACTAACAAGTGTGCGAAGGAGCTACTTAAGAAAACTACATTAGCATATCGTAAAGGTAACGTACTGCTGGCTGACTAAGGTACAGCAGTGAAGTTGCATAATTATTTTGCAGGCAGAAGTGAGTGGAGAAGCTTGCAAGACTAAGCTTCCTCCTGCCAGTGCCTCAAGCCAAGGGCTGGAACACTTTTGGGATAAGCCTTGAGCTGGAATGAAGCTATTCCCCTTGCATTTCCCTTAAATGGTGTGTCTGACTCACTGTATTTGGGGGACATGCCTTGGTTACTCACTGACTGTTTATCTAAATTCTAATCATGTGATTAAAATAACTGGTTTATAATCCCCAGATCGCAAGGACCCAGATCTTGGTATCTCTCACAGTGATTTAAATCCTGAGAGCAGGCCTACTTACATGAGTATTTAGTGACCACGCTGCAGACCCAGCTCTTGCTGCGAGCCACAGGGCAGAGCACAGCCACCCTTAGCCTTTTCCAGCACAATTGCTCAGCCTGGGATGGCATCAGGTTTCCAAAGGGACCTTGTGGGTTACTGAGGGAGAGAAATGTGTGCCTAATCTGCTGAAGCAAAACAGGCTCAGACCCTTGTCAAGCCAGAACTTAAGGCTGTAGGATGGTGCAGAAAATTCACTCGGACTTTCACTCTGCTCCAGTTCTCTAACTGAACAGAGCTAGAGGTAAGAGATAAACAGAGATAAGTCGGGCTTTTCTTTTTTCCTTCTCCTCCCTTTGCGGGCAGTGGTTTCCCCCATTAGCACCAGTTTCTCAGCATGGTGTATAGCACTGCTGGGTCAGGCTTTCAGACAGGCTTTTTGCTCTAAGTACAGTCCAAGTAATAGCGTTCAAGACCTTCATCTGCTTTCGTAAAGCATATAAAATAAATCTGGATGGGAGGGATAACCAAGTCGGTTGAGGACTGGGTGCGATATCTTTTGCCTCAAGTTCTGCTGGCAACAGTGAGTAAATTTGTGCCAGCCATTTTCTCCTGGCGCTACAGGAGAGGAAGCCTTCCTAGCTGTGGGGATGCTGACTTGCTGTCCTGCCGTTCAGCTACCGAGAAGGTGGATATTGGGGCAGAATTTCGGGAAAGGGAGTGTTCCCTGGACTGCAGCCTCAGCTGGATGCACAGCGCTGCTCTCTGTAATGGCAGGGGCCGAGAGGACCCATGAGTGCACATGCTGGGAGTGAAAGGACACTAATTTGTTGACAGTTAACAAAGCCGATATCTGAGGGATGTGTCATAACATTCCAAGGAGCAAAACTACAATAATGGAATGTGTTTTCACTTTAGATAGTGTCTTTTTGGCTAATAGATGCAGAGAAAAACAAAGGATGAGTCTTTATGAGAGAGAGGGAGGAGATGAAGCTCACTAATTTGAACCCTGCAGATAGCCCTTAGAGAAGGGGCAGGTAGCGGGACTCACTGGTACTCACTAGTAGTTAAATCACAGATATCTATACACGCAGAGAAAAGATAAAGGCTCATAACTAAACTCAACCAAGCCCCATTGCTGGCACAAACTCTCAGTGACATCCATGGGGTTTGGATTAGGCCCCTAATGAGCTGCCTTTATCCCTTCAACTCTGTAGTTGCCAGAGGTGCCAAAAGTGGATTTGGGGAATATAAAACGAGAAAGAAATTCCCACAGCAGCCCTGAGCTCTTTAGCTGGTACTTGTAGAGAGCGTATTTCTTTGCCAACTCCATAAAGCAGGGCTGCTACAGGGGGACTCGTGATTGTTTGCTTTATCCATCCCGCACCACGTCAGACTACGCGCTGGGTCCTCCTTACTTGTATGTCAGCTTCTCCCTAGCGACATGACCTAAAATAAGACTGCCAAGGCTATTAGGCATCTTAAAGTGACAGAACACAATGTGAACACCCATTATGCTCTCTATTCAGCTGGATTTCTTAAATATGTTCTAGATGGTGGGTTTGGCTTACGTAAGGACAGAAGAAAAAACAGCCATGTCTTTGTTCAAGTATTGTTCTTCCTTCTGAGCACAATGGGTTGTGTTTTTTGTCCCCACAGTGCAACAGGTTTTCGACTCAATGGATGGAAATACTAACTCACAGCTTTAAAATGGCAACAGTTCACACTCTGGGGACTAGCATTTGCTTTTGAACTTGAGTGATATAGTCATTAAAAAGATTCATATCTCTTGACTTTGCCATGTACATGCAAAATAAGTGTGTTTATCCTGTCCTGCAAGATCTCATTAGGAAACACATCTGACATTCTTATGAAGGGCAATGTTTGCTCAATTTTCATTTAGTGTCCATGGAGGATAAGCAAGCTCTGGATCGCCTTTCACCTATGCACAAAGCTGCAGCTGAATGACAAAAACGCATAGTGTTCGTTGAGCATCATCCAGTATTACCTGTACTGAAGCAGTATCTTGAATTCCTGCTCCGTTAGCTAGAACCCTGAGCACTGTGCACGGAGCAGAAACAGCCTTGCCACACAGTGCTAGCACAATTCAGGCCTGTCAGCATCGAGGAGGTCATATGCCAGCATGCAGAACCAGCCCGTTCACACACAGCAAGCCAAATATGTCCATGCTGGGACCCTCATGAATGTGCAGCAGCCACTTTTCAAACCTAAGTATGCCAGGCTATCATAGGTGCACAAATTGATCTGGTATTATACGGCAGCCAGATGTCTAGAACTGACTAGGTCACTAAATTGCCAAGAAAAACAATAAGCTACTTCCAGAAAGTAACTGGGTTGGCAAGTCTACAACCTGCAGCAGAAGGAGTCAGAGTCCAACCCATCTTTTTAATATAACTGCTGATCACCATCATCTCCCGGCTATGGAGGATGAATGAAATTGCTCATCATCTTTTCAATTAAGTTACATAGCTACAGTACACACACTACAAAGTTTCTAATGGCAGAAGTTGCTGTCACAGAGAAGCGTAGGGCTGTAGGCATTTTGAAAGTGCGGTTTCACATAGCTATCCAAGACCACTTTAAGAAAGCAGGGAGAAATTCAGGCTACGTACCATTGAGTCTACTGACTTGAAGTAACCAGCTACCACCCTGCCAACTGCAGTTAAAAAACAAATGCACACAAAAAAAAAGGAACCCCGATAACATCCATCCGAGGATGCGTTACACCAGGGCTGGCAAATTCATGAACTGCTATTCATCATACTATAAGCAGAAAAACTGAGTCATTGTGAGAGAAAATGCGAAGCCTCGTGGACCGGGTTCCCCAGTAAAAGGCCCCTTTCAGTCAACCAAACTTTTGTACAGCAGCTGTGGTGTTCAAGAGGATGGTGTTATCTCTAATCCTGATGCCCCCACCAGGTACAGAGCCCTCTCTGGGGCATTCATTTAGGCAACACATGTATGGGCAGGCTGCTGCTAATAAGTGTAATTTCTGTGGAATTAGGCTGCTAGCAGATAAATGCAGTGCATGAGGACCTGCGTTGCTGTGTGGGTACTCAGTGGGTGTTTCTCTCCCCGAAAACTCCCCTTACCTGCAACATCATTTACTGATGAGGAAACAGTTACACAGCCTGGCATCTGCAACTGCACACAACCCCAAATGTTCCTTTTCCACCAAACACGCAGTTACAGCAACAAACTGGATCAGATTCACCGCCCAACTCTGCCCGTTGTGCATGGCAAGGCCAGTGCCGCACAGCCCACGCACACCAGTGAATTTTACACAAAAGTTCACTTGTGGTCAGCTTTCTATTTTGAGCTGACTAAAACAGTTCAAACAACATTAATCCCTTGGGGCAGAGCAGACATCAAGGTTTAAAAGAAAAAGCATTTTGAAGCAGCTCAAACACACGCAAATATGCGCTCCATTGTACAGCATTGGCCCATCTCTGCAACCAGGGAAGGGCTGACACCACCCACAGAGCCTGGATCAGCTCCTTCTCCTCAGGGCTTGGTTTATCTTCCAAACACAAAACTCTTTTCCTGACCAAAACAGACAACAGAAACCTTTTACATGCTGCTTCTCCCTGTCCTGTCCTCACTTCACTGCTTAACACTCTCTTACTCCACAAAAAACACCTTCTCACTAAGGCGCGCTCAGCCCTTTCTAGGAAACACCTCAGCTGGGTTTGCTGATGGAGCAGGACTGGCAGCTCCTTGGACCTCTAAGGGACATATCATCAGTTATACTTCTCTTTTTGGAAGATCACCGACCCAGCAGTGGATTCAGCAAGGGAACAGAAAGGGCTGAAACACCCCATTTCCACCCAGATCATTAGGTACTGACACACGCTCAACACCTGGCAGACATGCTGCACAGTTCTCAGGGCAGCTGGGGCTGTACCCAAGCCTCTCTTCATGGGGACATAGACCGTGCCCCTGGTCACAAGGGGCCCTCAGTCTCTCATCTTTGCTGGCCAGTGCCTGGCAATACGCAAGATTTTGATGAGATGTTTCGGGCAGCACTCTACCACATGCTGCTGCTGGATGCAGAGGGGTTCTTGCTCCCGTTGTAGGTGTCTACTGCCGCTTTATCTCCGAGGCTGCATTTCATCCACATCCTGTGTGTACTCTGCCCTCCATCCTGTGGAAAGTTAACAGGAGCAAAATTCAGATAATTTCATCACCCCACCTCCCTTCTTCCCCTTCAGGTACCTGGTCCTTGAATCCAGTCCTTCCGCTAGTCCCTGGGCTCTTGTCCCCTCTTCACTTACGTTTGCGTGATGCTCCCATTGACTGGACATTTGTCTCACCTTTAAGCCTCCGAGTGCCTCTGGACTGCAGTCAAAACAGTCACCCACTTGCTTAGACATGAGCTCACTGCACCATTGGCCATTCCTCAGCTGTGCCACCCCCAGACTCAGGCAGTCTGTCTGGTCACCAGTTATTCAGGGTCTGCCCGGTGCTTTGTGCTGCTACATAATGCTGGGAAATAATAATTAGTTTAAACCAAGCACTGCAGTAGCTCAGGATTAGCAGGGGTAATTTAAATATTTGACTGCAGTGAAAGTTATTTCCACTCTGACCTGGGAACCGCTTCTCTTCATTTGTGGCACTCCACATCAGATGCAGTATTACCCACTTCCTCAGGAAGCCTCTTGTCCAAAGGGGCAGCCCTTTTCATAAATGACCTTCGCATAAAGTAGGCATGAAAGTAGCCCCCCTCTTCCCTGAAGGTATTTTGCCCTACGGAGGTTTGCTGGTGGGGAGGAACAAGCCATGGTAAGGAAGAGTATCACAGCTGAAGAGGGAAGGAGTGAGCAGTGCTCCTTGCCTGTGAGGAAAGAACAAGTGAAAAAAGAAACAGGGAGAGGTTGAGCTGACCAAACTCTCTAGATACCTATTTGCTTCTGCAAATACTCTTTCCTTCTTCTCTGTTCTTGCCTGCTGCCTCAGTTTCCCCCCTCCAGGCCCAGGAACCAGGCACCCACTGGTGCTCATCACCACACGCAGGCTGCTGATATCTCCCAGGGCTCACGTGAGGTCTCTTCCTCAGGGCCCATTTTTCTATTCAGACACAAATTAAAGCAGTGTTGGCTGGCTCTAGACACTCTCAGGCAGTCCCTCCTGTCTCACCAACCTCTTTCTTACAGAGAAAACCATTAAACTTTTTTTTATTTGGTATTATTTATTTTGCCCCCAAACCTGGCTTCAGGAATGGCTGATAAATTACTTTAACATTTCAAACAATCGATTTTGGACAGAGATCAAGCAAGAACCTGGATGGTAAATCATTGGGAAGGTTATTGATGATGACAGACAGATGGTTAGAGAGAAAGACTAATATCAAAGTTACCTCCAGCATCTTGGCCCCGGTGACCCACGAAGCAGCGTTTTATGCAACCATCAGCTCCATCAAGCAGAGGATCAGATATGCTCACCCTGTGAATAAAATACTTTGGAAAACAGCTGTAATACTTACTATCCTTTGATCTTTCTGCTGCCTCCCAATATGCTTATTGCTACTTTAAATCAATCCCCGATGACTTCTCAGGGAACGGGGAGTCTGTTATCCTATAGTCAACGTGTTATACAGATGCCCTGAACGTTTCTGGTTATTAAACACCCTCTAGCACATTTCTTTTGCAAGATGGAGTCGCGGGTGCCCCTGTAAATTATGGCTGAGGTAACCACATTTCTGCCTGCGTAAGAATTTCCATTGTCATCCAGTAGGGAAAATGCCTCTTCACTTCCCCTCTGCAGGCCTGCAGAGAAGTGCAGCTGGCAGTGCAAAGTGGCACCCTGCCTCCTGCCCAAGAGGTAAGGGAATGATCCCTATATATGGTCTGAAAAGTGACTTGGGAACTTACATGAGGTAAGGGCACGGTTCCATGCTGGCACACATTATTAAACGGGTAAAGCTTCTGTAGTCAGTAGCAATGAAAATAAAAAGTTATCAGAAAGATTTCCCATAAAAAGTTCAATAAAATATTCTCAGATTTTCCAATCTTTCGGAAATATTTGAAATATTCGAACCCTCCCTCAAGTTACGCACTAGAGAAGAAAATAGTAAGAAAAGACAAGGATTTGGACCAATTTGGGTCTGTAACAGGACACAGAATTTTTAGAAGCCATTTTTCATCACAGTATTTTTTCAAACCTCCCCCTCTCATCACTCCCTACAAAGATTTGGAGATCCCACACTTTACAGATGTCCACTTTCTAATACTCTGACTTTGCTTCTTTGGTGCTCTTGGCAGAAACAAGTGTAGACACAGCACTGGTGTGGATTTTAGCGTAACACCTCCATTTTGCATGGATTCACCAGCTGCATTTGAGGGTGTTGCACATCCAATAACCTGCAAGGCTCAGGTTATTCTCCTGCTTTGCAAGGAACCAAAGGCAAAGGACACAGGACAGGACAATCTGGCATGAGCCAGATGGTGTTGTCATCAGTCCAGAGATTCTCACAAGTTTCCACAATGCAGAAAGGAGGAGGTGATATGAGATGACAGGCAGAATATTAAAGCAAAAGTAAGAAGCAAAGATCCTCCCCAAGCACTCCCTCAGTGTTCCTCTGTAAATAAACAAACATATAAATAAAGGAAGAGCAAAAATTCAATATGCACTTTGCAACCAACTAAAGAAAGCCCTAGAAAGGAACAGGGTCTATGGAAGCTGAGACACACAAGAATCATGATAGAAAGAGAAGCACTGGAAGGAAAAAAAGGCAGTGAAACATAAGATGGCAGGGAGAACCAGAAACTCAATCAAGATTACAAAACATTTTTATTATACTTGGCATTAATAACACAAGTCCTCTAACTGTGGCTAAGATGAAGAAGGAACATCTATAATACTCCATTGTATATTAATTTAACATCAAGAAAAAAAGTAACACTCTGGGAACACGATGTCCCCTTGCTGCCAGCTGCCTGCTGTGCCAGCACGGCTGCTCGCCCTTCTCGCCCTCCTCCTGGTCAAGCGTGCTTTCAGAAGAGTTTCAGTGAGGTCTGGGGGCTGGAGCTTGCTGCACCATGAGGCCTTTGAGAAGGGAGAAGCCAATGTCCTTCCCTGGGGAGAAGCCCCTGCTGATGGGGGGACACCCCATCTCCAGCGAGGGGCTGGAGTCACAACTCCATGACACTGGTTGCAGGTTTTCAGTTTTAGAAACGGTCCCTGTTGCTGCAGGGGGCAACATACCATCAGCACAGCGTGGTGTCCAGCAGCGCAATGCGGGCGCATCACGCTTTCACACGTTCAGTGCTTTGGTTGTTTCACACTCGCATGCACGATGGATACACGCACATGGGGAAGGACTGCAAATAGCAAAAGCAGAGAGCAGTGATGGACCATCAGCATCCGTCTTGTACCAGGTGGCACCCGTTTTCAGTATGCACTCAGCAATATGGTTGAGACGATCACCCAGTCAGCAACCTGTGACTCCTCACACCCAGAGAGACACTCCTTTGCTTTAATCCCTGAGACTGCCAGAGACAGTCTGCAATGACTCAGAAATGGGGTTTGTGTAGATAGCACTTGCAGTGCACAGATTTCTAGTTTTACAGGCTAAATCATTACCTTGGCATTTCCCTCACCAGAAGTGCAGGTCTCTGCTGCTTGAGCTAGCTCAGAAAGAGGAGAGGTGGCGGTGCCGCCAAATGTGGGAGAGAGTAAGGAAGAAGGGAAGGGCCAGAAGGATGCAGCCTTTGGGAAGGGAGGACACAGCAGTGACCTCCCCCAGGGTCTGCATTGGCTGTGAAGCTGCCTCCCATGCCACCCCCTGTTGCAAACAGCCCAAGACGGATGTGCCTGCCTGCTGAGGGGCTCCTCAGCTTTGCTAGCCATGCAGTAGCCACCCACTGAGCTTAGGCTTCTGTCCCATGCCACGGCCATGTCACCCGAGGCTCATCAGACCTACAGTTAGACCTTCTTTTTGACAGATAGTCTCACTAGGAAATTGAAGAACCTCTCTTTCCTAAGCATATAGACTTTCCCTTCATGTTTCCAGCTTCCCAAGAAGATGCAAAGCACAAGATTTCAAAGTCACAACATTTCCATACACAGAGTATCAGTCATTGGCCCAGAACTTTGCCCGTCCTGGGCATTGTCAATGGAAACCCACACCTGAACAAAGCAGCAGCAATCATTACTGCTGCACTTCCACTTGGTAAAACAGATTTCTTGCAGAGGGATCCTTTGGTGTAGAACATACTAAAAAGAAGGGGGGTTTGCTTTTAATGTTTCACTTACAAGGAAAAGTTTTGACCGCTTTGCATTTCAGGGCTCAGTAGGCAAATTCTGGACCACAGCTAACCAGGGAAATGATGAGTGACTGGTATTCTCACCCCTATCTCTTCCCCAGCTGAGGAATATATTATGTAGGTTCCTGCACAGTGGTTGAGCAGAGGTTTGACAAACGCAGGGCCAAGTACATAACAGAGACTTTCAAGTGGTTGTGCTGATGCAGTAATTTCATAGTTTGCTCAATTCCAGACTTTAACCTCAGTGCCAAGAATTGATGCCACATAAAAATGAAAAGTCTAAAATAATTTTAAAATGCACAGAGAGAAATGCAATACAAAATATAGCTAAAAATAAAAGAGCAAAAGTAAGCAAATAAGGAATGCTCAAAATGGGCATGGCAGTTTCCTCTGGATCAAAATTAAGACTTAGTTACCACCCAGTCCAGTGAACCTGGAGTGGATCTGGAACACATTAAAGATTTGGAATAAAAAAATAGAGTTGAAAATTATATTTAAGTTTGGTTACTAATTAAAATAAACTGCAAAAATAACAGCAATGGCTTGCCAATATTATTTGTACTTTTATACTGCTTCCAAATACCCTGGGCAGAATTGCACTGTTTAGTCCTTTGAAAGAGTAGAACATTTGACTAAAAATGCATAATCAAGTTTAAGACTTTAGAAATAGTGCACAGGAATAAAACCGTCCGCTGTATGTTCTCAAGCTTAAAAGCCAAGTACCAACTGTATTAGCTCTTGATGTTTTAAATTATCATCACGGTACTAACTTGATCTCGCAAAGCAGCAGGAGTGGGGTTGCTCCAGGAGTGGGGACGAGTTGGGAGCTGGGAGCAGCCCCAACACAGGCTGTGTCCTCACCAATGGGTGCAGGCCCAGGGGCCTGACCATGATGGGCAGGTCTGGGGGCTACTAACCAGGTCCATCAACAGCCCCAGGCAGGTCAAAAGATCAACCAAGTCCGGGTCCATGCAGGGGGTCCTGTCAGGAGCAGGAGGAAAAGGGCCAGACACAAGGCTAGAGATGAGACCACCGGCAACATTGGGCCAAGATCCAGCCAGGAAACAGGGCAGACGCAGGGCTGAAGACCTGCACGCCTATGGCATGGCTCAGGCTTAGACTAGACCCAAATGGACCCCCTGGGCCCACAAGGAAAGGGTGCAAGGTAGGGGTCTCAGGTGCCAATTCATATGCCATCTTAATTTAATGCATCTTTTGGCCTTTCGGCTACTGAGTGTATTGAACTCCATAAAGTGCCTTTGAACTTGTACGGAAATGTCTTTAGATATTTTTTTTTTTTTTTCTAAAATGGATGTTAAGGATACTAAAAAAGAAAAGCAAAGTACCTGGGGTTTTTTTCTTTTTTTTTTTTTTAAAGCACCATCTGAACTAAACTGGGTCCTGCCAACTACCAATTTGCTGTAGACAATTTGGGCTGTGACTCCATCGGATCAGCCAAGGTCAGAGAGAGCAGGACAGAGCCCTGCTGAGGGGTCTTCCAGAGGACACCTGAGTGCTGGCAGACTCTGTGGCAGTGATCCCCCAAACAATCTGGATCAGAAGTCCAAAGAGCTTCTTACGGCTAAGAGATTGGGTTTTTCACATGAGATTAAAGATGGAGCTTGTTGTCCATGAAAAGATCCCCTTAGACATTTTGTGACAAGAGGAATCTTTGCCCCGATTCCCATTCCCCCACAGCAGGACTCCAGTCAGCACAAGAGACGCAGAGCTCCCAAGCTGCTGTTTGATTTTCAGTGGGACTTGCATTTCAGAGCATCTAGCCTATTCTCTCTTCCTGAATTCTTTTTGCTGTTTGCCCTATATATATATGATACATCCAGCTGTATACTGAAGACACCATATGAACAGTCTCCACAGATGCTGTCTTGGCAGTTCCATTTCCAGGTCAAAATATCAGCTAAAATGGTCTCGAGTGGTCTACAGGGTAGGTCTGATTCCAGGTTCATCTGACCACATTCCCATACAAAATACTTCAAGGGAAGTGAATGTCCTCCAACACAAAACCTTCAAAGGACCAGAGATTCAAAAAACTGATCAGATGACTGGTTCATTTTTACTCAGGAAACTATGGTATGTTTTAAAAAGCTCAACAGACAGTCTCTTTTGCCTTTGATAAATTACTTGCTCTCTTGTACATTAGCCATCCCAAACATCTGCTCAGTAGCTGCCACCCCACTGTAACATCTTGCTTTCTTCTCCACAGGAACTCTGTAAATTCACCATCCTTTTCTTGTAATCCATCTTTCTCATTACTTCTGTCAAGGAACCACTTGAGCTTCTTTAATTCACCCATATTTTCCCAGGCACAGCTAAAAGCCTTTGGTTGTGTTC
Organism: Fregata magnificens; assembly: GCA_013389945.1. NCBI lineage: Eukaryota > Metazoa > Chordata > Aves > Suliformes > Fregatidae > Fregata > Fregata magnificens. Next base: position 91,886 of record WAAD01035268.1, read on the forward strand.
ATGACAGGAAATGCCTAGTTATCTGTTAGGTAAACTGATAAATACCGAAAGCTTCCAGGGCAGTTTTCGGTCTTTTAAAAGCAGTTCTCAGTCCAGTCCTATTGTCCCGTTTCCTTAATACAATCAGAGCATCTTTGACCTTTGTCTGAACCCCATAGCAATGATTAAAGACCCTACCAGGGGCAGCAGTGGTCACAAATGCCGCAGATCTTCACAGGGTTCCCACCAACCCCTGTACTTCAGCAGAAGGTTCTGGCAGTCAGATATTTTGAAAGCTTCTCCTTGTTGTTTTTCACCAAAGTGTATCCATTCCTTTTCCATGGGGTGAAAAAATCAGCAGTCAGTCACTTCCTTTTACACTGCCTGTCTTTTGCCCTCTGAATGCATTTAGCATTGCCTCATAGGAAAAATAATACTTGATTGTCAGGTTTCTACAATTTCTAATTAATCCAAAAGTTTTCCCCATCTGTATTCCTTCCCTCTGCCTTTCTGTATTGATTCCTTAGCTCAGGAAGGCAGATCCTGAGCAGATTTTCTGATTTTCCTTAGGCAGATTTCTGATTTTGGTTATCTTTTTACCTGCAAATGTTATTCTGCTCACTAGGTCAGACATGCAAATCTGAAGTTTTTGATGACAGTATTAAAGATGACAGTGTTGATGATAGTCCATAGGTAAGAATGTGGAAACCCCTGAATCAGGCTCATGTAACCCAGGGACACGTAGGATGAGAACACGACATTTTCACTGTGAGCTGTGAAGGTCAGGCAAGGCCACCAAACCCCAGAGGTAAGTGAAAAAGATATGATCCTTAGAAATAATAAGTAATGACCTCCTTTACCTCCACTGTGATGTCCATAGGGACTGTATCACTCACAAAATGAACTAAGCCAGCCCATACATAGGGCAGTAAAGAGATCTAATTGCTAGTAATAGTAATTATTTAAGATGGAAGAAGCCAAGAAGCACTGTCGGTCTAAAGCCGCATGGCAAGACAAACCAATGGCCTGACCTGAAAATGGCTAAGACAGGACTCCAGGACAAACACTGCAGCAAACGTCCCCTATGCATTACTCAGCATTTGCTATCAAGATCTTAGCTTTTTCTCTCTCCAGAAAAGCAGGATTTTAGCACCCCGTTACAGTTGATAGTGATAGACATGAGAGATACACAGCACAATGTACTGAACCGACACATTTCCTTCAGCATGGTCCTGAGAGTCCTTCAGTCTGACAGTGGACCAGTGGACCATAAGACCGTCAGACTTAGACCAGGCAGGCTCCCAGTGCCACATTGTGCGCTGGGGAACGGAGAAGGTGTATATGGAAACCGACTTCCTTTACCATTGCTTCCAACCCTTGCACCCCAGATAAAGTCCTCTTGTTCAAGTAAACATGAAAATAGTACTGTGCAAAAGAACTATAGCAAGGATATTTAATAGCACAGAGCACTGTATAGAGGGAACAACTGGATCAGGCCCTCTGTAGACGGCTATATGAGTTGCTCGCTGTTACTCTGGCATTTAATGCTGGACCAATAAACAAGGTAGCCAAGACCATGCAAAAGCATTGAGATAGTCTCTACAAGTCCTGTGTAACTTTGGCCTTAACAGGCACAAAATAGTACTGACATCTTTTTATGGGGTTTTTGGTGGGGGAAGGGAACTTTCCTTATTAAATCTTTTTTCAAAATAAAAAACTGTTTTCACTTAAAAGCAGAAAATCCTGTTAGCCATGGAAGCCGTATGTCTTCAGCTTGTATGTTTTCAGAATATATATATTTTTTAATATATGGTGTATATATATCTATTACATGGGCTTAACCAAACTCAGAAGTAATAACAGGAGTTTTCAAATAAAATTAGGAAATTTCTACCCAAAGAAAATGGCACTTACTGTGCAGTCAAGTGTCCCTGCTGCTACCATGCTACATAGCCATCACATCTGGTCGAAATATGCACATCACATTGTCACCACTCCATAAACCACATGCATGCTCAGACAGAGAAACGGGTCTCGGTCATGCTGCTTCCAGCCTGGTCATGCATGGCCAGGGGGCTCGGGCAAGAGGTGGTGGAGGGTGAGCCTAGCAGCAGTTTTGGGCACCCTGCCAGCAGGGCCACCTCACTGGCCATGGTCACCAGCCACAGCCAGGACGACAGGGACAGAGAGAGAAGCCTGCAATACCTGGCAGGGCCGTGAGGCACAAGCCAGGCTGCAGGGAAAGCAGCAAGGTGAGGATGGTGCCCGGTGCAGGTCTGGCTGTGGGGTACACTAAGGGGGCCTGCCGGACCCCTGGGTCTTACCCAGAGCCAGTTGGAAAGAGCATTTCTTCCATGACTATCAAATGGGACCCCAAAAACAAACTCTCAGAAAAAATGCCCTGGTCTCTTTTTTCCCCCCTTCTTTCTGCTTTCCACTCACAGTTTTAATGAATGTCTTTTGGAAAGAGAAAGGGAAAAAGAAAAGGGGGAATAATGGCATAAGATGTATCTGCCAGGGTTAGGCAAGATGGTCTCAGAAGTAGAAAGACAAGGCAGGACGGAAGAAGGAAGGGGCAAATCCTGACCTCTCTGAGCTTAACAGGGGTTCAGCAGGCACCAGAGAGGGTCCAGACCATCTCTGTGCTGGCATGCCCTGTCTCTGTTCTGCTCTCATCAGTGCCCAGCAGGATGCAGGCCCTCACATAGGCCTCAGAGATGGCTTTATTGCATTAAAGATCTGTGAGCTGGTGCCCTCGTGTTCCTTCTTTTATAAAAGAGGAATGTGTTTTGGCTGCTGAACAAGAACAGTAAAGATGGGTTGTAACAGATACAGTTAAAGTACTTAAACCGAGGTTTTTCATTTTATCTCTTCCCCCCCATTTGATTCACATAACAAGTAAATCCACCCACTGAATATAAACACAAATAGATTTTCATGGGAAAATTCATTAAAAAAACGCTCAAGTCTTTTAAAAAGAATTTAAAAGACATGTCAATGAGCAGCTGTAAGCTACAATCACTGTCATTCTTACTCTTCCAACAAAATCAAACCTAGAATCTTCCTGGGTAATTCCCATCTTTGCATAGGTCAAATTCATAAATTATGTTACTTTTCCCCAGACCCTCTCCACAGCCAAAACTAAGCTAGGATGAGCAATAAATTTACTCACTAGATGGAGCAAGAGTATCTAGACAGTGGAAGGTATGCCAAAGTACTATAATGTGAGTCTCACAACTGCGACAGCACAACTTCATTTGCAAGCCTCAGAAAACCACAGAGAGAGTTCTTGTCTTTTAGGCTTATTCCAGCAATGTCAGTGTCACGCTTAAGTAGCTGAACAATACTCAAAAATCAGGGGGAATTCCCTGGGTAATACTGACATGGTGAAGCTCTTCAGATTGAGAGGGGCTCTTGCCACCCATTTCTTTCTTAGTTGCCACTCAAGACTGCTGTTATTGGGAGCTTCAAGTGACCTTTACAAACCATGCTCCTACTGGCTTTGTTTCCCAAGGAACAGTAATTTTCAGTGGTGAAAGCACTTTTCTTCAGAGCAGCCCAGCTGTGCAGGGCTTTCTCCCTTTAAGTTATTGGTGGTACAGGGACACCTCACGTACTGCAACCCCATGGCAGGGAGCTGCCGTGGTTTTTGGCTTGAAGGCATGAAAGGCACCTCGGTGTAGCCATTGTTGGTTCTCTCTTGCAGGAATAAATACCATTTTCAGTAATTAATAAAAGTCCTCCTGGATATTACCAGCAGAGAGGGTCTAGCATGGAGTAACATCAGTTCAGAGGGAGCTAGGTAAGAAAGCTAGAGGACTGCAGCGTCTCTTGGGATAGGAGCTACTGATGCTGGAGTGAAATTTTCTGCAGGTTGTCTGGTGGCTGCAGGTCAGTGTAGGCAGTTAAAGCCACCACTGGGGCTTATTCCTGTTTTCCCACAGCGTTAGATCTATGGCAAAGTGTCGTGGTTTAACCCCAGCCAGCAACTAAACACCACACAGCTGCTCGGTCACTCCCCCCAGAGGGATGGGGGAGGAGAATCGGAATGGTAAAAGTGAGAAAACTCGTGGGTAGTGAGAAAAACAGTTTAATAATTGAAATAAAATATTATAATAATAATAATTTTTAATGAAAAGGAAAACAATAAAAATAAAAAATAAAAAAATAACAGAGAAAGAAATAAAACCCAAGAAAGACAAGTGATGCAAATGAAAACAATTGCACACCACCAACCAACCGATGCCCAGCCAGTCCCCGANAGAGCTGTGTAAGCTCTCCTCAGCAATAACAAAAACATCCCTGTATTATCAACACTGTTTCCAGCATAAATCCAAAACACAGCCCCTTACCAGCTACTGTAAAGAAAATTAACTCTATCCCAGCCAAAGCCAACACACAAAGACACGCACCACTTGAGCTAACAAAGTAGCTGCCCCTTAGCCTCTGAAGACGCATCTACACTGTCCCAAGGCTACACCCAAGAACAAACTCATTGCTTGCCCATGTGCGCTAGTTTTGGCTGGGATAGAGTTAATTTTCTTCATAGTAGCTAGTATGGGGCTATGTTTTGGATTTATGCTGAAAAGACCGGTGATAATGCGGAGATGTTTTAGTTGTTGCTAAGTAGTGCTTACCCTAGTTAAGGACTTTTTCAGCTTCCCATGCTCTGCCAGGTGCACAAGAAGCTGGGAGGGGATACAGCCAGAACAGCTGACCCAAATTGACCAAAGGGATATTCTATACCATATGACATCATGCTCAGCATATAAAGCTGGGAGAAGGAGGAGGAAGGGGTGGGGGGGGGACATTTGGAGTGATGGCGTTTGTCTTCCCAAGTAACCATTATGTGTGATGGAGGCCTGCTTTCCTGGAGATGGCTGCACCCCTGCCTGCAAATGGGAAGGAGTGACTGAATTCCTTGTTTTGCTTTGCTTGCGTGAGTGACTTTTGCTTTACCTATTAAACTGTTTTTATCTCAAACCCACAAGTTTTCTTACTTTTACCCTTCCAGTTCTCTCCCCCATCCCACTGGGGGGGAGTGAGTGAGTGGCTGTGTGGTGTTTAGCTGCTGGCTGGGGTTAAACCACGACACCATGTCACCTACTGTCAAAGACACCGTCAGAGCACTGGCTCTGAAGCAACCTGTCTGCTCTGCATAGGGGGTCATATGCCCTGTGTTTTATATGCATGAATATCTATAAGACGACACTGGTCTTCAGAGCTCTCTCATAATCACGCACCTCCCGTATCAGCTTCCTACACCCATGGAGAGCTGATAAATGACTGATGCAGGCCCAAATATCATCTGTCACAAGGATACATGGGATTTACAGTTATCTCCATTCAAGCTGCCTGTAAGACCAACACAGACACCGTAGGCCATGTCTTGCAAAAGCCCTCACTGTTACGGCACACCTAGGACTGCTAGGCTCTGCACCAACAGGACGCAGACAACATGGACCACATCCAAGGGAAGGACAAAACCCACTTTAGAGGCATTTGTTGGCCAACAGAAAAGAAATGCCAAGTCTCAGGATCTGTGTCGGCTCCTCTAGCCCCACTTTCTCTGCCTCAGTTGCAGTTCAGTTGTCACCTCCCTCTCAGTCATTAACTGTCACCAGTCTGCTGACCCTGCTGCCACCTCCCTCCCAGCCCCTCCACTTTCAGGGCAAACTGCATCCTCTCCTCCTTCTTCCTTAGACTTCACAGTGGCAAAAATAGTTTATTTCCTAACTGGAGACTCAGCAAGCTCTTTGTGATTTGGTTTTTTACACTCCATTCTGAGGAAAACTTCTGGTGCAGAAAACATCATTCTGCAGGGCTGAAGTTTAACAAAAATACTAACAAGTGAAAATAGGATCTAGATGAGCTGAATAATTTTTTTTAAATGTTAAGCAACCTTAATTATTGGCCCTGTTGTCTACTTCTGCTGCTTGTGTCTGCCACTAAAAGAAATGACAGGACAAATAGTAATCAAATCTACTAGCACAGAAAGCTATAAATGCCTACAGAAACTATCTCATGTTAACAATAAATCATACACTGAGGATCATTTCTCCCCAGTATTTGACAACCCAGAATTAGAGTGAGTCTTTGGTGAAACATAAGGAGAAAAAGTCACCTTCCTCCCCAACCATACCCATATGTAAAAGCAGCAACTTATTCCACCCCATAACCCAGTGCCATCCTGAACTTTCCTCTGTCTTTGGGGAGCTGCAATTTTACAGAGATATGCAGTTGCTCAACATGGAAAGTGGCTGACGTGAGAACAATGATTTGGCAAGATAACATATATGCTGTACTTTTAAGAAAGGAAAAGACATCTCACTACAAACATTCTTTGTGGGATTAAACTCTTCCTATAACATATTTATCTGCCTTGCAGAGAGCTTTAGCAGAGTCACTTGCCCCCAGGAATGCTGTCTTGCAACAGGAACCTTCCTCTTTGCCACCTTCCTTTGAGAGTATGACGTATTTAACAAAATTCCTTGATAAATAATATTGCATCTTGGGAAGGCTAAATTATGACAATTAAGAGGCAGTGAGATGCAAACAAAGACATAGAAATGTTAAAAAAATGTCAAGTATTTTTGTAGGAGATTACTAAAGCTTTTTTTTTTCCTTCTTTTTTTCCCCTCACAAAATGTTTTCCTTTTGGACAAAGAAGCCTAGACTTAAAACTGAGTTTTCTCCTGTTTTCTTAAAACCATTTTCTATTAAAAAAGAATCTTTAAAAACCACTTCCCAAAATCATTTCCAGTTTTTAGAAACAAAATATTTGTACCCCAAAGCTGTGGTTTCTCATTTCAATTTTTTTTCAATCCATGAAAAAACACTTTTGTCTTCTGAAATGCTTTAAGAGGAAAAAAACTTAACCAACTATTCACAATAGTAGCACATGCTGGTTTTTTGAAATACACTTGCTCCTGCCTGCTTTTTACTGAGCTAAGCATGGCTAGGCTTGTTGCAGGGATAGATGGGAGACTTCCAAATCACACAGGAGATGGTAGGAGGATTGCTCTTTCTGCAGCAGCAGGCAGCTTGCAGACCTCAAACTGCTTTATGATCTCTTTTATCTTCAATAAGTATCTGTACACACAATAAGATGAGGTTTCTGACTCATGTTTCCTTGGATTCTCACTGGCAAACTTTATACTGCCTTTAGAGTCATATATGGGGAAGAAGTACATATATTCAGTATCTTATGGTCTTTGGGGAAATGCTTTTTAATCTCCACATGCTAATTTTTTTGCCTTGTTTTATGTGGAAAACAGGCTTGTCAGTCATGCACCATGCCTGTGTCTCATACATCTTTAGGCCCCTTAAATTCCTGCAAGGGTAGAGGATTGACAAACTGGGCCTAATTACCTGTGATCTTAATCTCCAACTTTGAATGAAGCAGCCCCCAAGCCCCTGTGCAAATACACAGGAGGAGAATGGAAAAGAGAGCAACTCAGGAGAGGAATTCTTACAACGTATTTAGAAAGCAGAGAAAATCTTAGCAAATCTTAGCAAAAGATGTCAAGCAAGCAAGATTCGACTGACTTCCTATAGAACCGCCTGTCTTCCATTCTGCTGCTCAAAGAAGTGTTTGTGTTATTTAGCTCACTCCTCTGGCCAGGAGGTACTTAGAGAATAACGTGCTCGGTTGCTTTTAATTTGGATTTATCTAGCTATATTGAAAAACTACATGAAATAAATCCTCCCACCTTGCTGCAGGTGCTCTTCAGCTTGTTCCCATGTACATGCAGGAATCCACCACTCGTAGAAGCATCCCAGCCCCTTCGAGCACACAGCAACAGCTCCGTAATCAGCAGCAGCAAAAAATGCATGGAAGACTTTTTAAGGGTCTTTTCTTTTCCTCCATGTTGGAGAAACAAATGGGACTCACAGCTTGCCTGGAAGACCAATAAAACAGTTATTTGAGCTCAAGGGCAAAGCAAGCAAGTGCTAATGCTCAAGGGGCTTCTGCCAGCTGTTTCTCAGAACAGCAGAGCTCCAGCTCTGCTCCCTGCTTCTCCACCCCAAAAGTGATGGGATAACGCTCAGGGAAGGGAAGCAACTAGTATTACTGCTACTGCTGGCATGGTACAGCCCCTTAGGAACTCTGCACTGCCAGACTGGGAGTTTCTTATATATAAAATGTAAAAATGTGTATGCTGTTACATATATGCAAATATATAATTATCTGTTACCTCTTCAACATTTTTCATGCTTGTTTTTAGCTGGGGGGGGTGGGGGAAGAATCCTTTGAGTTTTAAGAAATCCAATTCATCTCTGGTTGTTGGGGTAGGGAGATGGAAAATGTTAAAAAGATATTTTTTTTTTTTTTTTAAAGAAAGCTAAGTCTTTTTCACTTAAAAGAACATCAAGCCACTATGTGCAAACACACCAAACCAGGCAATTTTAGTGGAGTAACAATAGCGTACTCAGGATGTATGATTTTCCATTACAATTACCATTATACTGTCATATATGACAGAGTGTATATTTTTATATATGTGTGCAATCACATACTATAGACTAGAATTTTCATTTCAAAAATTTTCTAGCACTGAATGTCTGGAAATACTAATCTGAGAAGAAAGCCTAATAGACTGTAAGCTTGCAATTGTATTATTTGTTCTCTCGGGCTTACAAATAGAGCTAAGTATAATTTTCTTTTTCCAGCGTATTTTTAGGTTACTGGATATTCCATTTAGTGGTGCTGTGCATGTGGCAGCATTGCCATACAGGTTTTGTGAACTCAAAAGATCCAGAGTGTTAGCGGCCTGGTTAACTTTCTTTAAAAAAAAAAAAAAAAATCTTTTTAACATTTTCCATCTCCCTACCCCAACAACCAGTGTTAGGGGAAGACTCACCTCCAACTTGTAAGAAGTTACTTGCAAAGTCATGTCATGGATTGAAACAGGACAGTTTGGGAATGTTTGCTCATTAATGTCAGGTAGGTATCCACTATCTCCCAAAAACAAAACCACTGAAGAGACAATTGAGACATTGCTATCAGGAAGACTGGAGCTTTTATCATGTGAAATCTCTCTTACCTGTACATATACACCAAATGCAAACAGCCGCTGACAGGCTCGGCAGCGTAAAGGAAGCAGTTCTAAAAGGATCAATGGGATCAGGATTGAGCCTTTAATTATCAGACGCATCCAATTATACTGAGTACAAAGCAATGATTGGATGCTGACATTAACACTGTAAAATATGTTTTACAGTTACATCAATGAAAACCCTAATACACTAATTTCCTGAGTCAGTTTTATTTACTTCAAGTGGTTTGAGCTTGAGAAACATAACTGAAAAAGCATACCAAATACATATTTCTTGGTGGTTTGCCTAGATCTGTTATGCAGCTGAAATCTAGACACTGGTCAAATGATTCTTTATGGGTATTGGTCATAGGTCTTTCCTTTTTACTTTAATTTCCTGTTACATTCCTATTTAGAATGTGAAATTGTCTGTCCTGAGAATTTCCCTTGTGGTTGCTCCAGTTTAATCAGAGAAATTCATGTGGGCATTTTCTGGAAGCTAAGTATGCAGGTCTGAACTTTTTCTCAACCATTCAGATTGTAGCTTTCAACACCAGAATTCTGTAAAATATTTAACACTCTGATAGTGAGAGAAAAGAGCCCAGTTCCCTCTGCCTTGACCCATCTCCCCAGCAGGACCTGCTGGAGACTACAGCAGATGAAAACCAAAGTCCTGTAAAGCATTTGACTTTCTAAGAAAAAATGTGGATCTGTTTCTCTCCTGAGTCACACTGTATTTACCCTAATGTAATTCTTCTGACTTGTGCAATCACAGCCTGAAAACAGGAGTATCATGTCCCCAAGACGCCTTTTGACACCATGGGTTTGCCTGCGCTGCAGCTGAGGAGCAAGCACAGAACGGCAGTCTGCAGACATCCCCTCGGGGTGTTTTTGGGCAGTGTACGAACCTGCGAGGCACGCTGGAAGCTGGCCCCATGACCCTGGCTGGGGTGGAAGAGAAGCTGTAGCCGTACGTGAGACCAAGTTTGCTGGGTCATCGTCTTTATGGACAGCAAAATCCAGCTTTCGGGGCAGATGACAAAATAGAGCGTAAACGTATCCATCCACGGTTTTGTTTGCATGTTATGTGTATCACCTATCAAAATCAACTCTGCAGCTAAGAAACCAGGTCTAATCAGGCAGGGTGATGCCTCCATGCAGATATAGGCTTCTGTAAAACACCTGCTAAATCAGATCTAGTCACACTGGTGCCCCCCAAGTCACCTAAATGAAAAGTCTAAAATAGGTCCGATGACTCTCATCCTAAAAAGGCTATTACTCTCTCTTGACAATAAAAGGAGCCAAGGGAGAGCCTTGCTCCAGTAGGGATATTTATACTGCAGACATGTACAAGGAGATGAGGTAAAGCCTGTCCCATCAGTCCCCCTTGGTAAAGAAAACAGTGTTAACAGGAACATGCCCTGAAGTGCTGCAACACAACAGGCAGGAACTCTTCCTCCAGATCTAACTTTGTATCATGGTTGTTCAAATCTAACTTGAAAAAGTCCCTGGCCATTTGTAGCAGCATTACAAAGACTTGTGAGAATGATCTTCATGCCTGTTGCAGAGCTGGAAGTGGTTAGACTGGCCTATTACATGCTGGTTTTGGACATTCATTTATGTATGAAGGAACTCTTGAAGAGATACTGGCTGGCACCTGTGGCATGATTCTACCAAATGCAATGTAAATTGCCACCGAAGACTTCTGAGCTTTGCTCTCCCTACAGATTTTACGTTGTAAATGCTTGTAACGGTTCTTGTAGTAAGAACAAAAGGGGGCACATCATGGCTCCTGGTTTCTCCAACTCCTAGGGGCAGTTTGTATTGCCCCCTGCAAATCCTGCCTCAGAAGAAGTCCTCCTGAAAAGGATCACTGCCCACAGACAGGGCCCCATAACTGGGGCCCATGCTGCGGCAACAGGGAGACAACAGGGAGACCGTGATTTCGGTAGCAGAGGTGGGAAACGTGGGCATCGGCTCTTTCCACTCTCCTGTCCTGCTCAGTACACCACAAAGCTGTTTCTTGTGCTATCCACTCATTTACAGGGGCCCATACAAAACCTCTTTTTGCTCACCCAAATAGCATCTGCAGACTAGGTAGCTGTTGACATAATCACAGGGTAGCTCTCACAAAGCAAGCAAAGGCTATGGTGGCAATTGGGGTGCTGGAGCCACATGCATGTAGATGAAGGGACAGGGAACTCCATGTTAAAAACTTTTAAGCACATGCAAAAACATAATGCGCAAAACTGTTGTAAACAGAAGGTGGAGTAGAAATCTTGAGCTTTCTCAGAAACCTCATTTTCTTACTCACAGCTCCATTAGGTGAACAACTAGGCTAGTATTTACGATTATTCATGTTTTGCAATGTCTGGCCCTCTTCCTGTCTGTCCATTGGGGCTTCTGTCTTTACAGGCCCTCCCAGGAATCTAGGAAGAAACATGCTGACAAGATATGAAGGCTGCATTTCAAAGTCTGCTGCTTTATTTCTGCATCCAGGGGAAAAAGAGTCTGTGGAAAACCTGGTCCTCCCCCTCTGCAGTCAGTGGGACTTCCACCATTTACTGCAAGGAAAACAAGGATCAAGATTCCAGGTTATAATAACCAAGGTGAACACAGCAAAACATGAGCACAAAGAGCTAGATCCACTATTGTGTTTTCAATCAGGAGCTCTGTTGTCATCAGTGGACACATTAAACACATGAGTGCTAAGCACTTGTCTAGCAACTAGACCTGCATGACAAAGGCACTTCCTCGCCTCATCCTTCCCCCCCACACACTGTCACTGAGAGCTGCACAAGATCACGTATTCACACCCTCTGCATCCAGTTAGACAACTCTTCAAGTGACCTGGTTTTTCAGAAATGCTGAGTACAGTGGAAATCATTGTGTGTAATGCTTAAAAATAGGGACACTGGAGGCAAACCTATTAAGCACCTTTTGAACCAAGACCAACCAACCAGGCTTTGTGAAGCTTTTTTTCTCATCTCCATGAAAACTGAATGTAAAGCTACACAAAACTGGAAAAGAGATTGCACAGTGTTTTGACAGCCCTTAGCTTATCCTTTTGGGAGTACAGGCATATCTAATATAGCACCACTAATATTTCTGTAATCGATTTTTCCCTTCGTTAACTCAGCCAATTCTTCTTCATTCCTGGCACACTACTCTCGGACCCTGAAGGAATTAACATCAAGTGGTGCCTGTAAGTAAGTATGACACTTTTTTTAGGGACATCATTAACAAAAGACCTGATCCATGAGGTGATGAACAACCACAAATCTCACCAGTGGTGGTGGAGGCACAAACTGTTTGGCAAGCCATAGCAGTAAAAAAATAATTTGTCATGTAGCACTGCTGAGCCCACGCACAACAGAAACACACTGCAACAGCCCATCAGATCATAGCACCCTCCCACTGCACCCAGTTGGTCCCACTATGCAAGTAGTTCCACTGTCAGCTATGAAAAACTGCTGTGCACGAGCAGCCGCTTGTGGGAGAGAGTTTCACTGCAGTAACAGAAAGAACAAAACAAGCAAAGAAAAATTATTAAGAGGAAAATGGGTTACTTAAGTGTTTCATGTGGGTGGCTTTTTCCAGTTAAAATATAGAAATCCTCATTTTCCCCTGTGCATCACAGGAATGCAGACAGGACTGTAAAATATAAAACATGATCCAGCTGGAAATCCATACCTTGGCACAGCATTTCTCAGGCTTTTCTGGATACATCTCCCTCTCAGACCTATTCCACACTCCACCTTGTCTCCTCCCATCTAAGCACCTCTTATAAGCAGCTCAGAAACTAGTGAGGCACTGTTGAGGAAGGTGTCATGGAGGTATGCTGCATGGGAGCTGCTGGAGAAGGTACTATGTGGTTGGATGTAGAAGTTTAGGGCAGGGCCACATCAGGGGATAGGGCAGAACCACAAGCCTGCGAAGACGCAAGGAACACAGCAGCCAAAGGGATTACAGAGACCCAGGTGGTGACTCTTCTCAAACAAACACGAAGGACCACGTGAGTTTTCAGCCCACTGGCATTTGTTTCTTTACTGCATAGACAGCAGCTTTCTATGGAAATGGTGGATTTCTGACCACATCTGGTTAATGCTTTCCAAGCTGAGAAATCAGCACCAAAATCCAAGCTCGTCTGGAATTTGAGTTCTAAGGTGGCAGAAGGGAAGGGCAGACAAGCTAAATAAGGAACTAGAGGAAGATAGGAGATGAAGCACTTTGGGGGTATGTCCTCATCTGGAAAACCCTAACAACTTCACTCTACTGCTGATTTATTGAATATGGCAAATGACACACATTATCAAGCACAAAGTGGTGATACTTACCTTTTGCTACTGTGTTAACAAGCAAAACTGTCCACTTAAAATAGGGATGAAGCTTATACAGTAATTTCCACTGCTACCCGGTTTGCCCTCCTGCAGATTTGCACCACAGGGAGAACTCACATGTTGTAGGCCTAATTCCAGCACATACAATTTCAGATTAGAATTACTCAATAGCAGAAGACTAGCCATAACAGGAAGTACTGAGGACATATATATAAACTGGCTTTACAGGATAATTAGCTGTTCTTTTTGTTCTAAGTCTTTCTGAGGCATAAGACTTGGGTCATTTCAAAGCAGTTTGATGTATCTATTAAAAGAATCGGTGGCACTTTCTGGAATATTTAAAGCCAGGTTGGAATCTGGACTTAGATCTTGAGCAGTGGCCGTTGCTTACCTCATCTTCAGCAAAGCATTCAACACTGTTTCCACCGCCTTCTCCTGGACAACCTGGCAAGATACAGATTGGATAGGTGGCCTGCTAGATGGGTAGGAAATTGGCTCTCAGACCACACTCGGAGGGTGATGATCAATGTTTTTTTACTCGGATTGGCAGCCGGTCACAGGTAGGGTCCCCCAGGGATCGATACTGGGCCCCACACTGTTCAACATCTTCATAAATGATCTGGGCAATGCGACTGAAAGCACCCTCACCAAGGTTACTGATGACACCAAACAGGATGGCAAGGTGGACACACCAGAAGGGAGAGCCATCTTACAGAGAGACCTAGACAGGCTGGAAGAGTGGGCTAGCAAGAACTGTATGAAGTTTAACAAAGACAAGTGCCATCCTGCAGCTGGTACAACATAACTAAAGAGCCCGTTACAGGCTAGGACCTGTGTGGCTGAAGAGCGGCCTTGTTGAAAGGGACCTGGAGGTCCTGGCGGACGACAAGCTGCACATGAGTCAGCAGTGTGCTGCTGCAGCAACAAAGACAAATTGGATCCTGGACTGCATCCACGAGGGCATTACTAGCAGAGATAGAGATGTGATCACCACACTCTGCTCAGTACTTGTCAGGCCTTATCTGGAGTGCTGTGTCCATGTAGTCCTCACCATTCAAAAAAGGTGCAGACAGACTGGAGAGGGTCGCAAAGGGGAGCCACGAAGGTGATCAAAGGGCTGGAGAACCTGCCCTATGAGGAAAGACTGAAGGAGCTGGGTCTTTTCTCCCTGGAGAAGAGAAGGCTCAGGGGAAACTTCATCACAGTATTCCACAGTACTTAAAGGGCAGCTACAAAGAAGACTGAGGCTCCGACTTCATGAGGAGCCACGTAGAGAGGACAAGGGGCAACAGGTGCGAGTTACACCAGGAGAGGTTTCATCTCATTTTATAGGCAAATTCCATACTTGAGCAAAATGAACCAAGCTTATAGATCAGAAGTGCTGATGTGGTGATCTCACTTTCTACTTTACATACTACACTTTAGAATAGGGAATTCAGACTTATGTACTAACATGAAACCTACTTAACACTGTGACATGAACAAGGACATTCAGAGCATAGGACTGATAATAATATAAAATAGTTACAATTTTTTTAGAAAAGTTAGAGAAAAGAAAAATAAAAAACAATTTATCCATTTATATATGCATAAAATAACCATGTATAGTTGTAATCATTATTTGCATATGTCTCTGACTGCATCTGATACTGCCAATGTATGTTACTTAATATTAAAGTGTAGTTCATCTCCTGTATAAACCAGCACATGATTGGGATCACATCAAGCCCAGTCTGGCATCAGGGAGAATTAAAATTATGAAATGTAGCAGGGACTCTGAGAAACAAAGTTTACCTGTAAATAAGAGAGGGCATGCAGTTTTAAAATGAAGAGGAATATTTGACCTTATATTATTAATAATCACTATGTAGGTACCTCAGTTATCCCCAACACTGAGATGAGGTGATGAGATAATAGTTCACAGGTCTTCTCAGAAATCTCTTATCGGCAGCCTGTGTGAAGAATTTACAGTTTCATGGAAGGTATTCCTAGCTGCTGGCTGCAGAAATCACCTGAGCCAACCACATGGAAGAGAAAACACAGAACATAAGATTTCCAGTATTGAAAGAAAGTATTTTTCATTGCAGTAGGTCTCCTAAGGCTTTCCATCACTGACCAGAATTGTGGGCTTTTAGGGTTTTTTTGCAGACTAAATATCTGTCTGCAAATAGCCAATCTTGCTCCTACTGAATTTAGCTAGTCTAGTGAAGCTGCTGATATAAGACAGAAATAGGACTGATCGCCAGTCTGTACAAGTGACCTAGATGATGATTGCAATTTAATTCCACACCAGAACTAAATCACCTCTGCACCATTTATTAAAGCATAGGGCAGTACTGGCAGAGATAAAACATACTGCCTTTCAGGAGATGTTGAATACACCTTGCTATCCCTATATGCACACAACAGTGTGAAATTGTTCCTGTTTTCCTGTGCATACTTACCACAATTCACTTGCTCCACCTGTTGTCCACTTGCATTTCTACATGTCCACCTACACTTGCAATCTGTGTAAAAGCAATTGCTTTGTCTTTAGGGATAGTTATGGATCTTTATGCCTGCTTGCACACTCCTAGGATAGCCAGTACCACTGCCTTCTGTACAGATCTTGGAAAGCACAATCAGCAGAGTTTAGGAACAGCTGGAGAGCCAGAGATCTGAACCAGAGAACTAGCTCAGCTTTAATCATAGTACGCTAGAGTTACAGAGGGCCTGATAAGCATCTGTCAGGAAAGTAGGATTCACTAGATAGTTAACTCCTCAGCAAAGCACCCCTAATTAAATTATGGGATTAATAGCAAATGCACATTCCTCCTTTCCAGCACTTGTGCTAGGTTAGCACCAAGAACAAGGAGGAAAATGTCTTTAATTGAAAGAGACAGACACTTCCACTAAACAGCTCTGGCAGCATCAGGGTCCCCTATGATATTCAGTTGTGCTGCTTGTTCCTAACAGCTGGAAATGACCAACCTGGAAGATGGCAGCAAAGTACTGCTTGGCTCCTCTGAGGCCAACAGCAACCAAAACTTCAGCATTTGCTGTCACTGGGCTCACACTGCTTTTCTAGAAGAAAGAATTTCTTTTACCTAGGTTAATATGTACTTTTCTTTCATGCAAGTGGCAGACAGAAGGCAGGGGAAATGGCTGAAGCTTACATGCCACGCTGAGGGGGAGCTGGAAGAGCCCTGAGGAAAAACATAACTATATTAATGAAGCATATGCTTGCAGACACAGCACTTCTAATGCCAGGGGTCCCATTGGGGGACAACTGCTTTCTGGAGCCTGACAGAGTAATTGCAGCATCTGTGTTGCCATCTCTGACTGAGCTGTGGGTCAATGCCCCCTCCTTCAAAAAACAGCAATCAGAAATCATCTTCAGACCACTTTATTGCACTAAGCTTGACTTCACAGCACAGCAACATCCATAGTCTGGTATCTGCTGCCCTCCCCTGCTCTATCAGCATAATGTGAAGAGCAAGAACACGAAGCCTCTTCCCCCTCTCCCTGCTCCTTCTGTAGAGTGGGGACACAATGTGGCTGCTAAATTCTGCTAGAATAGCCCCAAGAAGGCCTAGAAGCTGACTAAGAAGCTAACAAGGCAGTAGGAGGGAGGAGTGCCCTGTCATAGCCAGCCTGCCCTCTGTGTGATGCTAAAGTCAAGTACCCATTTGTATTCACCCCCCTTCGGTCCATCCGTGTGTGTGTCCGTCCCCCGAACCTTTGGCCACCATAACACAAGGAAGAGGCAGCAACACCTGTTTGGCACAACTCTCAAAGGGGGGTTCCTTCTCTCCAAACCCTTCCGTGGTCGCCATTTGAATTGCTAGAGTCTGTTCGTAGCATAGCTCCGAGGTTTCTTGAGCAGCAGAGTTGTCATTATATCTGCTTTCTTTCCTGCCCATGGGAATTTAAGGCTGAGGAAAGGTTGTGGCCAGCACAGAAGACAGACAAGGCAATTGCCAAGTACCATTTATTATGACCTTTGAGAACTGGCAGCTCTGAAACAGAGTGACTGCAAACTTGTAGAGGCAGAGCTGGATTGGTTTGGTATTCAACTAGCACTTAGACACTTTCCATTAATACCATAGACTAAAAAGTTTCCTAATAAAACAAAAAAGCGAAGTGTAAATTTTGAAAACGTGACTAGGTAGAGCACAGACAGTCTCTCCTCAGGCTGTGCAGACCAAGCTGACCATCACAAACTCCCTTGCACTCTAACTTTTTCTAAACAAAAAGGTACAGAGGACTCAACTAAGGCAGTCTTCAGATGGTCTTTTCCCAACACAGGAAACAGTGGACATGACTCAAGAAGAATCTGAGGTGTAACTAAAGGCAGAATTTAGCCAAGGCAGAGCAAAGTACAAAAGGTGACTAGGGGAAGGGGGGGGCAGAATACACCTTAAAACACCAATACCACTTTGAATTGGCTGGCAGCACTCCCACATTAATGGCAAAAAGTTAAATATCAGTATACAAATGGCTCGGACAGATCTGCTCCATTCCCCCCTCACTCTCAACACAATCATAAGACCAACTTCAGTACGCTTTTGTTTTGAGCCATACAGTTGTGTCTTCCCCATTTCTACCTGGATGTTCAGCTTTTTTTAGGACCTTTATACTGCCTCCCATTATCCCAGTATCTAAGTCCTTTTGTGTGAAGATCAATAACAAGAAACAGTTCTCAGCAGGCTTGCAGTTCCTTGCACTTGTCATTTGAGTCAACTCTGCTTGACACCAGAGTACTCTGGAGAGTGAATCATAGAATCATTAAGGTTGGAAAAGACCTCTAAGATCATCAAGTCCAACCATCAACTAACACCACCATGACTCCTAAACTAGGCCCTGGAGTGCCACGTCTACACCTTTTTTGAACGCCTCCAGGGTTGACAACTCCACCACCTCTCTGGGCAGCCTGTTCCAATGCCTAACCACTCTTTCGGTAAAGAAATTCTTCCTGATGTCCAATCTAAACCTCCCCTGACGCAACTTGAGGCCATTCCCTCTCATCCTATCACTGGTTTCTTGGGAGAAGAGTCCAACACCTGCTTCACTACCACCTCCCTTCAGGTAGTTGTAGAGAGCGATAAAGTCTCCCCTCAGCCTCCTCTTCTCCAAGCTAAACAACCCCAGTTCTCTCAGCCGCTCCTCATAAGACTTGTTTTCTAGTCCCTTCACCACCTTCGTTGCCCTTCTCTGGACACGCTCCAGCACCTCAGTGTCCTTCTTGTACTGAGGAGTCCAAAACTGAACACAGTATTCCAGGTGCGGCCTCACCAGTGCCAAGTACAGGGGCACGATCACTTCCCTACTCCTGCTGGTCACACTATTCCTGATACAAGCCAGGATGCTGTTGGCTTTCTTGGCCACCTGGGCACACTGCCGGCTCATGTTCAGCCGGCTGTCGACCAGCACCCCCAGGTCCTTTTCCGCCGGGCAGCTCTCCAGCCACTCTTCCCCAAGCCTGTAGCATTGCATGGGGTTGTTGTGACCAAAAGGGTTGGCTTTGTCTCCAGAAGCTACAATTTTAAACACACCATCAAAAAGTAATACTTCTGATTAAAAAGGAAAGCAAACATAGGAAACAGTGAACATTTGTTTAGCTTCACTGTTCTGGAACTAAATGTTTCATTTGTTGTTCCTATGCAAATGCCCCCATAGTTTCAAACAGGTACATATTCCCTTCCAGCCCAACTTCTTTACACAAACATGAGGCAGTGTTTGCTCTAACACTATTTTTTACCCAACTGACTGCATGATATGTGATCAACAACTGCCTGATGAGTTCTGGGACCCTGAAGGTCACAGTTTTATTTACCTATCAGCCCTGGAAATGAGACAAAGTGGAAGGGAGTAGACAGAAGAAAGACTGAAGCCAAGTTAAATTCTATTTCAGGTGAATTTATTGAGTTACAAAGAACCTGCCAGCTCCACCATATTTACAAAAGTTTTCAAGAGGATTCTAGAGCGTTTATTGCTACTGAACCACAAGTTAAAAAAGCATATACAAACCAAATCAACCACATCCATAATGTCAACTGTAGAAACACCAGTTACCTTATAGGACTTGAGGCACACTCAAACATGGGGAAAATGTTTTTCAACCCACTGATTTCTAAAGCCACCAGCAAGATTCTCATTTCTCCCTCTAATGTAGCTACGCCTGAAGAACAGGCATCCTTATGCCACTGTTGATGGAAGTCGGTTTCTGTTCTTCAGTATACACGTTTTATGAATCAGGAATTTAATTAGAAGGTTCTTCAGAAGCAAGTATTGCAAGGTGTTAAAATAATCTTAAAGAGCACAATAAAATCCCCAGTTGGTTCCATTTGATACCTTTACCAGGTACTATTGCTGCCAGATGTGCATGTAAAGTCCTGTCATCACTTTGGAGTCACAACCAAAGCAAATGAAGTCAAACTTCCCAGGGCACTGTCACTATTCATGTCTCAAGCAGCACTGTAGAAACAGTGCCACCTGAAAACAACACACTGCTGTTCTTTTCTTACTGTCCATGACTTTGAAAGGCTGTTTTCAGTCAGTTTCGTCCATTCAGCTGCGAAAAGAAATATTAATGCTCTCTACATTCACTCATCCACCTTTCCATTCCTCACTCCAACCCCAGAAGAGATCACGAATTCTTTAAGAGAAGGGGAGAGCATATCTCCCAGTTCAGCTGGGTTCGTTTCCAAGTACATTCCAGCTGCATCTCAAGTCCTGAAGTTGTACGTTACAATACCAAAGGTATATGGACACTGTTAGCCAAGGCTTGTA
The DNA here is from genome assembly GCA_013389945.1 of Fregata magnificens. Taxonomy (NCBI): domain Eukaryota; kingdom Metazoa; phylum Chordata; class Aves; order Suliformes; family Fregatidae; genus Fregata; species Fregata magnificens. The sequence goes on from WAAD01035268.1 coordinate 112,014, forward strand.
AGCCCACACATCTGGATGCATGCAGTTCCCACTGACAACAGGTGGCTCTGCTTGCCTTAATAAGTCTACATTAATTTTTACTTGATACTGAACTTCACACATTATTGAATGTTTGGGAAAGAATCTAATCACTTGAGTGCCAGTGGCCCTCCTCAGGGCATTGACAAGTGAACATTTGCTGATCAATCTAATTCCATAACACGGACTTGTAAAGTATCAACTAAGATTGAGTTACTCTATGCACAGAAAACTAAAAACCCAGAAAGGAATAAGTCAGTGTCAAATAGAGTAGCAGGGAAGCTGCTAATAGTATTTCAGAGAAAAAACACTGAAATATCCTTGCTTGCACAAAGCAAGAGGAAGCCTATCAGCTTTAAGTTTAAAAGAGAAACATGTAACTTTGTTCCTACTGCAAGGGCTACAAAAACAAAACCAAAGAGAAGCCCAAGCATCATTCATGCAAGATAAACTACCATCTAGCAAGAGGTCTTTTATGGAGTATGTACTACACTAATGCAAGCCGGCATCAGACCTGGAAAGTCTACCTCCATATAGCAGGCAGACTGTTAGAGGCACATCACATTGCCACACTGCTGCTCTCAAAGGAAAAACACATCCTCTCATACTTATGAGATTAGCTACAGAGCTGCTCACTGCAAAGCAGCAGCTACTCTAGGATTTTAAAAGTTTATACTATCACTATACCAAGAGAATTCTCATCAACTTCTGAGATTTGTAGCTGGGCCATACCGAGAACACATTCAGCTCAAACAGCACATACAGAAGTGCCACCCATGTTGGTAACTGAGGTCAGAATTCAGATGCTCAGGTGTTGAGACACTGGGTCAGATCTAAATTTAAGTAACAGTTTCATATTTGCAAGTATGATTAGAGCAAGTCTTCAAAAGGGGAATTATTCTGATACTTGTGTACATAAAGAGAACATCAAACTGCCATACATGCTACACTACACCCAACCAGAGTGTGAACTGCTCGAATTTAGTGCCAAACACAACAGCAAGGCCACACTCACCAGGAATCAAGCTATGATTGTGAGGGGAGTTTTATAGGAGAACGCTTTCAGGCATGGCAGAATATCCTTCCCTATTAGCATGATGAATGAGCTGCACCTAGTAACACCTCTCACATGCCTTCTGCACCTCTTCTGGCCCTCCAGAGAAATTGATACAGAGAATGCCACAGTAATATTACTGTGGAACATATTTATCAAGAGATCTATGCAGCTCAGGAAAACTTGGAGGGGAATTTTCCTATATCCAGTTTTACTGAGGTAAACAGTAATTATTCTAACAACTTGACTAAGAGATGATCAAACCTCTAGTACATGTTACTTAAGTATTTCAAAGCTATTCAGGTCACTCGCTAAGAACTAAGTGATAATTTAAACATTAAGCAGGAAACCTTAGTTTGCGGACTAAAGTCTGTGTTAAACCCTATTATTGCAAGCCAGCAACACAGTCATGCTAGGCTTTGCAAAGATGGTGGAGGAAAAGGAATTCCTTCTAGATTCCTTAAAAACTGGAATATAGTGTAACAAAAGACAGCTACGGTAACTATAATAGTCTGAACATCTCTACAAGAGTCTCCTCTGGACCACGAACTGGCCTTGGAAGACTCAAAAGAAAGGCAAAGAGTTGTACAGTTGAAAGTGTTCTGAAAGACCAAAAGAACTCCATCCAGAACAAACTGTAATAGTCATTGATACAGAACAACGATACTGGGTAACACTGTTACCTGGTGCCATTTTATCAGTGAGACAGTTTTAGTGCCTGCAACAATTAGTCCAGTAAGTTAATTAGTCCAGTAAGCTGGTACTTTTCCCTTTAACAGATCAGTACTGATTATTGGTAGACGCCAATAATCTATCCCTTTATTTCTGTACTGGGCCACCCTCAATCCTAGATATGGGGCAGACTGCCCTGCAAGTTTCCATTACCTGAATGATCTCTTGATTTCTTTTTTCAGTATCCATAACCTCGTGCTGAGATTTAAATTCCAGTTTTTGAAAGGCAGAGGGTTAATCTACCAACCTGAGACTCAACAACTGTCCCTTCCAATTATTTAGTGCTTGAAATTGAGGCTTTCATACAGTGCAACCTAGCAGTCATACAAAAATCATCACTTATTACCACACTTTGAAAACAGCTGTGTTAGTGGGATTTTACTTCTCAGCAGACTTTACTTTCCCTTGATCTTCCACTTTTTTGATGGCAGCTTGGATAGCTTCTTGATCACCCAGAAACTGGTGAGGGCCCAGAGGGTGCAGATTCTCATCAAGTTCAAGAAGTATGGGCACACCAGTGGGGAGAGTAACATTGATGATGTCCTCATCGGAGATGCCTGCAAAAGAAAAAAAAGTTACACCTAGTGAACAGCTTCCTAATTGTCTGTCTAGCTCAGCATTATTTCTGAGATTATCTAGTCTTAAAACAGTCAAGGACATGTTCCAGCCTCCATCAACACCACCAGGGTCACCAAGGGTCAATTCCCAACTAGACCACAGCTGGGTTAGTGCTTTAGGAGCAGCTAAAGGAGGGAATGGCCAAAGTGAAGACAGTTTCTTCACTGTTCAGTCTACACACGTGAAATAAACAGGAAGAGATTACCCTAGAGACTACACCTTTCCTTTAATACAGGACATTGAAGACAATAGGTTCTCCTCCGTATCTTCCCAACTCATGCATCACAAAAGAGGATTAGAGTCTAACAAGTGCTACTCCAACATGAAACAACCTCTGCTAAGCAACCAATACAGCCTCTTTAAAAAGGCAAGATACCAAGGTTAATTTTTCTCTTAAATTCTCTATGCAAAGCTTCTCACATAAGCTGTCTTAAAAATCAGTATTTAATTCTTCTAGTGTAAGGATCACTGTTTGCCCACATCTGATTTCTCAAAAGCAAGTTTATAGTGTCTTGCCTATAGCACTATTCTCAGAATTACTAGATACAGGATATTCATTTCCACTTTCAAATGAGGAAAAGAGGAAGAAAAGAAGAGAGAAAGTCAACTTATACAACTTGGAGCTTTTCCTGTATTTTTCTACTTCACTAAAATAGCGTGTACCTAGGGAGAAAATTTATTTTACCTAGCTATGCTTAACTAAAATATTCTGGAGCTCTAATCTCAGTGAAATTGCTGGTTACTTTTACATCAAACACGCAAGTCTCCAAAGCATCCAAGTGAATTTTGAGACCAAACCTCCTAGTAAAGTTTCCACACAAGGTCTAAATAGTTGCATTAAGAAGCAGTGACTGCAAAGACATTATTCCTCAAAAATTTCAGGCAAAAGAAAGCTAGTGCCATTGGACCTGTCAATATTTTTTTTCTCCCCTTTTTAGAAGCACTGAGGTTGCAGCAGCAGTCTACTGTTGTAAAGCAGGACAGCTTTGAGTAATTCATGCTTAGAAAATACACACAATCAAGCTTCTAAAACAATGATGCCATATAAACTAGACCAAGGTGCATGAAGAAAAAACATCCTCTTGAGCAGCTGACAAAACAGATGGTTCTCAGAACATATGGGTGCAAATTTACCAGTGATTTTCACATTAAGAAGAAAAGCAGGGCCAACATATTAACAGGAAAACCCACAAAGTCAAGCCACTTGGCAACAGTGGGATGACAACAGGCCAGAAAAAACAGAACTAATCATGGTGAAAATCATTTTATGCCCCTGCTCGGACACTACACAAGCATGCAAATTTTGCTATGACCTATTCTTGTTTTGGTTAGGTTGTGTACTTAGTTCAGCTGTAGATTAGCCCTAAGTTTCAGAAGAGCATGGAGCAAGAAAAACAGACAAACCCTTGCAAGAGACTTACATCTTGTTAAATACTGAGCCACCAGTCCATAAAAAAAGAGGCCTACTCTGCCAGTTTAAGTAATTCCTGTATACAAGGGATAAATAATCCACTTGTAGGTAGCAGAATCACAGACCTACAGAAAACCACTCAAGGAGCATCTAAAATTTTAAAACCACACAGAAATCAGTGGGAAAAATACTAATTCCATTTACCAGGCACAAGCACTATTCTCAAGGACTTTGGTTTGCAAAACAAGCCGCCCAGCTCCCTGAGCTCTTATTTCAAGGATTCTTAAATATATTAGATTTTAACAACCTATACGTCACCGTGTTTCCACAGAGAATCTGGCCCTAGGAATTGTTCTGCCCAATTCTCGAATTCAGTCTCCCAGACTAAACCATTCAGATATACACAAAGCAGATGAAGTCATATAGGAGAATTTAGGCAAACCACATAATGTCATCAGCAGCCAGGATATTTAAAGGTTTCCTTTAAATATGGATTAAACAAAATAGCTGTAGATGGATGTAGATGGATTCAGAAATACATTTTACTGTGTTTACAGAACACAAAGTGACCACACCAATGTCAATTAGTATTGATTTACAAAGCAAAACAGTGCAGTCTAGGATAAACAAGCTACAGCAAGCACACTGGCTTTCTCCTCAAGATTTTTCCTCATATGGAAGTGTTGCCTCACAGCCAGAAGGCTGGAACTGCAAGTTAAGTCAGATGAAAGTACTAAAGAAACAGTAGTGTCCTGTTGCTTTATTTCAGCACTGTTACTGTATTGTATAGTATTTCTGTTCTTCAGGAAGCAAGATGCTGATCAGGCTTGTCACACAAGCTCTTCAGTTGCAGGCAGAGTGCACACAGAATACTCCCCACCCAGCACGCTAGGAAAACAGTAGAGATCACATCTTGCACTCCGGCCATTACAAGTGTGAGCTAACTGCTATCCAGTTACTTCATGTACTGTAACTATAGCCAAGTGACCTTTTCTTGCACTTCATCTGAGCTGGCCTGAGTCACAACCCCATCCTATCTCACAGGGGAGAAGGGTGAAATCAGGGCAAGGACTCAACTGCTGACAAGGTGCAATGGAAATAGGACCATTGAAGAAGCAACACTCTTCCCTCCAGTATAATATTAAAGCCTGGCTCAGCACTGCTGAAGGGTACTGTGTTGCTAGAACCGGTCTTTCCCTGAGAAGGTTTAAAACTAAGGTTCTACCTATTTACAGCCATAAGAACCCACAGACATTACTGAAGTACGCAGGATTGTCTTCCTTAGGACCCCAGATAAAAATGCTGACTGGGCAGCTACATCCCTCAAGTGGACATCTCCCATGTTTTCTCTCATGAGCACCTGTTAAACATTGTTCCTTGCTAGCAGCTGTACAGCAGGAAGTAGTTAGGTACGTGAATGTTGTAAGAATTTGGTACAGCACTTATTACAAAAAAGATCTTTCAAAAATCACATTAAGAATTCTTTCCCAGCTCACTTATGCTCCACTTAACTGAACTGGGTGATCAAACACATAAAGACCAGTAATATCTCTGTGCAAGCTTAAGAATTCACCTTTACCTGGTAGCCCATGAAGCACTTTGAAATACTTGCAACCTGAAGAGTCCTACAGAGGCAAGCCCCATTAGGCTTGATTTTGAGCACCTACAGCCAACTTCTACAAGGACTGGCTCAGCTTCTCCCTCCCTCTAACCTGTTCTTACCAAGTTCCTTCCTTCTATTCTTATGGTCAGAGCAACACAAAAACCACAACAGCTATTGAGAATAGCTACACCCCTCCTCCCCTGCATGTCAATTACACCTGAGGCTAGATGATTCATCCAACAAAACACACAAGATCATATGCATAAATTCAGCCACAACGGGCTTGTTGTAGAACTGGTGCTTTGTAATTGAGATCCAAGTCAGGTCACAGCATCCTTCCCACAAGCTTAATGAAAATACTGAAGCTTTAGCTTAATAAGTTAAATATTCAGGGCTAGATTCTGCCCTTCCTGCAGGCTGGCAGAGGACCTAGCTTCAGTAGGGTAGAGGAGGGAAGCGGGCACAGTGTTAGAATCTGGCTATTAACCTTTATAGAACATTAGCTCACTGTGCAGATTTTAAAAGAAAAAAAAGATGATGGGTGGGCTACAACCATGGCTGCAGCATATTATCTACATGTTTCACCCTTATGCCTGCCAAGATTTTCTATGTCTTTATTGGGTTTGTGTGGCAAGGCTTTTGGGGGGGGGGGAACAGGGGTGACTTCTATGAGAAGCTGCTAGAAGCTTCCCCTATGTCCAATAGAGTCAATGCCAGCTGGCTCCAAGACAGACCTGCCACTGGCAAAGGCTAAGCCAATCTGTGACAGTGGTAGCACCTCTGTGATAACATATTTAAGAAGGGGGAACAAAAAACCAGCAAGAACAACAGCGGGGGAGAGAAGAGTGAGAGCGAGAGCAACAACTCTGCAGACACCAAGATCAGGGAAGAAGGAGGGGGAGGAGGTGCTACAGGCACTGGAGCAGAGATTTCCCTGCAGCCTGTGGTGAAGGCCAATGGTGAGGCAGGCTGTGCCCCTCCAGCCCAAGGAGGTTAACAGTGGAGCAGATATCCACCTGCAGCCCGTGGAGCACCCCACACTGGAGCAGGTGGATGCACCCAAAGGAGGCTGTGACCCTGTGGGAAGCCCATGCTGGAGCAGGCTCCTGGCAGGACCTGTGCACCTGTGGAGAGAGAAGCCCACACTGGAGCAGGTTTGCTGGCAGGACTTGTGACCCCACAGGGGACTCACGCTGGAGCAGTCTGTTCCTGAAGGACTGCACCCCATGGAAAGGACACACACTGGAGCAGTTTGTGAAGTGCAGCCCGTGGGAAGGACCCATGTTGGAGAAGTTGAGAGAACTGTCTCCCAGGGGAGGGACCCCACACTGCAGCAAGGGAAGAGTATGATGAAGAAGGAACAGCAGAGGCATGTGATGAACTGACCACAACCCCTATTCCCCTGCACCACTTGCGGAAGGAAGGAGGTAGAGAAATCAGGAGTGAAGTTGAGCCCAGGAAGAAGGGAAGGGTAGGGGGAAGGTGTTTTGAGATTTGGCTTTATATCTTGTTACCCTACTCTGATTTGATTAGCAACAAATTAAAATTAATTTTCCTGAGGCAAGTCTGTTTTGCCCATGATGGTAATTGGTAAGTGATCTCTCCCTGTCCTTACCTCGACCCGCAAGCCTTGTTATTTTTTCCTCCCCCTGTCCTGACATTGTATTGCATCTGGCTGAGATGGAGTTAATTTTCCCCCATAGCAGCCCTCATAGTGCTGTGCTTTGTAGTGGTAGCTAGAAAGGTGTTGATAATACACCAGTGTTTCAGCTACTGCTGAGCAGTGCTTGTACAGCATCAAGGCTGTCTCTCCAACGTTCCCCCCCCCTCACCCAGTAGGCTGGGGGTGGGCAAGATCTTGGGAGGAGACATAGCCAGGACAGCTGACCCAAACTGACCAAAGGGATATTCCATACCATCTGATGTCTGCTCAGCAATAAAAGCTAACAGAGGCGGGGGGGGGGGCATTTGTTATCATGATATTTGTCTTCCAGAGCAACCACTGTGCATACTGAAGCCCTACTTCCCAGGAAGTGGCTGGACATTGCCTGCTGATGGAAAGTAGAGGAGAAATCTTTTTTCCTTCCTTCTGCATGTGGGCCTTTGCTTGTGCTTTATTAAACTGCCTTTATCTGGATCCATGAGGTTTTTTCCATCTTATTTTCTCCCCTGCTGTCGTGCTGAGGAGGGGAGTGATAGAGCAGCTTGGTGGGCACCTGGCATCCAGGCAAGGTCAACCCACCACAGTCCTTTTTGGCACCCAATGTGCCACTCTGTCAATCCCCTCCTTAGCAGGACAACAGGGGGAGAAAAAGTGGGGGAAAAACTTCATGGATCAAGATAAAGGCAGTTTAACAAACAAAGGCCGTGTACGGAAGCAGAAGAAAACAAAAGATTTCTCCTCTACTTTCCATCAGCAGGCAATGTCCAGCCACTTCCTGGGAAGTAGGGCTTCAGTATGCACAGTGGTTGCTCCGGAAGACAAATGTCATGATAACAAATGCCCCCCCTGCCTCTGTTAGCTTTTATTGCTGAGCAGACATCAGATGGTATGGAATATCCCTTTGGTCAGTTTGGGTCAGCTGTCCTGGCTATGTCTCCTCCCAAGATCTTGCCCACCCCCAGCCTACTGGGTGAGGGGGGGAATGTTGGAGAGACAGCCTTGATGCTGTGCAAGCACTGCTCAGCAGTAACTGAAACACTGGTGTATTATCAACACCTTTCTAGCTACCACTACAAAGCACAGCACTGAGGGCTGCTATGGGGGAAAATTAACTCCATCTCAGCCAGACGCAATACAATGTCATTACATAAAGAGCTCCTGATCACAGTCTGACTTGGCTGTGGTCATTACTGAGGCCATTCCAATAGGAGACAGCATAAGAAAGCAAACTATGAATCTATCATATTCCCATGCAGTAGAGAAATCCAGCCTGCCTTAAACTCCTTAAGCAGTCCAATATTAAATAGGCTGCAAGAGGCATGAGATTTGCTACTACCAGCACTAGCTGTCAACTATGGCATTAGGTGAGAAAGTCTCAGAAGTCTTGAGTAGCAACCCAGGCTACACTACCACCACCAGTAACTCAAGGCAACACTGTGACAAATGGAGTTCTCTGAGCATGCAACTCTAGAGCCTACCAGCATACATACTGCCCTTGGACAGAGCTCTGGCAAAAGGTTTCCATCCCTGGCTGAAGCACTATTGAGAGTCCCTCAAGCCCAAGTTTGTGAAAAACAGTCACAACTCAAGTCTGAAACCTTTCTGTCCCAGCTGCAGGTCCTGGTCAGGCTGTTGCAGCCCTTTTGCACTATCATTAGGCACTTGCCACCCCCTTCCCCTGGGCTGATTCAAACCACCAACATGACAGAGGACTACCCACTCCTTGCTGTTTCTTGCCAGTTTGCAGGCAAAGTTAACTTGCAAAAAGGCCCAACAGGCTCCCAAGAAATAAGCAGCAGAAGCACACAGCAAAGACTGGGATGAACAACAGGGAGTGCAAGACCATGTCATTTCAGCAGCAGCAAGTTGTTAGATCTCAAGCTGGTTTCTGGTAACTGTCCGCAGACACCACAGTCACCTAAGTAGTATTTCCCTGAGATTATTTTACTGATTTTGCTGCTCGACCTTCTTATTAGGTAGTCCTCAACACACAATCCACACCAGGACTTACAATGTGTAGCTCCAGCATGTAAACTACTAGAATACTATAACTGCACATGTACCACACTTACAGTGACACAAAACAGTAATATCCTTGAGGGCACTGCTCTCCCTGCTCACCAACTGGCAAGACCAGCATTAGGCCTTTCCAGTCACCATGTTCTGCCTGCGAGCCCAGTTCCAGAGCTCTGTCCCAGCTCTGTGACCACAACCAGACAAGCCCAATGGGTGCAACATCTGCATCTTTCTTCAAGAGACCAGATAACTCCTCCACTCCATTTTTGACCCTGAGCATGACAAGGCTCAGTGACCACCACACCATATCCAAGAGATGACAACCTTTCAACAGGGAGGAAATTCTAGAATCAGGCCTTCCACAAGACCCTGTCTTGAGGTACTTAGAACCAGTCCTCAGGGTTAAATGGTCAGCAGGGAAGAAAGAAGGTGAGACAGCCCATCAATCCTTCTGCCAGTCACCTGGAAAATTAGTCCATTAGACTTGGTCTCCAATTAGTACATGAACAGAAACAGGGCAAGCTGGTCACAACTATTATACTAATGTTGTCTTCATGATGGGACACTGCTAAGAGGGTCTCAATCTGAAATATCAGTTATTAGATAAGAGCAAACTATTCCTCCTTCAAAGAATTGAGAAAAATCACCTGTAAATAGATCCTGTGCATCCAGGATGCTTACTCAGCAGATTTTAGCAACTGATCCTTCATAATCAATATGGCATGTCAGCATCCAAAGCAAAAGCTATTGAACAAATCTGATATAGTTACTTTAGATACCCTCCTCATTAACATCTTGTTGCCACTGCTTTTTCAATGCATCAGAGATGGTATACCATGAAAGAAAAAATATGGCCCGTCTAAAGACCCAAGTCACAGGTCATGGTCCATACCAACAGGTGTCACAGAACAGAACAGTTGCTAACTTATGACAAGACACTTCCATCAGCAAGCAAAAAACTGCTGCCTGAAGCAGAAAATGTTACTTTTATAGAGCCTTTCCAACCCTAACAACATATAACGAAAACTGTCCTCTTGCTCTGCCAGTTTTCAGTTGTGCCAATGATTGCTAGCATCATCACATACATCACCTGAAGATGATGCAAAGAATAAGTGTTCTGAAAGGACTGGACAAGCTCAGCTACAAAGACTTAAAAATTTGATGCCAACATTTTATCTTTGACAGGTTGCACAGAAGAGCCGCACTTGTCTTTGGTGGCATTTATCAAATTCATAGGGATTACCTAGAAGGAACACAGCCCAGCATCCCCACTGGACACCAACAGCTCACAGCACTGAGATCTTCAGCAGCACCCTCCAAGAGAGATGTCACTCAGTCCACCACGACAAAAGAGCAAGCTCTCCGAGAAGCTGGTGCTTCCGATCTCCAAATGCATACAAGAGTATGGTCCAGTTTGTGTTAAATACTGTTTTCAGAAAGAATAGTGGGATTTCACTTTTTAAGTCCTCACATGCAAACCATGACAGATCCTACAGACATTTCATATACCTTAATGAAGGCCACTCTGAGCACTGAAAAAAACAAGAAGTTCAAACCCACAATCAAAGCCTTGTTAGCCTGACATTCTGTTCCTCTGATGATTTTTGTGTGCAAGTAGAAAGCAGATCCACATTTCAAGCTCTTTACCAATTACTCATAACGAGGAAAAAAATTCCAATCGAGAGAATTGCAGGCCTGTTTCAAAAAATATCTCCTTGAAATAGTAATTTCGAGCATACTCAAGTCTTTCAGAAAAGACATTAAATTTCACACTGAAACAATCAGAATTGTTTCATCAGATCAAACTGAATTAAAGCATTCATATTTACTGCCATTTAAAGTTTCCAAGCTATAGCTTCCAGGATTAAGTTATCACTATGAGTAAGACATCCAAGCAGTCATGCAGGATTGCTGCTTGAGGCATTTGGAGCCCAATTTTCTAAATGCCAAAAAAACATGGCTCCAGCTAAGACAGAGGGGCCTAGAAGCTTCCACTCAAGTGCAGGACACACTAAGCTTGTCCAAAAAAAGTCCACAAAAAACAAAGCCCACCTCACACTGGGTACTATAAATACAGTAGACCAACAAACTTTAAGCACTGTTGAATCAGGTCCAACTCCAGCAAGGCTCCAAAGCAGCTCACAACTCACAACCTTTCAGAAGGGAAAATCTAATGTAGCAAGGAACCTCTCGGATCCAGCTAGATATAGGTTGGAGCTCTGGAAAAAAAAAAGCAGGTTGCAGTATCAGGGGTCTTAAAGCTCTGTTCATGCCACCCTTCAGGCCAGCTCTGCAGCAATCCAATCTCCACTGCATAAGGGCAGAAGAGCCAGCATATATCCGGCAATTGCTCCTGTGTGGGAGCTGGCATAGCTGATGGACAGTCCTCAGTCAACAGAGCTAGATCCTCTGCCAAGGATTCCTCACATTTCCCTATGTAAGCACATGCTGGGAAGGACAAGGTATAGTGTAGGACGGACAAGAGTCACAGCTCTATTCTACTTTGGTTGACTGTGGGCAGCCCTTGAAAAGTTATACCTAACAGATTGTCCCAAAGAAAAGCTCTGCAGCTGCTCTAACTTACCTTGTTCTCTGACCTCAATGCAGCAAGGAATCCAGCCATACTAACTTTAAAGTAACCTTTACCAGTCACTGATGCTGTCAGCTCTAGCCTCGGTGCATGCCTGCACAGAAAGTGGGCCAGGGTTTCTGCCAAAATTTCTTGCAGCATTTCACCCCCAAAGGGCTTGGCCAGCATGGTTTCACAGAACTGGTTCAGTTCTCAGAGCGGCAGGGGAGACACCATGGTTGCAGATCCCCCTGCCCCCTTTTCCTTTGTAATTCTTTATCATTTCACATAGTGTGGACAACCACTCTGACCACGTCAGTGGAATTGGCTGAACCAGCCTTCCTCCTTCATCCAAGCAGTGATCTATACCCCAGCATTCACAGCCTCTATAGTTCCAGAAGCCACTTGTACATGCTTAGTCCCTGGGCTTCTGACTCCTGATAAAGCATCAGGTGTCCTGACTGTTCCAGCATGCCTGAATACAAAGAGTGCTCAGCAGAGTCAGAGCTGTAGAGGCACACACCAGAGGGTTTTATAGCTAAAAAATGGAGTGGACATAAACCAGTCTGTGCATACCTGCAACTACACCTCTAGTAGGCTGCATTCATACATGTATAATCACTAAATTCTACTCTACCCACAAAGAAATTAATACAGTCCATCTTCCAGTTTAGGATGGCCTAAACTAGAAGCCATGTCATTAAAGAAGAGGCAGGGGGGAAAGAATCTAGCAATGACTTAAAGATAAATCACATCCTTTTCAAGTTCCAAATAAATAAGCAACTTTATGCTAAGCTACCAACTTAGCTTAGTAGACATTTTCTATATTGGGAAATAATACAGTATTTGCATAAGCGTTAGCAAGTACCTACTCTCCACAGAACTCCCTGTCACAGCAGCTTTTTTAAGTAAAGACTTATCAGGAATGAAGCCTCAGAAGTGACCCACCACAGTAACAGTCAAGAATGTCTTCCACAACCCAAGACAAGCACTTTATTCTGCTGTGTTATAGCAATGCTTGTTTAATGAACAGATTATGACTTCAACCCATCTGACAAAGCAGCTGAATAAATCTGAAAATAGTTAGAGCCTGAAGAGTTTGTGTGTATCTAGACCAACCACAAAGTTAGTTTGAATACAGTAGTTTAAAATGAGCAGTGAGAAACAAGGGAAAGGATCTGGCTCTTCTTAACTACAGTACCCTAACTAATTCTCTCCCCCTTTCACATCCCCCAGTTTGATTCCTGTTCTGATAGGCCAACTTTTTACTTTCTCCTTGGAGACCACAGACATTAAGTGTTACATTGCCCAGATAAGTAATGTACACTACAGAACAGGATGTAAAGCTCTAAGGAATTGAGCAAGGGGAAGAGGGGAATGCTAAAAGGAAGACCCTTACCTTCCACATGCTTCAGCAATGCCCTGCTGCTGTTACCATGAGCAGATATAAGGATCATTTTGCCACTTTTCAGTTCTGGCACTATCTTTTCATTCCAATAGGGAAGGAGTCTATCAAGCACATCTTTCAGACTTTCGGCCTTTGGGAGATTATCCGGAGAGACATCACTGCATTTATACCGACGATCATTGTATATTTCTTTATAGTAAGGATGAGATTCAGTTATGGGAGGTGGGGTAACATCATAGCTTCTCCTCCATATTTTCACTTGCTCCTCCCCATGATTCAGAGCCATTTCTGCTCTGTTGAGACCAATCAGTGCACCATAGTGACGTTCATTCAGTCGCCAGGAACTCTGAATGGGGACCCACTCTTGGCCCATCTCTTCCAGGATAAGCCACGCAGTCTGGATGGAGCGGCTGAGTACAGAGGTGAAGACGAGGTCAAACTCAAAACCCAGCGCTTTAAGGTGTTTGCCACAGTTCTGAGCTTCCTTTATCCCATCACTGCTCAGCTTCTGGTCCACCCAGCTGCAGAAGCGATTCTCCTTGTTCCAGGCTCCTTCCCCATGTCTTAAGAGAACAAGCCTGTACTTAGCCATTTTGGTTGCAGCTTAGCACAGATGACAACTGGTCTGGCATCTAATAATGATGCATCTAGACAGAGATATGAGACAGATCAAACATCCCACAGAAAATGCATTACAAGTAGTAATATGGCAGCAAAGTGTAGAAAACTATCAGAATCAAAACAAAGAAACAAGTGTCTGCTGAGTATGTTTCTACCTTTGAGGTCTCCTGGCTTTGAATTCCTTCCCACCCTCATGTGGGAGGAAAAGCACCATCCTCCACCCAGGTTGTTGCAACTAGCTCACTTAACCAATTGATTAGTAGCAGATTTGTACAAGCTGTTCCTGCCTACAGATTTCCCTCAAGTGCTTACACAGAGCCTCACTCAACATCAGAGGCTCCCAACCAGAGAAGCACATCTCACTTACTGGTGGGCTTAGAGGTGAGACATGGAGCCTAAGCTCATAAGAGCTGCCCAGACCCACACCAGCACCAAGGGAATGCAGGCACAGATTGCAGCTGTGATCCTCAGCCAGAGCAGCTGGAGAGGAGGACCACAGAATTGGAACTGGCAATACACAGAACCTTATTAGCTTTCCTCAAAGGAGATGTCACCATAACCATGCTGTGCATAACTTGTTTCCTCACATCCCCATCCTGTCCTGCTAATTATGCCAGTCTCTACTTGATTTTTCCCCAGGCCACCTCCTCCATCATTCCTCCACACTCAAGTACCACAAAACAGCTACTCTGGGATGCAATGCACAACTAGTGAGTCCTCATTTCACTCAATCCAGAAGTGATCTCACAGATTATTCCATCCCCTTCCTGACTTGCAAGTATATTTTTCCCTCTCGTGTCTATGAATTGCAGTGACAGGCTCTCAGGCACCAGCATTAATGTTTTTACTTTTGCAGTGGGCACAAATGGCATATTTTCTGTCCTCATTAAATAAGAGACAGCTACACATTCATAAGGTCAAACAGCACCTTTCTTGCTCTTGTTGACTAAGCAACACCACCTCTGGATTGTCTTCAATGGAAGATGGATTTTGACCACTCACCCAAGTTTCTGCTAGGTGGCCAAGGATCTTCTAGCAGATTGTGTGATGCCTAAAAGGTCCATTTAACACAGCACTGTAACTCTGAAAGCCCCACCTGAGCACTCTGACCTGAGACATCAGAGACTAGATAGCAGTGGACAAAGTGGGGGGGGGGGAAATATAACTCTCTGCACAGGGACAACTCCTGCATACTCAAATGAACATTAAGTGCTCTCAAAACCATGGACAGTGGGAGACTGAGGTCTGATTTCTGCACACCCAACTCTGGACTAGATTTCCGTAACAGACATGCTTATGGGAGCTCCCATCACCTCAAATCAGTTGCAGCCACTTCAATCACACTCCACATCTAAACATCTCAGACTCAGGCCCACTGTGACCTGAATTAGGTCAGTAGCATGGGTTAGGCCCATGCACTACAGGTTTTGGGAAGCACCCAGCACACTGCCAGCACTCATTTTTATGAGACTTTCAAAAAGATTACAGAAAAGTTGAATTAACAGCCTCAGTAATTTGATCTTGACTCTAACAGCAGCTTAGTTTTCCTTTACTCCCACAGAAGACAGAGACTACATCACACAAGGACACTACACAATACCTCCCCAGCTCTAACTTCTGACTACTGGTACAGCTCAGGATTAAAAAGCATTCTGAGGACCAACAGATTTTTTTACAGAATATCAGGAGGTATTGTCCAACACACAGTAGACAGTTGGTAAATATAAGGGAGCATTTACTGTGATTTCATGCAAAGGAGGCCTGAATTTTGTGTATGAGAAGGAGCATCTCAGACAAAACCTGTTGCATGTTCCACTTTTTCCACTCACAATAATCAGTTGCACATTAATCAAAGAAATCAACTGTTGTTAGGATTCAGGTGTCATGTCACATCAGATACAATACTAAACTACACCCTTTAAGATACCAAGTTTATAACAAAAAGGAATACACAACAGCATTTCCATCTAAAGCCAAAGTGATCCTTCTCCAACATCCCACAGATATGATTAAAAATTGCAGTGTGTTCACAGCATGAACTACTACACAAAAGATAGCCCCTTAAAAAGCTCTATCTCTGCAGATACCTCATTGTTCAGTGTAACTGATTATATAATCTGTTCCTGTGGATAATACAACTGACAAAACCAAATTAAAACCCAATATAAAAAAAACCAAGACCCAACAATACAGGAGACGTACCTGTTCACACATGTTCTTAGTTGGGTACTTTTGGCCAAAACCAATAAAAAAACCTCAATGAATATAACAAAAAACTCATACAAAGGCCTAAGATCATCTGGGGACCATAAACTCCAGTTCAGTTATATGGTGACTCTGCCTAATGTTTTATTCTCAAACAAATTTAGAAAGGACTGGCAGTCACAGGGTTGTTTAAATATCAGTCCACTTATGGAAGCATTTAAACTAGAAAGCCTTAGAGCAACACATGGAAATAATCCTACTCACCTTTCCTATGGCAAAGGCACAACCTACACAAATCCCAGCAGACTCAAGAGCTGCTTTATACAGAGGCCACCGCACACTCTTGGCTAGTTACCTGCAGGAAGAGAATAAACACCAAGTGCTCACACAGAAAGAAACCACAAGTACAAATGGTTATGCCAACCATCATTTGCTCTCAGAGCTGTAAGAAAAGAGAGCACACACCCCTTGTATGGGCTGGGAAAGCTACCAATTTCCTTCTCCCAAAAAGATGCAAATGCACAGCTCCTGCATTTCCAAGAAGGGAAAATTTCTTGTCTCCCAGATGCCCCAGGATAGCATTCGCTCCCCAAGATTTGTTTAGACTACAATTACCATAGCTCTAGTGCACAGAAATCTACCAAAACCTCTGGGACATCATCGAGGATACAGACAGCAGACCCGGACCCAGCATAAACCAGAAACAATACAGAGCCCAGCGCAGTAGAACAGCGCAAGGTGCTCAGGATGACACCTTACATCGGCAGAGCTTTTAGCCAAGCATAGTTTTAAGGTCCAACTGCCAGAGGTGGTCATTTCCAGGACTCCTCGCTCCAACCAGCACAAGCTCAGCCCTTTTATAAAACGTCCCTGTGCGGTGCACCTAGGTCTCTTAGCCTTCCCTAAGAACGGAGAGGCTTACCCAGGAGCGGGGCAGCGACTCCCCCGCCGCGCCCAACAACTCCCACGCACACACGAGGTGCCTCACAGCTACCGCCCCCTCAGGAAGCCCCTACCTGCCCCGGGCCCCACCACCACCACCACCCTTCCCCTCAAGGGACACACGCACACCCGGCCGGCTCCGGCTCCCGCCACCCGCCAAGGGAGCCCGCCCGCTCCCCCCGCCTCGGGGAGTCTCCCCCGGGCCCCGACAACCCCTCTCCGTAGGGCCGGCCCGGAGTGCTGGCACAACCCTTCCGAGGGAGCACCCTCAGCCGCCCCGGGCTCCGGCGCCCTCCTCC
>WAAD01035268.1:129441-141356 GCA_013389945.1 Fregata magnificens
CCCGCCGTGCCCTCGCGGCCCGCAGCCCTGCGCGGGGCTCGATATCCAGCGGAGCCTGCGGGGACGCTGGTGTCCTATGTGTGTCCCCCCCGCGAAAATCCCGCCCTCCAAGAGCAGGTCGTTTTCCTGCGAGGCATCTCAGCAGAGATGTCGGTTCCCCCCGTGGTTCTGGACAGGCAAACGCAGCCGGCGTCGGCGCGGGCGACGCTTACGGCTTTGTGGGCGCCACCAAAACGGAGAAATGGGGCCACGCCAGCGTGTGCAGAACACGACCGGAGGCAGGCCAGCCTCCGGCTTCTCCCGAAACCGCCCCCGGTCCGGCTAACTCTGCAGCAGCAGCAGATGGGCTCCGCCTCTCCAGAGCCACGGCTGCCTCGGGCCTCCGGCCGCCCCCAGAGCACCTCCGCCTCCCCAGCCACCGCCCGGGCCGGGCGCGGCAGCAGTCGGGAGGGAGGACGCCGGTTCACTCGTTTGCCGCGTCAGGGAAGAGGCGAAGGAAGGAGCTGGGCTGCCCGCAGCCGCCGGATGCCTCCTGCTCCCGCGCCCAGAGCCTCCTCCGTAGGAAGGAAGGAGCGTAGCACCAATGCCCCGGGCTGCCACCCAGCACCCCCTCGCTCATTCCCAGGAGGTGGGGAAACAGGGCACGGGGTCCGTCAGGTGGGGTTTTTCCCAGGCAGAGCTCACTTTTTCTTCTGGCTTTAGGACCTTTTTGGCTTTGGTGAGAAGCAAGGGTCCAAAATGTCATTACTCATAATGAAACCAGCAGAAAAAAACTAGACGTGAGTCTTCCTCACCATCGTGCTAGCTACCCTCATGCCCACAGGCTGTAATTCCAATTCAAAGTAATCAAAACCAAGTGGAGGGAGCAGCCCTGGCTAGAAACGGAGGGAAGTGGTGTGGGAAGGTGGTGTCCTTTACTGCTTCTGTTGCCATAGGTCTGCTTTTATTTTTAAAAAGAAGCAGAGCACATCTTTTATACATAATCAGATCCACATTTTCTTCTCTAAATGTTTACGCTTGAACAGCCACAATGTAAAGTTTAAAGGGCCACAAACTGAGCGTATACCTAATGTGCTCTATCACCCTCTCTACAAGGGAGAGAGAGAGGAGATCTTCCATTTTTAATAGGTTAAAATGATAGTGCATGGGAAAAAGCAACACAAGGAAATTTAAGAACATTTGGGGCAGAGGTGTTAAAATAATGTCTCTAAAGCACTGTGAGGAGAAAGGGGGTTTTGTTTTGCACTTATAGGGATTAGATCCCAACCTGTCAGTGGGAAAGAAGGACCAACCAGATGAAACGCTGCTTCACTAGGCTCCCAGCACAGCACAGCACTAAGTGTGCTAAGTGGTAAGAGTGGCCAGGCTGTCGGTGAGCAGCATCCTGTGTCTCTTTGGAGTTTACTGCACTGACTTTGTTCCTCATTTATTTGGGAAGCTCTGGAAAGCATTCTGCATCTCAGGGACAACATTTTCAATGCTTTTCCTGATAAAAAGAGCTATGCCTGACCTCAATACAGAACCACAATAAAATCTGCTGCCTCTGCAAAATATTTCCACTGGATGTGAATTGCACTTACAGTTACACATATAACCCTTTTCATCTCACCCACTAACTTTAATGTTAACAATTACCTTTCATCTCTATCAACTTTGTCTAAGCCAGAACCTACAGTATAAAGCCAGTCCAGCCTATGTAATCAAAGTAGTACTCTTAAGTTCACTGTACCAGAAGAGTTTGATTTGCCACCATCAGCTTGAACTGGTAAAGAGAAACGCTCCCGCATCACACTGTGTGATCACACACCGGCAGTCATACTGTCTCCAGTCAGATCAAACCTGCCTCCTCTTGTATGAACGTACTAGTGGTACAGCTCTGAATACGGGTGCATCACAGGCAAACTGGTTGATTGACTTTGCAGGAAAAGAACCAAAGGTCCTAGAGATAGAAAGAAAAATATCTATTCTTGAGTATCACCATTATGTATTGGCTGTACTTCAATCATTAAGAATACAATTAACAGAAAGAAACGTTATATGCCAATATGCAGTCATAACTACAAGTGAATAGACAGCAAACCATGCTACAAGCCAGGACCTCCATGGCCATTAAATACAGATTTCTTATCTCCATTAGTCTTTGAACAAGACCATTTCATTAGCATGGCAAAAACAGCCTAATGACTTTGATTCACCTTTCAAACTACATAAGGACGGAAGAGTCAAAGCCACATCCGCGTGCATGACTTCTTGCAGACAGCTACACTCATTTGGCAGCTATTATCTCTCAGACCAGCTGGGCTGTGTTTTTCAGGGTCTCTGCTCTGGAGCCCTTCCAGGCTGCAACGTTTAGCTGGAATGTTTATGGCAGAAGCAGTTCAGGAAACTCCTTTCCTCAACACGTAAACTTCCGCTGGGGCACCAGTGCATCTGCACTGCTCTGAAGAAAGGCCTGGAGCCAAGCAAGGCAGAAACAGAAGAAAACAGAACTGGAAAGAAGAAAGGCCAATTAATGACTGATGAAAACTGTGGCAAACAGGAGCGTTTTTCACCGATTATGCCCTTGGTACTTTTTCATAGAATAGTTACTTTGTTCAAAGCTACATCAAGTATTTGCCATAGAGCACTGCGGACGTAACCATTGTAATTTCCAGAAGACCCTGAGCTCTTGGTTATCCCTATTTGATATATGAGCTGTCCTCATTAATAATTTCATGTTCAAAAGAAACTTCTGTAATCAAATCCTCACACTCTTTAATAACTCTGAAACCTTCTCTAAAACTTCCTGCTGGGTGTTTTTCTACTGCACGAATTTGTGCCTTCTCTCCTAGAGTCTCCCTACTCCTTTCCACCTCCGGTTGCTGCCAGCAGCGTGCCCGTTCTCTCTGCCACCCAGAGGTGTGCCCAAGGAATCCTCACCCTTGTTTTGGAGGTGGGCACATTCAGGCCATTTTCAATACTTGACACGTTTTCCTCTACAAAAGCCCTAGAGGCTGTCTTTTCTCTGTCTGTTATTCATGCTATTGTTGTCTCACATTTCTCTGCAACTTTTCTGGTGGTCCGCTTTCATTCGAGGCCAAATTTGTATTGAGAAAGGTCTGGGAGTACAACACACTATGCAGAGAGATAAATGCATCCTTATTTCCCCAAGAGGACTCAGAACTGTTACATCGTAAAATCACTCTGGCTACGTCCATCTCCCTGCGCACCACCTCCCAATACACTGGTTATCTCTTCTCTTGTGAACTAAACACAAGCTTTATCTCTTGCAAGAAATCAGCTGCAATGTGGACAGGGGCCTGGGAAGGCCACAGTGTGTGTTAACCCTCCCGTTACCAGGACAGTGCTACCCAGGAAGGATACCTTTCTTTATAACACTACAGCCATCTTATCCATCCATGCTTTCAGTCTCCTTACCTATTCTTTTTACACCTCTGCTTACTCAGTTTTTCTGGTTTAAAAGACCACTTTATTCACTGCTTTTTCAATCAGCTTCATTTTTTCCATCCTGGGAAGACTGCAAGTCCACAAGATATCAATATCACGTTTTCACCCAAGCCTAGTCTCTAAACCCACTTGTTTAGCTGAATCCCAAGCAAACTTATATGTATTCATGGACTGGAAGCTGTTTTCCTTGTTCCTGATGCCACAGCTCACGTGAAGCACTGCACAGTCCTGTTGGCCTGAAGTCATACGTCTCTATACACCAGACCTTGGTCTATAATAAAAGGAGAATAAAGCCTCCTCCATGAGAGCTCAGAGAGCACGTAGCAGGCAAGGACACACCAGTCCTACTTCTGTCTTTTTGTTAGAGCCACTCACCGCGTCTTGCTTTAACCAGACAAGTGGTTCTCAACGTTTTCTTGGCTCAAGCATGCCTATGCGTGGGTAATTTTTCATCACACACCTACCCCTATTTGCCAATATATCACACCACCACGTCTTAAACCAAGCCTATTATTACCTAAAACTTGGGGGTGCACCTGAGAGAGCAGTGAGGTATACCTTGCACACCAGTTAGTCACCCAATTACAGTTTAAGCTCCTCAGCAAAGGGCCTTTTTCACCTTTTGTTTTACTAGTGCCTAATACAATGCTGCTTTCATATGTAAATACAGTGAGGCTTTCATCCTGTTTGGGTATGGAGGCAATATATAACTTTACGCATCTGAGTGGATTCTCTTTATGTCAAAACCAGAGGCATAAGTCCATGTGGAAGGCAAATAAAGTATTCTACTTTTTTTTTTTACTCTAACTCCATTGCTTGGGGGGGAAATCTGTTCAGAAAAAAGAGAGAAGTGAGTGTGTAAGCACTTAAACTAACCCTGCATTTGTCACCAGAATCATAGCTTTAGTCTTTAAGTAAATGCAGAATTTTTTATGAATCATTAAGTACTGAATAAATGACCAAGAAAGAGGAAGAAAATACATAAAAGCCTTCATTATATGCAAAACAGATGGAGGGAAGCTGCTATGCGAGGCATCGTCTTCCAAACCCAAAGTGGGAACTGAATTTCTTATGTAATCCCTATGGCTAGGCAGTGGTAATATTATTCTGAAGTAAAACATGTGACTTCTGTCTGTTCATCTGAAATCTTAACTCAAAAAATCATTTTATTTCTGTGTACCCCAAGCTGAAAACATACACACGGGAAAAACCTTACGTTCTCTATGCCCTCAAAATCATTACATTGACATCTTCAAATAAACACCTTACCACAACAGGTGCCCAGCTGCTACAGAAAAGTGTGTGGAACACCATGTTCTGAAGGAGCCCTCATGGACACAGTTCTAGCCCACAAAAATAGCTCTAAAAGAAGTTGTACAGGGTGCAAACGACTGGGAAAACAAAATTCTTTCTCACAACCAAAAGCTTTCCCATTTCTAGAGCAAGAAACTCAATTTGAAGATCTACAAGTATCACTTTTAAATTTTGTGGGTTTGGAGTGGTTTACATTGCAGGGTTTGGTTTGGGGCATTTCACTGTTTTCTAGTCACAATACTGTACAGATTAACTTATTGTAGCAGTATCAAAAGCAACGAAAATCCTGTGATGAATCTGCCTTTTTTCCCCCCATGATAAACAAAGTACTGCAGACATCAGAAGCCAGTAAGAAACTGTCTGGGAAGAGATAATTTAAAAGGCCCTCTGAAAAAAAGAAAGCAGCAGGGTGGCGTCTAGTCAAGGCATGATAAGTTAGTTAAAAAACAGACTGGATAGTGCTGATACTAGAGCATGGTAACAGCACATAAGAATCTGGGCAAATATAACCACAAGGGTAAAATGGGAACTCCAATGTCCTTACAGAGAATGTGGAGAACAAAAAACACACACAAGACATATTCAAGTTCGTTTGTACTAATGTCTTTCTCTGAAAAATTAATGGTTCACCTCGAAAAAAGCTGCTCTAAAGCTTTTTACTTCTATGTTACAATGAACATTGCGTTAACTAAGAACTTGGTGATGTGTGTGTGCAGAGCTACCTCTGTCTGTATTTATTATGTTTGTTTTCTCACAAACACTCTACAAATCACAAGGATTTGTCTTGTGCTTCTTACATTTCTTTCCATGGTATGTGGCTCTCTTGCAGCATACCAACTTACAAAACAAGCCTGACTGATGTTTAGTTTGGTTTTGAATGGAGCACAAAAATGAGTTTCCTATACAAAAAAATCTGTCCTATGTGTCATGATTAGATAAAATAAAGAGAAGGACTGAGTTGCAGTGTTCTACTTCACTGTAACTTCTCGGAATTCAGTGGCGTTGCTCCTGACTTTAAAAAGTAACAAAATCAGGCCTTTCTTTTACTGGATTGTTTCCCAGGAAACTTTAGGAGTTACGCTGCTAAATAAATAGCTGTGTATCACAAGTTACTTCATGCTTTCCCCCCCGGTTTCTTAAATGAAAAAGGAGCATGAGTGGAAAGGCAGTCAGAACTAATAAATCATGCATGGATGGGGAGCCAGGATATCCAACTTCCCAGAATTTTTCAACTCTAATTTTCATCTCACATCTGTTTTGCTCACACAGAAATCTATTCATTTAAATCCTTTAGTGCCTGATTTCCACTGTTTTTTTGATTCAAAATTAGTCTATTCCTCTCTATTGCCATCAGATCTAGCTGTCCACCGAAGAGCCTGGAAAAAATATTTTGCCTGTAATTCAGCATCTCCTTTTTATATTACAAAAAAGACACTTCTGCTTCCCAGAGACATGAGGCGCTATCCAACAGTTAGCATTTTGAATAGGTCAAGTACTTGTTTAAACATCCAGTACTGCTGTCACTATTCTTCCCCACGGAAGTCTGCATCTGCAATATACCAAGTAAGTAACTGAGCCAAGATCAATTCAACAGATCTGTGACAACAAAACCTGGGCAGTATGGTCCTGCCCTTCTTAAGAAGGCACCTGCAGAAGCAGCGTATATCTGGTAACAAAGTATGTATCTTTTCTTTGGGGGGGTGGAGCGTGTTATAATACCTCTAGAAAGATACCTTAAAAGAGACCTGTGCTATCTGACCAAGGTCTCTTGCCCTGCTAAAGATATAGGTGCTCACAAACTTTACATATGAAGAAGCTACTTTATCTGGTCTTCTGGGTTCTATGTAGTTTACAGGGGCAGCTGGGAGCACACACAGGCCAAATTAATTTTCCTGGCTTCTGCAGCAACCCACACCTGGCCACCATCTTCTCCCAGCCCCTCGGGTTACAGACATGTTCTGTTTACAGGACAAACGAGAGTCCCCAGACAAGATAATAGCTGGAAGCATCCCGCCAGAACAATTTGCAGCTCATGACCTCCTCTCTGCATGACCTGAATTACTTCTGGAAATGACAGATGCTGAGAGTGCAGAAGCCCATCTGACCAACCCTACAGCAAACCTGGAGCACACAGCGAAATAACTGTGCAGATCCATGGATTAGTGAAGGACAATAAGCCAAACTTTTGTGGGAATCACTGGACCTTCCACCTCCCCACTAAATGTTCATATTGCCCACAGGTCCTGCCATGTGACAGGAGAAAGACCACATGAGGTTCTGCTCTCGTATTCACAAAACCTGAGTAACTCAGTCAGCTAAAACAATCTGGCTCCCCTGTTGTGTACGAGTTCAGGTTATAAAGCAATTTCTATTCAGCTCTAATTGCACAGGTTCCACAGTGCTATTTTTCATGTTGTTCCTAATCAAGATGAACTCATTGGTTTTACTGTGTGCTTCATTTTGTTTTGTTTTTCAAACATGAGGAAAATATTTTCAACACTTTTATGTTTCACAAATGGAAAACATATCCCTTCCTCCACTCTTAAGGCATTTGAAGCACCCCTGTTCTTGTCAAAACTAGACACGGCTGATTGCTGAAACTTGAAATGGAGCATGAAAATATTTTTCCACAAGGACAAGAGCCTCCACTTGGCAAGAAAAATAGCAGACTGTTCTCAAAAGTGATGAGCTTTGGAAAACCTACAGTCTGCATACAAGAGAGAGGAAAATCTCGTTCCTGTGATAACCATGCCTACCAACAGAACTGGACAGGAATGTAGGTCTGGGATGGGCAAATTTTCCATTTGTAGATGAGCTGGGTTTGGAGACTAGCCATGGTGTCCTTCCTATTTAACTTAAGTTGCTTATCCCCTCATTACAAAGCCCATTCTTCCACAGAAACAACTGAGAAGGTATGGTCTTTGTTGATGCTTTGGTACCTGCTCTTTCCACAGGGCTTAACCTAGAGAAAATCAAGCAAAGTATTTGCCAGTCCCACATTAATCCACCTCTCCAGTCTAGGATCAGAAGGTTTCTTTTTACAAGTTTGAGAAAAGACACAAAAGACACTGACATGCTTCTGCTTCCGCAGCAACCAGTCCTGGCCTGTGCAAGGAAGTTGCAGTTTAATTAAACCAGTTCAAAAACTGATGCTGTTAAATTAATGCTAAGTCTGTGGGAGGATAGATGTTATTTTGCTGAAGAGTGCTTTCTACTGTTTTAACTGAAGTGGTAAGGAATGGATTTAAGCTAAATCAATATACAACATACTTCAACTGATACGTGTCCAAAAAAGGCATTTGCATCAACATAAAGAAACAGTGCAAGATTTTCATGTAGACAAGACTCAGAAGAAAATGTAACCATATTATACTTTGGGAATACTGTGAACATGCCTTGTTTTGCCCTTGTCTGCTGTCAACACCTCCTCCACTGCCTCCAGGGGTCTGCTCCCCGCTGCCTGACAGTTTTATTAACTATCTCTTCCTGTCTTATTTACCCTCAGGTACCCACTTGTTGGCAAGTTACACTTCTCTTTATCACCAAACCACCCCATTTGATGTAGCTCTCAAAACTGTAGCTGCCTGCAGTTCTGCTAAGTCAAAAGGTTCCTCTTCAGGGTAGTTTCAAGCTGATGTTCCACAGACTTTCCCCTATTTCCTCTATTTGTAACAGTAATAGTTACTACAGCTTCACAGCCAGACTGGCTGGGGTTTCCTCAGAAACCAAAATATATCGCTTCAGGCTTCTTGTGTGTCCAGTGCTGTGGAAATGTCAGAATGTGACTACTCCTTCTGGGAAGTCCATCTCTCTCCAGAGGGTGACACACAGTGACTGAGCAAAAGTATAAAAAAGGCCATAAACCATTTTTAGCAGCTCTGCTGTCTTAGCCTAGCATGATATCCCAGCGCCTGTTCAATCAGCTTGAGCCCACTGGTTTACACTACAGAGTGGGGAAAGTCCTTGGGAAAAGGTCAGTTCTTACTCTTCTTGCTGTTCTTGGTTCCTTTACCCAGGTGCCAGCATGCTCAGGCCAAGGCTGGGGTGCAGATCCTGAGGAATCTGGTCTCCCCCATTGTGCCTGAGCCACCACCACGGCTGCATTGTGAGCCGCAGAGGGGGGACAGAGGGGACCTCTGGTGAGGAAGCACTGGAAAATGTGCAGAGTTGAAATGGTGGCATACAGGCTTTCTGAGGACACCAGGGCCAATATACAAAATAGGTTAGACAGAGTTTGGTATTAGACTGGCTGAACAAAGAGAGAGCTGACACTGTTGGCAGACATTTTAACAAACGGCTTGCTCTGATGCTGTTGAGTCAATGGCAAATCTCCCAATGGAAGCAGCCCCTGGCCACAAATGTGTAGTTAACAGCCCAACTCTGTACAGCGCATACTGCTTCCTATGAGCTGCAGACAGCCCGCAACCCCCATTGATTGCTGCAGTCAAAACCAAGCTGGAGGTGCTGAGCACATTAGAGTGCTACCGGCCGTAATAAATCCATCCATTCTAAATTTTAGACAGTCTTTCTGTTTCCCCTGGGATATACAACATGTTGTAAGTAAGTGTCCAGTTAACAGGAGGGAGAAAACAGACTTGATTCCCCCCCACGCATTACAATGCTTAAAAGTGCAAGTTTTGGAACATCTTTGAGAGAGAATGGTGAGTTGAGGCAGGAAAAGCAGTCTTACACATTTCAGTGCAAAAGACAGCAGGGAAAAGGAAATTCTTTTCTGTGCCTTTAATTTAAGGATCAGACAATCCAGAAAGTCGGTATGTTAGTGATAATTGCTAATTTTCTCTTCAAAACTTAGATTGCATCTTTTGAGTCCCTACCAGAAAATTTTCATGCCTATTTATTTATTACAAATGTAAGCCACCTTCATTTTTTTTCTTCTTATCCTTTTTAGGAAAAGAGACAGAGATATTTCCACCTTCACATTATTACAAAATCTAAGGAATGCAATATGCAATTCAATCTGCAGAGAGATTATTGAAGAAATTCAAAAGCCGTGGTCCCACACAAGTTTAACTCTGCCCCCGTGTGTACAAACGTTAAAATACGCCCTCCCATCCATTACCTGGATCCTGTTCTTTTTTTGTGAAAAAGGATCTATTAGTTTATGACACTAATTACATATGACATCCATGATGACCATGTAGCTACAGGACACCTTTTCTCTTCCACACTCAGGTCTCTCTCTGCATTATGAAACTCTCCTTTCTGAATGCATTGGCCGCTAAAAAACAAGCCATAGAGATATGCCTGTTGCCTGTACTAATAAAACAAGGAGAAGTGAAAGTGAAACAGGCAACTCTGGAATTTCACAAGACAGATGGTCCTGTTTAGATCAGGAAAAAATGGGGACTTAATTTTACTTCTCACCTTTACAACGCATGCCCTGTGTGAACTTCCCTGTTCTCCCCTGTGCCTCACTTCCCAACCTGTGAAGCGTAGATACCATCACCTTCATGTGTATCAGTGAAAAGGAACTACTTCTTCCTCTGTAAACTCACAGCAAGGTTTCTCTAGCCATCTCACTTCATCAGCACATAGGGTCACAAGGTTCCTGAGACCAGCCCAGGCCACCATCACTGTCATGGGGTCACGCTGCTCCAGCCAAAAGGGCTCAGCCCTTCCTCGGCCCATGGCTCACAGCCCACAACCACACAGCCAGCAGCGAGGGAGCAGCTCCATGAGCAGAGAGCAAGAGACCTGTCTCATGCCCTGCCCCGGGACTCGTTTATTGACTCATTTCGGGACACCCCCCAGCTTTACCGATGACAAATCGTGGGCCAAAGCATCACTAAATGAAACAGGCTCTCCATCAGGTAATCGATGGGGTGAACTGCAATGGCGCGTTGCAACACCCCAGCACGTATCACAAGCGAGATACGCATGAACAACCTGCAGCACGGGGACAGGGCACTGCAGGAGCTGAACCCTGCACAAACACAAGCCGGATCGGGGCACAGCCGCCTCCAGTCCTTATGTTTTGATAAGGAATTTCACCAAGAGGAAAGGTCCACAGGGTGCACCATTGCACGCCCCAGGGGAGTGATCACCTCTGTGATTTTTAATTGATTTCAGCTTTTACATTAACCTGTGTGAGTTGAGTCTACAGAGAAAAAGCCGCAGCCTTGTTTGCCAGATATGGGAGGACCAAGAGCACCGGCGCCGCTCCACCATCTTCCCCTGCCCTGGCCAGCGACCAGTCACTATTAAACCAGCTGGGCAAGACACGACTGCAGTGGGGATGCCCAGACAGCGTGCAGGGCCATGGCGACCTACATGCAGGTGAGTACCGGTGTGAAGATGCCCTTCGTGGGGCTGGGCATCTGGAAGGTAACAGCTTCACAGAAAAGCACCAGTATTGCAGAGCTCCCTGGCACAAAACTCAGTCTCCCCTGGACCAGCTCTGGAGAGCTGTCCTGGTGTCTGGGGCTTTGCTCTACCTGGCTGTTGGGCTGAATCTGCATGGGAGTGGGGCTACAGAGAAATGGCTGGAGGCTGCTTTGAAGCCCTGGAGCCCATGTTTATGACTGCAAGAAATACTGTTCTTGTAAAGAAAAAAAAACCCACAACCTGGGGGAGAGGGGGATTGCTTTCAGTAAGGTGGTTTTCCTATTTTTATTTTGCTAGGGTACAGGTATTTAATATGTACTGATTTGAGATTCTTAATATTTATGCATTATTTTTAGTCCCCAGCTGGGAAATTAACAGCTGCAATGATGGCTGCCATCGATGCTGGGTACCACCACTCTGACTGTGCCTACATGTACCAGAACGAGAACGAAGTTGGGGAAGAGATCCAGCAGAAAATCAAGGAAGGCATTGTGTAACGAGAGGACCTCTTCAGTAAGGTACCTCATCAGTAAGGTCAGAATCTGATGATCTTCCACCCTGGAGCAAGGGTAGGGGAAGGCTTTGCCTGTAGTATTTTCATAGTAGGAAACTTAATTACTGGAGAGAAACTTTATGCTGTAGAATAAAGGAATTCATAACATCATTCAAGTCACTCCTGACACAAGCCTACTGCTTCATCCCATTCTGTATGGAGAGTTAGGAAGGATATGCTGTGTCTGCACCCTGCTATGGTCTGGCACTGAAAGATGTTTTACAGATGACAGAAAGGCTGAGAGCTGGAATGTCAC
>WAAD01035269.1:0-25134 GCA_013389945.1 Fregata magnificens
TTTTCCAACCTTAATGATTCTATGATTCTAAATGCCAAGCTTATACACTAAATACTTGAGATACTTTCCTAATGGGTGTCTCCAGACTCCATGAATACTTCTAACTTTTAATATAGTAGAAACGGGCTGGACAAAAATAAGCATAGTTACTGTGTGACTGCTATTGATAAATTATTGCAACGCTCATTGAAAAATTGATTTATGTGTGTTACTTAAAACTATTTTGTAAAAGTATATTCAGTCAGATATTGCATACTTTAACTGCAGTGACAAGTATCTGTCTGTCCTTTCCCAGCTGCTTCTTGCCCTGCTGTGCTTCCCCAAATATACGTCTTTGACTTCTGAGCTTTCTTCTCAAACTGTCAGGCTGAAGGACACATTCTGAATAACATCAGTCATTTCTGGTGTATAATAATGTACGATAAGAGCTGTATAACAGTGGAGGCGCAACTTTTTTTTTCTATTTGACATTCCAAACACCAACACCCCATCTTGGTAGCACACTGTAAATTGCTCAGAAGCCAAATGGTGAGGTTGAAAGAAGATGGTCTCCCTCAGTTTGCAAAGCACCCAGGGCAGCTATTGATTCCTTCCAGTAAATCCCAGCTCTCATCATCTCCGTGAGTGGGAAGGGCTCACTGGAAGGCTCTAGCTAGAATTGCATTTTAATAGCAGATGGTTACCACATTACGATTCTGTTTGCATCCTTTTTCTGATCTACTCTGTGACGTTGCCCTTTTGTGGACAATAGGGTCACAGCTTGTCAGTGCACTTGGTTTTCAGGATTGCCGTTGGTCTGGGAGGTTTTTTTGTTTTGTTTTGTTTTCCTTATCGTGCAAGAAGGCCGTGATATTTCTGTATCTGGCAGCGTGTCTGCGTGAGACGAGGCAGAGTGAAAGAGGTTTGATGTGTGAATGACAGATCCCTAGGTGACGCTGCTGGGATGCTCTTGATCTGACTGGTTTGAAGTTGAAAGCTCACTAGGTCACACTGAAAATTGTTGCCGCTGGGCATTTCTTTCATCCTTGTTTATTTATTTTTTCCTTCCCTTTCCTGAAGTTTTTACACTCAGAAAGGGGTTTTGTTGTTGTTGTTCCTCATGTTCCTTGTTGCTGGAAGGCTGGATTATAACCTTTTACTACACTTAAGTGCTGTTGTGTCTTCTCGTACTTTTTGTTGTTGGACTTAGGTGGGTGGAGGAAGGAAAGGGGAGCCTCATGCCTTTGAGCTTGGCACCTGTGCCAGGGGCTAATCAGATACAAAATGACCATTTTAAGTAAGCACCAGGTGGTTTTAAAGACACGGTCTGTTTATTATTTAGCAACCTGCTGTTCAAAGGTTCTGGCATTTGCCAGCCAGATCAAAACAGAGGAGCCAGGTGGCGATTCTGTGACATTTTTCTCTCCGTTCCTGCAGCATGTCCTTAACTAAACAGGCATAAAGAACAAGGCATAAATTAACCTGAAAAGACAAGGTGGCATGAGAAGAACCTCTGATCCTTTTGTAAATGCCCTATTGGCAAAGCTAAAATAGCAACTCACTGGAATGTAGGGGTTGCTAATTTAGGAAAGTATTTGAGTCTGCCCTTTCAAGTATCTAATTAAGCAGTTACTTAACGTGTCTTTCTGAACTGAAAGGAATTGGAATAAATTCTCAGTACAGATAAATCTGTGGTATAATTCAGGGTCATTTCTTGGAAGTGAAGATTTGGCCCACTGGTCTTGGGCACGGGTGACTTATTTAACTCTAGGGGCACTTTCAACATTTCTGGAGTAAATCCCTTCCTAAGCAGGCTATAACACACTGATGAGAGGCGAAGGGAGCAAAAAGAAACAGTTGTAAAGAATATCGCAAATGTATACTTCATGCAACTAGGCACTGTAATGATTTGCTGGAGTTAATGAAAAAACCAAACCCGTTTACATTTCTGCTCAGTATATCCACCTGTCCCCCTTTGTTAAAAAAAATAAAGACCCAATCCAAAATGGGATCATTATCTTTAGTGGATGCACTTCACATCACTGAAAACAATTTCAGCTTAGTTAAATAACATGCAGCCTTGAGATTAAAGCTGTCTCCTTTTCAGCTGGATAGACAAACATCGCCGTTGGTACAGAGATCACTTAGAGCTCAATATTCCTTTCAGTAGTAACTTGATGTATATTTTTTTTTTTCCCCTGCCTGTTATTACATTTTACTAGGTTTTATTTATTTAAATCTCAGCCTCCTTTTGCTGACATAGCAAGGCATAACCAGAGATGTTTAGTAAAACTTAGATGAGACCCTAAGTGGGCCACTTGTTCTATAAATCTTTAAATATTTTATGTTACTCCTTTAGAAATTGCTTTTGCCAGACTAACCCAATCTGCTTTGAAATGACTAGGGCGTAAAATAACAACTCTTTTAAAATTCTCCAGTGATACAGTTATTTGGTATATTTTTAGGGAAGACCAGACCTTGCGGCCTCCAATGAAAGATTGGCTTTAAACTTGGAGAAGTTTTGCTCCAAAAGGAGCCGTTCTTTTGAGCCCCCTGGACACTGCTAAGATCATGTTGCTCTCCCAGGACACGGCTGGGGTAGCCTTCTGGCCCTTTGAAGTCAATGGCAAAACTCCCATTGAATTATAATGAAACTGGGATTTAACCTGAAGAAACAGAGTCTTTGTTGTCTTTTATCACCAAATACAGTTATTCTCCCTGAATTGAGGCCTAGATTGGCCAGGCGTGGAAGAGATTGATGACTGTGCCAAGCAGCATGATCTCTGGAAGTAGAAAAAGGGGGTTATGTCTTACGAGAGACTAGAATTTTAGGAAGACAAATTGGGTTAGACTATTACCACAGAAACTCCAGAGAGCATCACGTGTGGCCTGTTAATGGAAATGCTGCCTGCCTGTACACATCTTTCGATAATGATAAATGTGACACAGCCTTTCTGCAAATACAAGTGTTATTACATTAATAGGAACTGTTCCACTACAATTAAAGCCATGTTCATTAAGGAAACCAAGCAAAAATGGTGCTGGCCAAGCACAGAATTACTGGGAAGATGGAGGGTGCTTAGCCCCTCTTCCCTTCACTGTTAGCTGGTACAATATCCAGTTGTGCATCCACGGAGTGGGGTTGTGGCTATGTGGCTGCTCAGCCACCTCATTTTCGGATGTAAACACCAGTGACATGAGACTCAACCTGAAGGATGAAGGAAAGGAGATTATATTGGTAATCCTATGGAAGCAAAGCCAAAATGATCATGCTCTCTGGCTGTGTTCCAGTTTCCTCAATAGCTTTGAAGCCTATTGACATATTTCAGCCAAATTTGATGGAAAATAAGGTCTCATTGAATATTACAACTATGATGAAAACAAGCCTCTATGTATAGGATCTTACTGGTGCCATAACTTGGGGGAAAACTGAACATACATTGGCATCTTTTTGGACGTGACAAACTGAAGGCCCATAGCGGGAGAGAGGGACTGCACCCTGATAATTTCTTTGAGCCTCATTTGGATCTCACAACTCCATCAACTTCTCCACACACATCCGTAACACCAAGTTTTCATTAATTGCAGTACTCGGAGAATGATTTTTGAAAAATGCCTCTGAATAAGACTAAACATAAGCATAGCCAGCTGTGCCATTTCCACAAGGAGAATGAGTAGAGCTGAATGAATAAGCCCTCGGATTAAGCTGTCCTTTGACATTGCGAGGTGTTTTGCACCGGCTGGATTCAAAGATATTCCTGTTCCTGCCCTTCCCAACCCAGTCGTGCATCCTGTGACCCTCTTGATCACAGTACACAAAGACGTTTATGAGGCTGCACTGGAAACCAATTAATAGTATTTTTGTTTTTCAAAAATGCAGTTTTATCAGCTTTTCTTCTTGTGGTTTTGTATTTTTTTGCAAGCTGGATCACTGTACCAGCAATTTTGGTGGTACAGTGGACTGAGTGGCACACTTGTACCATGGAGATGGCCTGGCACCATGCCACTGGAAGGCAGTAATTTAATAAGCTTGCAGCCAAAACCATCTTGTCGAGCCACAGCCGTAAGGAGGTTGGAAGCACCAGGAAGACAAAGAAAGGGTACTAAAGCAGTTTTCATCAATTTACTGCAAATTTTTTTTTATGTTGATTTTTACAGGTGAGTGTGAGTGAATGCAAAGAGCCCAAAACTTCAGTAGTAGATGGACTCAACAGCAATGTGCTAATCAGCACCATATGACCACACATTGTCCTCTCAGTTATGCCCCAGAAAAGCTGTATAATCTTTTCATCTTTTTTCCCCTACTCCGAAAGCCAAACTACCCCTATTCATCTACTGCTCTCTGTTACTCACAAATCTTGTTTTCTGTCTAGAAAACACTTAAAATACTTGTGCCACATGTAATTCCACTAGCTATTACATCAGGAAGCTGTGGTTACTGCTCGGGTAGAACAGTAATACCTTCTGAAGAAAAATAGTTCCTTCGTGTAATTGAACATGTCCTGTTTACAGAGTTGCAGCAGTACATTTTTGTTATTAAATCTAGGCGATTTGCTAAAATACATTGTGTTATGCTGGTACCGATGACAAGCTTAAAAGGGGATGTTGATGACTGGTTTCAAATTAGGGGAATGGTGTTTGCTCCTCTGTGAAGGCAGAGTTCAGTCAGCTTGGGCACTGTAACCAGTTCTTTCTCTGGACTGTATTCACCTACTTCCCAGGACAGAGGTCTGCAATTTGAGCAGCAGGTGGTATCATATGTGGACCTAACCGTCAGACGTATTGACCACACAAAATGGCAGGGATAGAACGATAAATCTATTTTCAGCTTCAGTAGAAAAATTGTGAAGGCCAACTATGTCTGCTCCTTGAGTATTTATTAGGCCTTTACCTCTGAAATTGCCTTGAAAACAGAAAGTACTGCACTGTGGGTCTCAGTAAAGATGTGTATTTGTAAGTGTGAAACTGGAGAGCAACTTGGCTTACTAGATGCTGACAGCTACATCTGAATACTTCAAGTGAGCATATGTAATAAACAGGAGGAGAGAAACTATTTGAGAAGTTATGGACTGCTGTTCAGTTACTTCTATTGTATGAACCCCTATATGCTGTTTTGAACTGCAAGAGTAAGACCAACACAACCTCTCTATAGAAAGCAAAAAAGTCCTCGTACCTGTTCACTTGTTCATCACCACTGGAGCCCTCGTTTTCTCGTATGCACTCCAATCCCCTTTAGTGCTCCCTTGGTATCAGTTTATTTTGTACTGAGTGGTACAATGCGATCCATTCTGGAAGCACTTCTTGCAAAGAGTAAAATACATTTTCCCTGAAGCCAACATCTTGCTTCGCATTTGCACTGTAAAACAGCAAGCAGAGCAAAGGAAAATTCCATGCAAACCAATTGGCCGTAGCCGCTCTTTGCTTCTTCTATTGTTTTTCTTTGGCCGATTCTGTTAAAAACTTGAAGTGCTACACAAGAGTCCAACGCTCAAATGACTGTTAGCTTTGTTTGATCATATATCTAATTTACTTTAACATGGGATCCCGGCATGCGTTTCTTTAAGAGACTGAATCAATTTTATGCTAAGTGATTTCTTTTAGCAGATTTTTTTTTTTTATTGTCCCCTTTGCCTGAAGTAAATTAGTGTGATAGCTGGAGCAACCAGGGAATGAAAAGGAGTCAAGTCCTCAAGTCACATTAGCACGCTCGTTGAGGCCTTTAAACAATCATCGCCATCAAAGTACTCCATAATAACTGTAAAAAAGCTAATCACAGGTGGCAGTGGGCGTGAAATGCGTGGCTCTGTGCTCAATCCATAGGATAATGGGGGTATTCATGGGATTTCTAGAAGGACTCCTTTGTGTGGCTGGTCATGTGCCTGCTGAGCTGAAAGGACTATTTTGCTCAATTTGTCTAAAAGCGGCTGGCTTATATGATAGCTGCAGGGGTTTAGCTACTCAGGTTGTTTTAACCCTTCCCACGCAGATAGATTTTGGTACAATTCCAGGGCCTTGTCTATACTGGGAAATTTCTCCAATTTAAGGAAGTGGAGCGCATTACTAGTCAAGAGTCAAGAGTGTGCAAAGACCACCAGCCTTGTTGAAAAGGATCAGTGACTTCGGCTATGCCTCTTTATGGATGCTCAGCTTGAGATACTTGTTTTTCCCTACTTGGCAGCAGTGGGAAATCAGAACTTTGTGAAGCGCCTCAGGCACTAAAGCTGAGGCTCTCAACCACTAGTGAGATATAATTCTTGAAGCTAGGAGTAAAGCCTATTTAATGCTTTCTGTTTGAGGGCAGAGTTCCAAGGTATGCGAAGCTTTTCTTATGGTGTCTTTCACTGCAAAAAAAGATCCTGATGATTTCTAAAGAGCCTTTCCCAAAACACGGAAGCGTTATTTGTTGCATGAAACCTGCACAATCCAGAAATATTTTCCTTCCTTGCTAGAAATAGTTAAAAGGATGCCTAAAAAAAAGAAAATCTGTTACCTAAGAAACTCTGAAAAGAGGGAAATGTATTTTGACATTAGAGATTCTTTACTTTGAAATGGAAATAAATATTAATAATCTAAATGCAGAAAAAAGTTAACGACCATAATGCATTTATTTAGATGTCTATCAGTATCTAGAAGTGAAGCTGTAAGCAGTACTGTTTTCTACCAACAAGCATAATGCTAATGGTTGGGTATTAATTAATATTGCTGTTAAGATACAGTGTAAAGGTTTTAAGCTAATGGTTCATGTCCCGACCTCCAGTCTCAGAACTCAGGATACAAAGAGAAATTTGAAGTTTAATCTTGCATGTTATCTTATATATGGCGCGTTTTAAGTTATAAATAGTCAGTCTTCATGATGTTAAAGCGGGCTCTAGTCAAGAGCTTTCCAGTTTCAGGTAAGGCTAAACCAAGCCAAAGCCTGTAAAGAAACTACACCATAGTGATCCAAGAGGCTAAATCTTATAATCATGTTGCTGTCATGTTTTGAATGATAATATATTGCATCG
The DNA here is from genome assembly GCA_013389945.1 of Fregata magnificens. Classification (NCBI taxonomy): domain Eukaryota; kingdom Metazoa; phylum Chordata; class Aves; order Suliformes; family Fregatidae; genus Fregata; species Fregata magnificens. The sequence goes on from WAAD01035269.1 coordinate 6,984, forward strand.
GCAGGTGGGAGTGACAATATTGGCTTAGCCAGTGCAAGTGTAAGAGGGGTCTGTAGTGCTCATCTATTACAAGAAATACTTTTTGAGATTATATATCGGGGCTTACATGCAGGAGTTCTTGTGTCCCCTCCTCACTTGGCCATTGCTTTGCTGTTGACAGTCTTCTGTTGGAAAGAACTTCCCTTTCCTTTCCCCTTTTCTCTTTCCTTTAATCCTTTGTCTGCCCTGTGCTGTTAACAGCAGGGAACGGCTCTTGCTCTGCATTTGTGGAGTACCTAACACAATAAGGCCTCATCACACTCTGCAAAGATATATTAAAACGAAGCTATGCTAATAAATGAAGTACCTGACATTAGCATGTAACAGCAGTGTAATCCACAGGAAATAGAATATAAATATCTCCACAACTTTCTTGATTCTGATTGCCCTCTAATTCTTAAGGTGAGAGACCAGAGTCAAAGCTACCAAAGCTTGTCACAAAGAAGTTCATGATGTTGATATCAAGTTGTGCTGAAACTGGGTGTGGCTGGGAGGATGTAAAAAGCTAGTAAGAGAATTGGAATGAGCTATTTCCGTCTGTCTGTCTGTCTCTCTCATACACACACAAACTGTTTAAAGGTGTTTGCTGACACCCCGAGTCAGCTGCAGCTGTGGGGGTTCTTTTGCTTTCATTAGGTTTTTTCTCTCTCTGTTTCCTCCTGGCTCTATGACCATTAATGTCACCATCATTGAACTAGAGATCCAAATCCTTAATTTCTGGTTTAGGTAACAGGAGAATTTTCTATCCACCCCACATCACCCCACTCCAAATAATCGCAGTGTCTGGAATGGAAAAATTCCAACTGCGATCTTGAAGCTATGTCACCTGCAGAGTACCACAGTCACTTTACTGTACTTGCATTACAAGGAGTAAATCGTGGAATATTTCAGCGTGTATAACCTAAGATTTTTCAAAATTGCGTAGGGAAACACCTAGTTCTTGCTAACATTAAGTTGAGCCATTCTTTGGCAGTGCTCCATTGATCAATTTTAGGATTTTACTCCTCCCTGCGCTGATTTGGAGTGCAAACACTGGTTCAAAACACTCGGCATTGCTGCGTACTGTTTGCATGGTGTTGGAGGCAAAGATCACAGGTGAAATCCTCCCTTTGCTAATAAAACGGCAAAGCTTTCGTTGGTTTTCACAAAGCCAAGAGTTTGCCACCAGTGAACCTCAGTAGCTGTAAAGCTATCTTGAAGTCAGGAACATTTCAAAACAAAATCTCACTACATATGCTTCCTTAGAGGGTGATATCAGTGTCCATCTCTTTTGGACACCCATAAAGCTACTTTGTAGGTAAAATCCTTTTCCTTTCTTCTGTTGCTTGTGCAATTTGATCTTGCACCTTGTAGACGTTACCTATTGAAGGTAGCGCATGCTGCTTCATTCACCGATGCAGCCTTTGAAGAGTTAAGCTCTGCAGTCACTCAGAAGGTGGACTTCTGCTTTTCCTCAAGTCTCTATTCATCTCCAGGAACTGAATTTTTCATGCAGTAATTAAAATTTGTAGGTCAAACCTCCCATGGCACCGTTTTCTGCTAATATGGGAGAGCAACGGTCGGATTCGCTTACGCTGCTCTTCGCCACACTGAGATTTAAAGGATGAAGGGTGACATTTTCCCCCATTTTGTAAATTAATGCCATTGATCTGCCTAACAAGAACAAAGTTAGGCTTCAAAATACCAAATGATAAAGAGATTAAGACTTTAAATGGCTTTCCAAAGGCAACCTCTATTGTAAGATTCCAAGCAGAGTATTGAACTTTCAATTAGAATTTCTAATGAACTATTGACTTAAATGGATAAAATGTTGCAAGTGATAGCTTTCAAGATGACAAAAATTGCTTAGTACATTCTGGAATATTACTTTATGAAACAAATACTGTTCTGGAGGCTGAGTAGTAATAACCCAGGCCTGGGGCAATATTGTTCGGTGTCTCTGTGCAGCAGTTTTTCAAAATTGAACTAATGCATTTTGAAACATTTTCTCTTTTCATGTTTTGTAAATCTTTGGGAGTGAGGTACTTTAACTTCCATGAAAGAATCTTAAATCTCTAGTGATGTAGCTATGATTGCACTCTTTATGAAACACAATCCATCTACTCAAATGCTGTATTTTCATACGTTCTTTCATCTAGGGCACAGACAATGTGCCCACCTCGTGTGGTTTTTCCTGACTGCACTCCAGAATGTATCTATTCTGCAGTGCATGTACTACAAATAACATCTGAAACTCTCCCAAATCATCCTGGCGCTTTACAGTGAATTGACTTGAAGCCTTGTTATGAAACACTAGCTCTAGCACATTTTTCAAAGAATTTTTTTTCACAGACTAGCCAGCCCTTTCCAGGACAAAGGGTTAATATTATGCTTATGTTACAGTGCATTAAAAACTCTAATTAAAACAGCATTACATTCCCATCTGCCAATCTCCAGTAATCTTCTTTAATTGCAGTAATTAAACTATATTTACATGTTCAGAATACTTGTAATTTAGCAAATTGCACTCTCTGCTCTACATTTAATCAAACAACCAGTTCCAGTATATTTAGTGTGGAAAGAAGTAATTTCAATGTTTTGATTACTATAGCAGATTTGACAGAGTAAGTGCCCCTCTAGTAGAGGCTTTGAAAGGGAAGGCAAACATGAAATATAGTCCTGTTCTGATTGTCATGTGAATGCCTAATTACATGTTAGAGGATTAACTATTAAAGGGTACGCACTGTTTCGCTTGATTTTTTTAGGCACAGCTGACATAACAGATAAAGGTTGCCTGTTTTGGGCTGATTGGTGCAATATGTAAGCTTATTATTATTATTATTATTATTAGTCTTAAAAACAAGTATTAAATCCTGTGAGTTAGTAAGGTCTTAATGCCCCACATCTTTACTTTAAAGACATAGGTAAATTGTTCTGAAGATTATGTTCACAGTGCACTGTTGACAGCTGTTTTCACAGATTCTTCCCTTCTCCTAACCTTTATCATCTCCTCTTTTTGGGGTGGAGGAGGGCTGTTATTCTTAGAGTGGCAATTTCCAGGTAGATCTGTCACATGCTGGTTTATATTTTGTATATAAAGCATCCTCAGATAGGCAACTCCTCCATGTAATATGAATGCTGTATCTGTGCCCTGGAAATAAGTGGCGCTGAAGTGATCTCTTCCTCGTCCAAGTCTGCACAAAGACATGCATGATGATAGCATGCAAGTGAGCGGGTAGGTGGGTGGGTGGATTGATAACTTCCTCACAAAAGGAAGCTTCTCTTTTACTATACATTTCTTCCTATGATCTATGGTCTATAGCGAACTTTAAAAGGTGATTCCAGTACCTACCACCTAGTCTTCCCCAGATAAATTGTACAAAGCAGAAAAAAATCCTTCTGGTCTGCTAGTAGCAGACGCGCTGGATTCAGGACCAAACTGTGCCAGCGGAGTCCGTGGTAGGCTTGTAGCACTGCATCTGCAAGAAGGGGATCACCTTCAAGTGTCAGAAGCCCCCATCCACAGTCATTTTCATGCACGTGGGAGTTAAGTCCCCAGATACCTTTGGGAAGTTTTGTTGCAAGTTCTGATGACAAGTTACGGTGATTTACAAATGTGACATGTATAACATTAACATAGATGGGGAATAAACTTGATCTCCAGAAGATTTGAATGTAGGCTATTAAGGACAGCAGTCCTTGCAAGTTGGACAGATGTAGGCATTTATAACTATTTAATTGCTTGCTGACAGAGAAAGGCTGCAGTGAGTATTGGCAGAGGTAACAGAAATGCTACAAGTGAGCAATATATGCTCCTAACTAGATCCTCTCGGCATATACAGCGTGTGAAGTAAATTGGTTGTGTATACAAAGATGTGATTGGGGTAGTGGTTCTTCAGTGGCCTACCTACAAAGATACTGCTTTTGTTCCAAAGGCAGTCAGAAAAGCCATTAAAAATCCCTGGCTCTAATTTTCCTTTTTAAACTACCCTTCTACCAATGTCATTCTTCTCTGTGACCTGAACTCAGGCACACTTAACCGTAACTGATACTGAGATTTCTTACATCATTCTGGCTTCATTCATTTCAAAAAAGTAANGTATTTCAGGCTGCCAATAATTTGAGCTCCGAATTGAACCCTTTCATTCGAATCTGTCTCTCCGTATTATACCACTCTATTGCTTTGCTCTCAGTTTCAATCCAAACCCCCTATTTTCTGGTTATAGAATTAGAAGTATGTATGTTTTAAGGAAGCCACTTAATGAAGAGGAACATTTGCTGTATTTCTCTGTTTGTGCATTTACATATATTTATAATCATAATATTTTTAATTTTATATAGTAGTAGATGATCAAAAATTTTTTTAAATAGGCCTTTTGAGCCATATTTTTAAAAATCAAGATTATAAAACTTGAAGCTTTTTTTAAAAAACATTGACCATACTATGGAAGATGTAAAGAAATTAGCCTAATTCTACTAATTTCTGATTATTTACTCCTGATTTACATGACTGTGGCTGAAGTAAGAATGAGACCAATGATGTTCAGTTCCTACGTAGCCTCTAGCATGAAGTTCAAATAGATCAGAGACCTGCGATGTTTTGGATTTCTCATTACACTCTGTGGTGTCACACAGTTAGGATTTCAAGATGGGTCTTCTTAAGCCTATTAAAAACCAGAATCATGCTGGTCATACGTTTAAATAGATTTAGTTTAGTGGCTTCAGGGGAAAATGGGTATAGGGGGATGAATAAAGTAAAAATCCGATATAGAAACACATCTGATTTTTCAAAGCTTTTTGCAAAAGAAGGGAAGTTCTGGCATTTCAATTTGCACTAATTTCACACATCATCTTACAGAGTACAGGGTTTGGTCCCCTGCCAGGCTGTCTGAAAACCCTCTTTTGAAAAACACAGTTTATGTGCTGAATGGATGCTACATCACATAGATGTTTCCTAATATCTTTCATTAAACTTCCAAATGGACACTAGGTATGTAAATACAGCAAAACTCAAAGGCTGGCTTTGAATTTGTATTTTCTAGGAAAGCTTTTAACATTACTAGTCTAACAATATTGTGCTATGTCTGGCTTGCCGTTTTCAAGGAGTGACTTAATGAGTTTATTGTATAATGAAGGGCTCTGATTTATTAGCTTTTCATTATGCTCATTCCATCAGCTTCCTACTAAATACTCTAACCCTTGGCAGAGATGTTAGTCTTTATCAGGTGGTATCATTGCTTTTTAATAAACTCTCCTCCCACATTGATAATATTACACGTGAAATCCCTTATCCTACATTATTCCCGAGGGGAGGAAAAAGTATATTTATTGGAAAGGCTGCACTGAAGCGCTGCATAGAATTCATTAGCAGTTTTGTATTACCCGTTTCCACTAACTCAGATTAAGTGGGCAGAATTGGAGGCTTCAGGTAGGTCCTTTGGCTTGCTCCCCTCAACTGGCAGAGAATTTAGCCCATCCTATTGATACTTTAATTACATAGAGAAGCTGTCAGTGCACAGCTGTTTTAAAACTGTGGCACTTGCAGGTATTAACAAATATTTCTTTAGTAGATATTTAATGATCAACTCTATTACAAGAATTAACATGGTGATGGCACGCAGAGAGAGGGGGGAAGGAGGGTAAGGTAATATTTTACAACCTGAAAAATTAAGCGCTGAGATAGTTAAGGCCCAGCCCTCATTAGCTGAATGGTAGATTTTTCTAATTAGTTCTTTCTAGTGTAATTAGCATGGATGAGTCTAATCATCTCATGTGAAACCAAATCTAATGCTTGGGAAGGAATGTCCTTGGCCTCCCTTTCAGGCTGATTCCAAGGATTTTGTGTGTTTCTGCTGAGATATTCCTTAAAGAAACAGCAACCTGCCTGCCTTCCTAATGAAGGTGGGCTGGCAGGAATGCGAAGACTTGGACCTCATCTTGCATTTTCATGTAAGCATAGAGGAAGTGCTCCCATGAAAACATGCAATCCCCATGGTGCAAGTGAATCAGATGTGGGTAGTAGCTGTAAGAAGGCCAAAATCATCAGATTTTGGACCCACATGAGAAGTAAGTGTTTGAACATAGAACTTAAAAAACCAGGGTTTCTAAGCTCTGTATTTCCCTGTAGGGATATCTTTTTAGAAATGAACACAGAAAGGGAGATGGAAAATAGAACGCCTTTTGCTTCTTGTGTAGCTCATTTTGCTGTGAAACCCTAACATTCCAAATTGCACTCGTTTCATTGTAAACAGTCTCAAGCAGGGTAAAAAAATACTGAGTCTTGTTGAAAATAATTTTGATTATAGGTTGCTATCAACCTTCACAGTAGAATTAAACTCGTAAAAAATGTTTAGTTTACCCTCTTTTTGTTTTTGTTTTTTTTTTTTTTTTAGAAGTATGGGTGTGAAGGACAGGCAGGAAGCTTGCTTGGCCCCATTTTGACCTAATGTATTTGTAGTGATTGGTCTCTGACAGTAATAATAATTTCATTTTACAGTTTGAAAATGTTTGGAAGGTTAAGGAAGTACAAGGATCTGCTTCATGGCATAGCGAAGCACATCTTTCTCTTCCTGAAGCTGTACTGACACAGAGCACAAGAGCAGTTTCATGCCCAGAGGCACAAGGGAAAAAGTGAAGGGCAGGACAAGTAGTGCCAAGGAACCAAGCTGTGTTTTAACTGGGAGCTGCTGCATAGCTCTTGGGTCACTTCTTCCCAGTGCAGAAGCATATTTAACTAAGGCCCTCATTGCAGTAATTATGATTAAGTCTCAGCCAGTGTCATATTGGACCCACCACTTCCCTGTCTGCAACGAAGCTATTGTTTTAGCAATGAAGGAGACATTTTGGTGACTTGTGTGGGTAAGCAGAGCTTAATACAGGGGTATTTCATCTGAACTGTAAGCTGACCTGTGCCGCTGGTAACTCTAGATTCCTTTATGTCTTTTCTGCATGATCTACTCTTTTTCTGACAAGACTTTGCAGTCTAACAGCCCTCATTTCTTAAGTACTTGAAAGTCTCTATCTGGAAAATCAAAAGGTAAATACAATGATTAAAGATATCTCTTTTAAAAAATTCTTTATTCAAACGCCGTCTGTGGGGGTTTGCTTTTGCCAGTGGGTTTAATGAAAATATTGTAGCCTGCTATTGCATTTAGCTGCTAGTGAGCTCAAGGAATTTGTTTTGGGGTGAAAGGCAGAGCGGTATTACTCGTGTGGCTGTGACAGGGATGTCTTCCCCCCCCCGAGCCCTGGGAGGGGGGATACAGCCCTGAGCCTTTTTGAATTGAATGCAGGTAAGCAGCAAGGGAGAAAAGATGCAGGTGAATGCCTCTCATTCTGTGGCCTCAGGGTGTATCTGTGTGATGTGCTTTTCAGCTGAGAAGAGAAAGTTAGGTACACAATATACAGCAATTCCTAACCATTTTCAGGAAAATGAAAAGACTGCCTTGTTTCTGANTGTTTAGTTTTCCCTCTTTTTGTTTTTGTTTTTTTTTTTTTTTTGAGAAGTATGGGTGTGAAGGACAGGCAGGAAGCTTGCTTGGCCCCATTTTGACCTAATGTATTTGTAGTGATTGGTCTCTGACAGTAATAATAATTTCATTTTACAGTTTGAAAATGTTTGGAAGGTTAAGGAAGTACAAGGATCTGCTTCATGGCATAGCGAAGCACATCTTTCTCTTCCTGAAGCTGTACTGACACAGAGCACAAGAGCAGTTTCATGCCCAGAGGCACAAGGGAAAAAGTGAAGGGCAGGACAAGTAGTGCCAAGGAACCAAGCTGTGTTTTAACTGGGAGCTGCTGCATAGCTCTTGGGTCACTTCTTCCCAGTGCAGAAGCATATTTAACTAAGGCCCTCATTGCAGTAATTATGATTAAGTCTCAGCCAGTGTCATATTGGACCCACCACTTCCCTGTCTGCAACGAAGCTATTGTTTTAGCAATGAAGGAGACATTTTGGTGACTTGTGTGGGTAAGCAGAGCTTAATACAGGGGTATTTCATCTGAACTGTAAGCTGACCTGTGCCGCTGGTAACTCTAGATTCCTTTATGTCTTTTCTGCATGATCTACTCTTTTTCTGACAAGACTTTGCAGTCTAACAGCCCTCATTTCTTAAGTACTTGAAAGTCTCTATCTGGAAAATCAAAAGGTAAATACAATGATTAAAGATATCTCTTTTAAAAAATTCTTTATTCAAACGCCGTCTGTGGGGGTTTGCTTTTGCCAGTGGGTTTAATGAAAATATTGTAGCCTGCTATTGCATTTAGCTGCTAGTGAGCTCAAGGAATTTGTTTTGGGGTGAAAGGCAGAGCGGTATTACTCGTGTGGCTGTGACAGGGATGTCTTCCCCCCCCCGAGCCCTGGGAGGGGGGATACAGCCCTGAGCCTTTTTGAATTGAATGCAGGTAAGCAGCAAGGGAGAAAAGATGCAGGTGAATGCCTCTCATTCTGTGGCCTCAGGGTGTATCTGTGTGATGTGCTTTTCAGCTGAGAAGAGAAAGTTAGGTACACAATATACAGCAATTCCTAACCATTTTCAGGAAAATGAAAAGACTGCCTTGTTTCTGAGTTTAGTCCTCAGTGGACTCCTCACTGGATATCCCTCGTATCAGAAGAACTAGATACTTCTCTTCCTGAAGCCATCTGGCTTTCTAGATATTTTGCAGTTACAGGGCAGGGGATTTAGGGCCATCCTTATGGAAGCAGACATACTGCTCAACAAAATTTATTGAAATTGCACTAAAAAACCAAAAGAAGGCGTAGGGGCTGACATTCTGAAGCCAGGGAAGAAGGTAGGCATGGTTTATGACCTTATGAAAATTGCTGGATTTTACAGGTTTTACAGTGAAGAGTTTGTTTTTAGTCCATTCCTGTTAAAGCTGAGGAGTGGTGTAAAATTGCTGCACTCATAACCTGATCTAGGACAGGACTTCTCCGAGCACCTGGCTGGCCGGCTTGGAAGTGGTGGGACCTGGCTCTGAGAGGAGATTACAGTCCAGGCTGTTTTAGCCGAGGGGCTGTTTTGAAAGCAGCAAATAGCAGAGAGATTGAGCCATGGAAAACCCATGGGATTTATGGCATGGCAAAAGAGCAATGGGAGAGAATTGAAATGTAGTTAGTGATATTTTTACATGGAAAAGAGGAAATGAGATGTAAACAGTATTAGTGTAATACAATTTTCATGTGAGATTAAAAGAAAAGCCAGGATTTGAGAGATTTGGAAATTGCAGTTACAGCATAAGTGATATTTGAAAGGATCCTACTTGATTTGATTAAACTCCAGTTCAAATGTCATTATAGAGATGCATTATTTACAAGTTTTTCAGAGCTTTTGTTTATGCCATCCTGAGCTGTGTTCTTATCAAATTTGTGCAACGAAGCTGTGTTGATGCGGGTCGCTGTTTGGAAAGGGAGGTTCCCAAGGAAAGCCTGAGTGCTGCACAAAGACGCAGTGCGTGTTCAGCCTGCGGCAGTCTTCCCTGCAGGTTGGCGTGCAGTCAGTGCCACATGCGCTGTCCTAAGGGCACTGTGCTCCTGGGTTGCCGTGGTTTTGGATGAGGTGTTAGGAGTCCACTTCTGGTAGTTCCACAAAAAAAAAAAAAAATGTATCTGCTGTTAAATTCTGCTATCTCACTAAAAGTAAGTTTGGATAATGCTACTTTTTGACCTTTCAGTGGGAGTAAGATTTAGAATTTATTTCTTTCTGTTCAGGTTTTTTGGTTTTCCACTTTCTATATTTTACCCAAATGATGGTGAAAGCCCTGTGGTCGGAACTATTTCACGCACAATAACATGGTCAAATCCTATATCCTGCCTTTGTTCATGTTGTTCTGGCTTCAGTGACCTGACCAGCGCTATGATGGTGTCTGTGACACAACAAGCCTTTTTTAACCAAAATTTTTGCAACTGAGGCAGTGGATTGAGTAATATTTTTAAAGCAATTTGAGTGGAAGATGCTTGATAACTTTAAAAGCCTCCGGTGATTTATATGTGAGTCTCTCAGTACTAATGTGGTCTCTGGTTCACAGGTTATGCCAGTTCACTGTTTTCATTTTGCTTCCTAGGGCTTCACTGTGTGACACATGAATCATCATTAATAATAGAGAGGCTTGTTTGGTAAATCCCTTATGAGGAAGTTTACTACTCTTATGACATCGTGCCAGATCCCCCCTGACAGCGCTGGCATTTTCTCCAAATGCACAAGTCTATTCCCATGTCCCAGCCCCAGTCATGGGAGATGTTATACCAGCATCTGGCACTAATATCTGTTGTTGACATTTTGGGAATGAGAACATGAGCTATTAGCAAAGATGTTTGCTTGTACCTAATTAATGTTCAATTGTATACCCCTTCCTTTATCAGCACTGCAGCAGCAAACCAGACTTGGCATTATCTTTCACCAGCTAGCTTTAAAACTTAATTATTTCCCGACTCGGTGTTAAAGGCCATGCAGTAAGACTTGCTACCTTAATATAGATTTAATCAAGTTACCAAGCATCAGAGTGACTTGATGGCTCTTTAGCTGAAGTGACTGGATTTAGATATCAGTAGAGCAGAATTTGGAGTGTGCTTTTTTGTGATGTTTTGGCAGGGCACCATGGAAATAAATGGATGGGTGAATGCCTCTTTCAAGAACGGGCTTGAAGAAACATAGGCAATTTTGATTCATTCAGTCAAATTGCAGCATCGTGCAAAAGCACTCAAAACCTTTTTCCAATATTGCAAGAAAGCCTCATAGCAATGCTGATCAGGTACTTCAGTGAGTGGTTTCAACTGGGTAAGATACAGATAGCAGATCACGGACATATCACTAGTGAGAGAATTTTAGCCCTCAGCTTTACCTGAGGCAAGCTGTGTCTGTGTGTGTGGGAGGGGGAGAGGGAAAAGATTTACAGGATCCAAAATCGTTATTGCTAAGAACACTAAACAACGACTTTGGCTACAGTCTGTCTGTCAGTGACATGACTGTAGAGGGGCACACAGCGTACAGAGAATTATACTTGAATCTTGACAGAGCACTGAAGCAGGTATCTGATGTATTCAGATATTTTCATAAAAACTTATTTTTTGTGTGTGATCTTTGCATCCATGTTCTGAAGTCTAAGATGAATTCAAAAGACTTGAATGCACAGTGGGTTACCTTGAGGAATAATGGCTATGGAGGGTTTCTTCTTTGGAGAACCTCATTTAAATGTAGCATGATATACCTGCTAAAGTGATTTTAAGTAGGCTCAGCTTGGTTTGCATTGAGATCGTGCGTTAGCCCTCTCCTCTTTGCCGTTCAGTGCAAAGTTTAGCCTGTGAGTAATAGGCACTTAAATAATTCACGGAGCAAAGGTATGTTGCTGACCTCGTTACTAAAGATGATGTCCTGGTGTACTGGTTTTTTGGCTTACTGTTTCAAAATAATCTTTATGTGTTTGAATTTCTTAGCACCATGAAAATTAGAGACTGGTTGGGAGAGGTGGCCATTTGAGGATACTTTTATAGCACTGGCTTTTAAACCCAGCCAGCAACAGCTCTGCTGACTGTTGGCTTTGCCGACAGCAAAAAATCTTAGACGTGTGGTTGTAATGTAAAGGTTATTCACGGTAGATGTCCAGATTTATTTTACTTAAAACCCAGACATCATTAAACCTGAATTTCAAGTGTGAAGGACTAGCATGCTACATTACTGCACTTTTTTTTTTTTTTAATCTGTACCACATTTTTAGGAGAAACCAGATTTCTAGATGAGCACAGGTCCATCTAGGTACCTTAGCAAGGACTAGATTTTCAAAAGAATTTTAGCAGGCTGGTGGCTGAGATTGTTTCACAAATCAACCCCTGGTAGCACAGCAGGGACTGCTGTGTACTCACCCCTTTGGAAAAACATTTCCTAATTTAAGAAATGTTGAATCTTTTATCAGAAGTTATACTTTTTTTTTTTTTTAAACAGGGCCGTATTTAACTCATCAAATTATGGATAAGGAGAGGAAAAAAGGCTTAAACACATTGCATGATGCGATTTATCTTTGAAACTGTCGCAGGAAATCTCTTCTTCCCAGAGGCTTCCTCAAAAGGTTCATTCATCATCGTGTATTGTTAACAGGACAGTAAGCAGGTTAGCGGCAACGTATGTGTCCTCTTTCTCTAAAACTTCACTGTGTCCTTTCTGTATCCACCCGAAAAAGTGTTGAAAAAGCAAAACCCATGAGAGGTAGTAATATAACCATAACAAATTCTACATAGACAGTAACCTCAAATTTCTGTTGCATTTGGGTCAATTCCCTTAAAGCCTAATTTTGTGCAGAAAGCATAGCAACTGACCTAGAAGAGCTTTATCTGTGAGCCTCTGTTTTGCCTTCTGCTGAGTAGGGGTGACTTTGCTCACTTAGCTCCCGTGGGTGTATTGCCCTATGGAAATACTAAGTGCTGTTGCTATGATGGCCTGAATGTAAGACAAGTTTTTTCCACCTCAGAAACCGATGTGTGAGAAAAATACACTTGCCTACAAATTTATAGACTGCATTAAGTCCTACTGATGCCAAAGGATAAAGCCACCCAGGGCAGGTGGAGTCACATTAATGCCTGCCAAGTGTTTAAGGCCTTTCTGTTGATACTTTCTTGGTGTCCATGCGTCACCAAAGGATCCAGGACATCTTAGCCACGCACTTACTCCCACCCAAATGCAAGGCTGGTTTTAGGTAGGTGTGGCTCATGCAGTCTAAACCAGCATCATGTCAAGGCAGTGTTACATTTGGTACCAGAGTCTAGCAGACAGACCGCACATGAACTAGGAAGGTGGTTAGGAGAATGTCACCTATGGCGGGGTTATGCTTGCTTTTGTGGAGATGGGCTTGTGAAATCATATGTAGGGCTGGGGAGGAGAAAAGTAGGCTGAGGGAGGTCTGCATGTGTTGGGGTGTGGGGTATCTGGGGACATGTGTGGTATTGGAGAGCTTCTCGGGTACCACTTTGCTGATCAGTTTTCATTTCTAAGAAGTATATTTTTGGCTTTTATTTTTATTCTTTAAGAGTGACCTGAGATTAGAAGCTGCCTTAAATTGAGTCACTGCAAAATTTATTTTTGTTATTAAAACTGCAGTACAAACATTTTCACTTCTTACACATTCTGTGCCAAATTATGCAGCACAGTGCAGTAAATTTGAGACATTCTAGGGATTAGCATTAGGCAAATAAAAGAAGCTTGAAAGAGCTGGTTCTGTTTGTTATCATGGTTTAACATCAGTCATATCTTCTTTCCTTGTAAGTTAGAGCTGACTGTGTAACACTATTGTCATCCACAAGGGATCTTGAGACCAGCATTACAGATTTAACATGCTCAGGGAAACCAATACCAAGCTATCAGCCGATACATGACACTAATATAGGGTTCACTTTTACACTCAACGAAAAGAGAGACAGACAGATTGTTCCAAGTTTAGACAAGCTGTAAAATCCTTTACTAGTAGGTACTGCACTGGCCAGCCCTTGAGACTATTCTAATTGCTTTACATCTGTACAAAGGTTCCTTGTAATCGGGCTTTCTGCCTCCATTTGTCTTCTTTTCAGCCTCTTAGTAAAGGCCTTAATTGGTCTTAGTGGGGCTTTTTTCAGTTAGCGCAACCCGTACCTTAAAGGCTGAACAAGTACCAGACATTACCTGGGGGGGAATGGAGGGAGTAGAGAAAAGACATCAATACTTCTTTACCTTTAACACTGTAATTAATGGGTTTAGAGCAAGGAACAGATTTGGAGAAATTTTAGCTCTTTGGGGGATTTAGAGACAGATCAGACAAAACAAAGCAGGGTGGAATTCTCTAGAATTTCTTCTTCATTTCTCTGCGAACAATCATTAGCCTTGTAATTGTCTCCTGGTAAACTGCTGTATCAGGTTCCATTTTGTCCTCTTTAGAGGATCGAGTTGCCTTTAAATCAATAGTTTGAAGTACGGGGGGATGTATGTGAAAGGAAGTGCCCTCTAATTTCTGTTTCTTAGCTACTAATTATTTAATAATACATTTTATTGCCTATTAAAATGTGGCATAACTTGCTTGTCAGCAAAACTGTATGGAACATAATCATTTGAGGAGAAGGATAATTGGCACTTTTGCAGATGGCTTTTATTGCAAGCCTGGTTTGTTGTTATAGAAGGAATTTCTTGCCAGGTTTCCTTGCAGTCTTTTCAGACCGGTCAGTGTTACGAGTGAGTTGCTGCAGCACAGCTCAGACTTTCAAATGTGGCATATCGAGAATTCAGGGTGGACTTGGTTTTCTGACGTAAAAGCTGCTGTGGTTCATGGAGAGTTTCTTCCCTCCACTCTTGTCTTTTTAAGAACCCTTGTGGTTTTTAATACCGCGCTGCAGTTTACTCTGGTTACTAGATATAGCAAAATAGGAGAATTTNTTAATAGCTTTAGACAAATAATTGGAAGGTTGACTCACTGCCCTCCCATTTGCTTCAAGATCCTTGTCACCGTTAGAATGAACGGCTAGAAAATTTTAAGAAGAAATTGCCTTGGCCAGAGGACAAATACAAGTGCTGTGCTGCAGGCATCCGTTCTGATGGTTGCTTGGGGTGATGCCTCTCATGAGGTGCTGAGCTCTCTGGGCAGTTACTGATGGTAGAGCTTGAGTGGATTGAAGAGTCTGTGGTGGAGCTGAGGCGCTGGGTGAATTTTGCAATAGGGGTCCTGCAGTTTGTGTGTGAGGGGAACAGACTAGGCGCTCCTCAAGGATCACTGATAGACAAGAGTCTCTTCCTTAGTTTTCCAACAACCAGACTTTCCAGGGTGACCTTTGAATTCCTTTCTGTTTCTTCTGAGGGAACGATCATGTTGTATAGGAGAGATCTGGTTTATGTTTATTTTAAATTAAATGAAGAAGAGGCTGGAACAGGCTGTTTCTTACTAAATCCTCCTGCAGTTAAATTCTGAATTTTTTTCCTCCTGGAGAATGCTTTTGTTTATAAAAAGGTGTTCCCTTTTCTGTCACTGTGTTTTATGTACAGTGAACTTGTCTTGTTTGTGGAAAGGTTTTTTAGCCTTGGGCTCGTGGCAGATCCTGCTTCAGGGCTGCACTAGCATCACAGTCAATCCCCTGCCCACTAATTCAGGTTCTTCCTCTGCTCTAATGGCTTCATTGCAAGTTACAGCAGTGTTTTTATTTTCTGAAAAAGAGCCTTAGATTGAGTGTTAGCCTTATTGTTTGGAGAAATGTTAGAAATTCAGGGATGGCATTGTGCATTTCTTCAGAGTATCAGAAGTACGTAATATGTGTGAACTCTGTAGCCCACGTTACATGGTCGAAAGTAGTTGAAATTAAATAGTGTGTGTGAGATTCAGTGTCTTCTTGGTAAACGTTTTTCATAATCTCTCCAAATTGTCTCTTTTCATCATGGCAGTCAAAGAATAAAATCAGAGATGCTGATATTCTTGCCCACAGCGA
The DNA here is from genome assembly GCA_013389945.1 of Fregata magnificens. Lineage (NCBI taxonomy): Eukaryota > Metazoa > Chordata > Aves > Suliformes > Fregatidae > Fregata > Fregata magnificens. The sequence continues at coordinate 22,429 of WAAD01035269.1, forward strand.
TTACTTGTGAAGTGAGTGCTATGCAATCAGCCCCTTATGGAAAAGAGTGCCACTCACTGTTAATGCAGATACCAGAAACTGGTCCTTAAAGGAGATGACTAATTTACCTGGAAGCCGTTTGTGTTTCATTTGTGATGACAGTCCTGGAGTTGCCTGGTTCAGAAAGCAGTTGCTCGGGTAGGCAGCCAGCTATCAACACTGGTTCAGTGGCACCCACAAATGGACTGTTCAAGTCTTGAATAGGTGGCTGTGGTACAGATAAGAGAATGGGTGGACAGGATGGAAAAACAGTTTTCATGAGCACTAGTGCCTCTTGATGATTGAAATCTGAACAAGTACATCCAAGAAATACCATCTTTGCTTGGTTTTAGCTGCATGTGCTAATGAGGCAAACAACATCTCTTGGGGTCAACAGAAATCTCTTGTTGTGATTGTAATAGACTCACTGTGCATGTAGACAAGATGGAAAATTGATCCAGTACACTTCAGTGAGAGTTAAATGAACGGAGCATTGTTAACTCGACAGCATTTTGAAGAATTCCTGTATGAGGACTTTGCTTTAATATTATATATTGAAAATTTGCTGTCAGATCTGGCTTAAAGTTTCTCTGCAGTATAAGCAAATTTTAATTTTATTACCCCTAAGATGAGGAGCAGGCACTTGATTTTGTCCTTCATCTTTGGTAATTGCAGTTTCATAGATGTGCCTGGTGAGTTTTCAGAATAGGTGGCAGGCAGTCAAGTTTCTGATGTGGTGCGTAAGGGAGCAGGAGGATGCAGGGTCCCAGAGCCATGCTGGGTTGATTACTGGGATTTCAGAGGACTCATATTGACAGTATCTTTCTTTCCCTTGTCTGTCTGCTCCCTGTCCCATGCATGTTACTCCTTACTCCTAATATTTTGCTCTTGCTGTGCCTCTGTAATGGGGAATTGATGCTGCAGTGATGATGCAATGGGCGTTGGCCCAATCCCAACATTAAACTGGAAACGTGGGGCAAAGCAGCTCTCTTCTGCCAGGGGGATGAAAGATGTACGTTGCCTACCTCCAGCCCATTCCCTCTGTGAGAGAGTGGTGGCGATTCATCCTCCACCATTAAGCTAAGTACCTCATTCTCAATGGTGATTCCCTCCACCTTTCTCTTTCCATTGATTATAGAAGGAACCTCAAGATGATCTACACTAAACACTATTAGATGGCTAAAGTTAGATGGGGAAATCTGCTTCCTGGCAATTAGAAATGAGCTTATAGTTTCTGGAACAGCGGCAGCCCAAAGAAATCCCTGAACAGAACAAAAAAGTGGTATATGTGTTTCACAGGACAGGCATGAACAGTAAACCAGTGCACTACCAGGAAGTAACTTGGCTGGATATACTGGATGAAAAGTGTCTGTGGGGTGAAGTGCCAGCATCACAACGTGGTTTGGATTCCTGTAACGTACGTGCTTTTAATTTCACTGGCATATAACGTTAAAAAAAAAAAAAGTGATTAAAAAGAATCCTTAATGAACATGGTGCTGTCGTTAAAATGCCTGCTGTAGAAAACCCTTTTAACAAACAGTATTTCTGTTGGCTTCATTTGCGTTGGTGAGGAGGATTATTAAGCTTTATGTTCATATCCTCTGCATGTTCGGTGAGGGTAGAGATACCGGCCATGCAAACAAAACATAGGAGCAAATGTGCCTCCAGCTTAGGTCTCCAGAAGATTATAGCGCTAAGAAATCTCAGGGCCAGATCTTCTACTAGCACAGATCAAGTGCCATTTATTTTAATGAGTGGTCCCAATTTACAGGAGCAAGGATGCATTCCTGAGCCTTTTGGGGTAGTGTGAAAGGTGGGTTTGTCCCTCTTCACAAAGTTGTGGAAACAGGTGTTAATGTTAGGTAGCAAAGAGGGAAGAGAAGCTTGTTGGTCTTTTGCTTTGCTGCCCACCTCTTCTGGGGTGGGCTTTTTTCACAGCTGTACTCATTATATTGTAGAAGTGTAGTATGGTATATAGTCATATATCTGGCTGTATATATAGTTCAATATATAGTGTGTGCGTGCGTATGTATATATTCATCATCTAATTTGAGGCATGTAAATTTTCACTGCATTGTCTCTGCATGCTGACCACTTGAAGAATGCAGATTAGGAAAGTTTTGGTGTTTGGAGTTTACTTTTTACCAGGAGACAAACGTGTTCCTTAAACAAGTCTTACTAAGGTGGTGTTTGAGGAAAGAAACATGAATTTAGATGGATTTCAGAAAAAAAGCCAAAATATGCTTAATTGAATCAAGATACAATGGCAAGTGGATGAGGTTTAGCAACATATAGTATCTGTTAGAAACGCGGGGTGACAGACAATAGGAAACACCACTCAAGTGCCCGAGTGACAATTTTATACAATGGAAGACAAGTACTTGGCAGCATCTTCACTTTAAGGTGGCTCTGTATGCACTGATACTTAAGCAAACGGTTCCGTTAACTGTGGTCAGCCTTCATCTGTTGGAGCATTGTTAGTGTTATTTCCTGTTTAGTTAATCTCAAAATTTTATTCCAAAATCCCAGACCAATTTGGCAGACTATCAAAACATTTGGCTTTAAAGTAAGTCAAAGAATGTGAAGTGGCTTTTTGTGCTAATTTTTGTTTCTAGGTCAGGCAGGTTTTTGCCTTTTGAGATATGTTTGAAATCACCAGTTCAGCCTGTAGGCCTATGCAGCATCTAT
>WAAD01035269.1:26032-51032 GCA_013389945.1 Fregata magnificens
GCATCAATGTCTGACTGGAATCACTATGATACAGTAAGAATTATTATTCTTAGGACATTTCTAGTTATTCTGTGACACAGTAATGCTAAGTGCTCTTGTGAATGGCCATTTGTTGTAACTTTCTGGTCCAAAGATAAGCTAGTAGGAATACCAGAATGAGAAAAATAAGAATAATACAGCAAGATGGAGAATATCAGAGGCTTAAGAAAATAATTTGGCATTAGACAACTGGTATGGACTAAGTTTGATTTCATGCCAGATTTTTATATATAGCCTGAGTGTGAAAATTCCAGTAAACTCTCCCATACTTATTTTTACTCTTCGACATGAGGAAAGCATTTTGTTTCATTGAGGTCAATGAGTGTATCAGAATTATGCCCAGTTCCTTGAAGGGGCATTTTGCTGTGATTTTGAGGGGAAAATAGGATAATTGACGTGAGGATTTTGGAGATAATTCCCATTCCTGACATTAATGCATATGGTAGGTTGCTCTTGAACAAAGTTTTCCAGGGAGTGGCAGGTTCTTAATTTTAAAAAAAAGCTACATTTACTCACGTGAGGGATATTTTCTGTGAGTACTCAGAAGTTTAGAAAGCAGCATCTTAAAGTAAGTATTTGAAAAGAGTGAAAAACTTTTATATTGTATGTCTCTGGGTTAGTTAGGCACCGTAGGCAGGTAAGAGTACATAGGTTTTATTTCCCTCTCAGCTCAGAGAAGAGTATTTTCCCTACTGTGCAGACTTTGAACAGTGAAATTGAGATAACAAGCAAAAAAAAAAAAAAAAAAAAAAAAACAAACCACAACTTTTCTGGTTTTCAGTACATGGAGGCTATGGAGATTATGGAAACTTCATTATACAATTGTAAACTCTACTGAATCAAATAGTTGAGCTAGTCATCAGTATGAAAAGAAACAAAATAAACTAGAGTTTCAACGTGCCAAAGTCCATAACTGAATAAGGAAGATAGAAGTCAGTTTTTTTAGGTTTTTCCTAGAAAACACAGTGTGTGATTTCCTTCTAGCATTGAACATCTCTAGCCACAAGTTGAGTGGATGATTCGCTAGTTGTTCACTCTGTAAATATTCCTTTTATTGAAGTGATCAAGTTCTCTTGACATGAAATTGAGAGACAAAATGGATACCGTGAGATGGTTTTTCGTAGTGCAAGTAAATATATTTTATGTGTGAATTTTTATCCCTTCTGCCTAACCTTGACAGCACATTAAAATTCTGTTAAAATTAGCTTATAGTGAAGCACATCACTTATCTCAAAGAAGGATTAACATTCTGGATTTTATGTCTATTTTTACTGGTAAGGTAGTGAATTGATATCCGGTTTAGATATCCAATCAATATTATAACTCAGACCTTAAAGCTAATGTATTTTTATATCATATGTTGTCACCCAGTCCCAAAGGCTAAGAGGAAACAGGACAGGTAATTCTGTAATATGAATAAAAGAGTAAAAGCTGAAATCTTGAGGCATGTATGTAACACATATGGACCATGACCTACCAAAATGGAAAGAAAACAGAACAAGAGAAAAGGAAGCTAATAGATTGTATCCAGTCATCAAAAAAACCAAGCAAAGGAACTTGTAGGCAATCATGGGATCATTAACATTCAAATAGAGCAGGCAGAACTGCGTTTCTTTTTTGTGAGATAACATACACACAAGAAATAGAGATTTTAAAAATTTTTTTTTTCTTTTCTATTCATCAAGAAATTCTGGTGAAGGTAGAGCTGGGGATGAAAAAATTTCCTGAAGCACTAGGGAATTCAGGTGTTTTAAGTCTGGTATCCTCAGAATCAGCAAAAGAAATAGGTGGGGTAATTACCTTTATTCATTTCATGCATCAGCAGACTTTCATCAGCAGGTGCTTAATGGTGCTATGTACTCTTAATTATTGATCTTGCCATTTAAGTAATAAGACGTGTGGAAGTGGGCACTATTATCTAGTAATTGACCATATTGGAGGGTTGACAAGATGCTGTGAGTGGTTAACATATAGATAAGATCAATTATAAGATAATGCTTTCTACTGTAATGAGCTGGCATAAGTAGGAAACTTGTGCTTAAGGTATTTATCAGGCAAGAATCCTAGGACAGAACCATGACAGTTTTTCTGTGGATAGACGTAGGCTAAATGGCAGTTCACAGGGACTGGATATCTAAATAAGGTGGAGTGATGGGACTGATACAATTCCCACAAGTGATATAAAATAATTAGCTTAAAAGAGAGCGAATGAAGAAAATACAGGTTCCTGGTTTTGAGAAATTTGTAGCTTTTGTAATTAAGTTACTTTTCAGAAGCTAATAATTTTTCTGTAAAGGAAAGTGAAAGAAGAGCATCTCTGTATGAGAAGACTGACAAGAAGGGTGCTAAGCTCTTAAAAAAGGAAAGGAAAAACCCTCATTCAAAGAAGCAACTGTGAAAATAATGTGTAGCTTCAGCCGGGAGTATTTCTGAGTGCTGGAACCCCTTGCCAGAGCACTGCCGATTTCATAAGAGCATTTCAGGCATGTAGTTATTAGTGCATTGAGAACTTTCATTGTTTGGATTTAGGGTCTTGAATTTCAGATTCTCTCATATAGGATCAAGAAGAACTGGAGATGGCAGATATGATCAGCACTGTCACCCACCAGAATGGGGGTGAATTAGGGAAAGCAAGGAAGATCAATAGAAAAACTCAAATTCAGGTATACAGAAAACAGTGTTTTCAGGGAACTGTCATTTTGAATGCCACATCCTAATTCCCTTCATTTTCTCAATGCCTTTCAGAAAGAAAAACTACTGAGTGAATGCTGGTAGAAATAAAGCCCTGCTTCCTGGGCCTGAAATAAAAATACCTCCAGCTGTCTGACCAGCAAAGAATTTACAATCATGGCATGACTTGAATCAGTAAAAATGAATCCTGTTAGGTGGTTCTATTTCTGCCTCACATACGCATTCTACAAATGAGGATTTGGGAGTGTTCAAAGGTTGTTCCCTATGTTTCATTTTATTTTCCTTTGAAAAGTAGTTTCACTGTATCTTCAAAGTGATTTAATTTATAGAAAGTTGTCGTATACAACTTTTAAGGTGTGAGAATTGGGGGATAAAAAACATATTAAGGCAATGTATTTTCATGAGTTTATATATAAAAGTTAGTGTTTTGCTTATATTGGTTTTCTTCTTGTAATACATGAACCAAAAAATGGCTCTTGCTTTGGTTCTCATTTTCCGTTTTATACAGAACATTTGGAACAAAACTACTCTGCCATCTTTGGTTAGCACTCACAGGCATAAGGACAGACAGCTTCTGAACAGAGCAATCTATTCTTTCCTGAAGCTCATCTGTTGCTTTGCTTCAAGTCCTGAGTAGAGATGCACGCGGCTGTAAACTCCAAACTCGGATTCTCCATGCTCCTCCCCCCAAGCTGGACCTCGCTATTTGTCCCCTCTCTGTAGCTGTGGATGGAACTGTTTGGAGAGTCTGAGTTGTTTCATCTTGCAGGAAAAACATTGTTTAAAACTCTATTTCAGGTTAAGAATGGGATATAAAAATGTAATAATTTTCTTTCCCCCAAACAGAAAATTTCAAATGCTCAAACTAGAAATCTCCAACCAGGAAACTACAGTATCTTTGGTTGCAACAAAACATTGGCTATTCTAAAAAATTCCTTCATCACTCTATCAGAAAGTAGGACAATATCATGCTAATGGCTGTTTTCCTGTGGCCAGCTTTCTTTGGGATAGATGTCTTTTGTTGGTGGACTCGTTCATCTGGGATTACTGTTATGAGGGAAGGGGATGTAGACTTGGCCTCCATCCTGCTCCTTCCTATTTTATAAGCCCTGCACGTGTGGTCAGGGAGGATCCTGAGTTGATGCTACTGTCTCTACTATATCCAAACGCTTTTTGACTGCAGGAAGTATGTCCTTTATGCTCTTCCACAGGAATCTGACTGTACTTAAGCTGTAATTTAGGATTATTTGAGAACGCCAGATCAAACTGGTGTGGTGGGGTGTATGTTGTCAATGCAGTGACTGGCTAGATTAGTTGAGTTTCTGGTGGTCACGGAAGAAGAATCTTCCACAGGTTTCACCTTTCTTAAAGAGGGGAGAGAGAGAGAAAAAGCAGGTAACAGTAATGATTACTTCTCTCTTACTGCATTCAGTCTGACTATTTTTACAGATAAGTCATGCCACCATTATCCCCATTGTACAGATAAGGGAAATGGTTTGTTTATGGTGGTCCATCAATCAAGTAGCATGGGTAAGAATGAAATCAAGATGCTTCTGGTTCCTTGTTTAGGATTTCAGCTAGGTATGCCTTACATTTCCCTGGTTAAATATTGATTTTATGTCTATAACACTTTCATTTTTTGAGGTTTTCCCCGATGTTTCTGACTGTGAGTTCACAGTCTGACTTCATGGTGGTCTTGTAATTAACCCATGAAGATTAAAATTAGCGTCATTATCACTGCAAAAGCTAATTGGTGCCTGGCTTATTCAGTAGTCCAACAGTAAGCAATTTAGGCAGATGTCAAGTCTTGCTACAGTGATGCACGCACTGGGTAATCCTAAATATCTTTATTGGAAGGGGTTTATTTTTCTGTAGCAATCGAATAGACTGTATTCTTATTTTTGTGAGAAATTAGTGGCTTCATTTAAGAAATATAATCTGTCACTTGAATTGCTGTCATTTAGTTGTAAAATTTTAATAACTGGTGTCTCCAGAAGGGGAAGGCCCCCTTTGCCCCCTTTTCCACTGTGCAAACCTAATCTGAACCTGTTAGTAACTAACACACCGAGTCCCTGTACAGCACTGAGAGACCCAGGGGATTAATCTGCTGGGTATAGACTGGTTTGTCCTCTGAGAAACACTGCATTAAAAAAAAAAAAAGAAGAAGAAAGAAAGAAAAAGCGTCTGCTGATGAAAGTAGCTGTCAAATTAGCAGGTCTAGAAGTTGTGTGTATTGTTATGAGCTGCTCAAGTTCACACCAGAGCGACCCAACCCCATCCGTCTTTCTCAGTTTACATTTTAATTGGCTTGTAGTTAAGTTTTTTAAACACTGTGAGACTGCTGACATACACTGTAATATCATGTGAATAATTTATAGGAGCTGTTTGAGATGAGCTTTTTTTCCCTTGCCTCTTTTTTTTTTTTTGGGGGGGTGGGTGTTTTGTTTTTTGGTTTTTTTTGAGAATTGGATAAAAGGAGAGAGAGAATTGGAGGGGGAAGAGCAAAGGAGAGGAGCAACGACAGTCCAGCAGCATGTTCCTTGCTGGGTGTTAAATGTTTTTGCTAGTGCATCTGGCTGCATTTGGGATTTCACGGAGGTTTGTACAATACAATCTTATTAATAACTGTTCTGTCAGGAGAGCACCCAATTAAATTGAATTGGGTTTATGGTTCCCTTTACGTTTCTTAAAATGTGTGGATATAAAGCCTCTCCAATGTGAGGACTGGCTAACAAGAATTGTGGGGGTTGGGGTTCAGTTTAGTTTACTCCTTTTTCTCTCTCTTATTTAGGACTTGTCTGTTTGCAAATTCAGAACCTGGCACTCCAGCCCCTCCAGCAGGGTTTTACCTTCCCCTTGCGGAGGCTGCAAGGGGCAGACAGCCTCCCAAAAAGAACTCCCAGCCTGTTTGGAGATTTACCACTAGAAATGGGGAGTGCTGGTCATGTAATTAAGACTTAAGGGAGCATCCTATTGCTTTCTTAGGGAGCTCGAAGTTTGCTGGGGCACCTTGAATGCAACAGGAATACATCCTGGTAAGGTTTTACAAACTGCCAAGAGCTGCTGTTTAAAGGAAAAATAAAGTATTCTGTCAGATAGCTTCTGCTTCGGTGACCAAATTTATAGAGAGCACAGTCAGTTGTTGATGTCTTGGGAGCATGTGGGAAAGAAACAAACGTTCAGCTCCGGTTCCCTCCCTGCTCCTCCTCCCTGCTCACAGGGCAGGACTTATTGCTGGGATTTTCATAAGTCAGTTATTTCACCGTCCCCCTGCCTCCTGCCTTATGCACACGTGGGTTGCAGTGCTCTGTCTGGCTACCGAAGGTGAAATTTAGATTCTGACCATCTCCTGCTGCAGGTTGGTTGCAAGAAATATACAGTTTAGCTTTCCCTGTGGGCAGATGTGTTGAGCAGACCATGGTGCAGGGTTATGTTTACTGACTTAGATGGAAACTTGGTGTCAGAAGTTAGCCCTTGATGTTTGATTTCATTCTACTTTGATTGAATCTCCGGGGATCATTTTAGCTGTTCAAATGTGACTTCTGTGCACAATTTTGAACAGAGCTCATGATTTGGAGAGTTATTGTGTATATATTCCGGTTACTGGTAACCATAGTTATAACAGATTTAAACTGTTGAGATACCGTTGAAATGGATTTTGACCCAGAGGTGAAAGAAGTACTTGTCATTTTAAATGTGCAGCCATTGCGCCTATATGAAATGTATGAAGACTTGCACTGTGGTAGCTCTTAGCTTCTGATAACTGCCAAAACTCTTGGAGAACAAGGCTTGTACATGGAATTCTGCTCGTTTTTGCACTGGGCTTCCCTTTTTCCCCCAGTAATAAGCTTTAGCGTTTGCATAACACATTACTCTTTTATGTTTTGCTTGTTTGAAAAGTCTTTTGTCTACTCTGCAAGATAAAAAATTGGCTCATACAAAAGCTTTGTGTTGTATTGTGCACCTGACTATGAAGATCAGAGGTTTGGGGGATCTCAACATGTTCATGATACCTGGAATGCATGTATTGTTTTAAAAATAAAGGCAACAGTGCTCAGGCAAAGTTGCATAATTCAGTGCTCAAGAAAGCCAGATGCACAAGTTCAATGACCACAATGCTCCTGCCTGCAGATCTGAGGGAAGAGATCCAAGTAACAAAAGTCTAAATCCGTAGAGATGTACCGTTTCAGGTCTGTGAGCTTTACCTTGATAAGAATGCCCAAAGCCTTAACCCTCCATTCTCAATATATCCTGTGGTGCCTCGTTTTTACAGCATATGCTGTGTGACATCCACATTAATCTGAGGGCCCTGCAGTACCAAAGCACAGCAGGACAAGTTAAGGACAGGCTGTTGGCCTTAACGTTCATTTTTCTGCTTTTGTTGCTGTGTGTCATGGATAAAGGTGACCTGCAAGGGAGGAGGGAAAAGAAAAAAAAGCAGTCTGCTTGTGTCCCATTTGCTTTGTGAGGTTGTACAAAATGTTTTGAGAGGTTGTTTGTTTAGTTCTTGGCTTTTTGTTTCTTTCAGAAATATCAGATCCAGACTTCTCTGGTTTTCCTAGGAGACATAGTAGAAAACTGGAGAGCTCTTGGGATTAAAAGTCTAAAGCTCAGGCAGTTGAAAGGGGGAGAGGATTTTAGTTATAACATTTTTAACCTTTCTGTTCTTTGTTTCTGTTTGTTAGTACCAGCTCAGCACCACTCCTGTTTAATGTCTTTCACATTCTGGTTCTTTGGTTAAGATGTGAAGATCTCTCATTCCCACTCTCTGATCCTCCAGAGAACTCCAGCAAACACAGATTTTAAACAAACGCCCTCCTCAGCCACCACGTATATCTACAGACTCTCGGTCTTTTTTCAGATACACACACACACACGAGACATCTCTTTTTATTGTTTGTTGCCCCCATTTTGTGTCTACCCCTAAACTTCTTGAGGGCACTCCCCTTAAACTCCACTTGTCTTATTTTCCCTAAAAGAAAGATCAGAAAATAACATCAACTTACTTCAAAGAGAAAGTGCAATTATATTTCTTTCATATATATTGAACGCAACAGGATGGTCTGATTGAGAAATTTTAGAACATGCAAAAATTATTTCTTCTAATTATTTTTTTATTGAAGAGCTAGTTTTATAGTATTTATTTTTATTATAGTTATTGTTTCGTTAGTGGGGTTCTAATCCTGAAGTTTAATACAGATAAAAGAATAGGAAGAGGAGTTAATAATTGATCTTAATCATCTCTTTGAAGCTGCTGAACTCTCCTCCAATTAATTTGAGGCATTACAAGAGCTCTTGTAGAATGAATGGGGCAAGCCCATGTATTAAGAATCTGTAGAGCTTTGGCATATATGACAGTGCCATGGGGATGCTCACTTTATATCCCTGCAGATGTTCCTTTTACAAGTAGTGACTGCAAGAAATCCGGTTAAATCAACTGAGAGGCCTTTTAGTGTCTGTCCGTGTTTGGAGAGGTCACAGCAGACACTCTTCCATCCCTGAAAATTGAAAAGCTTTGTCATTTTTCTTAACTATAGCTAGATTGTGGTTGTAAATAATCAGATCCTCTGATTTTTTTTTAAGGTTGTCTGAACATACAAATTTTGAGGGAGCCGCAGAAGCAGATGAAGAGTTGAACAGTTGAATGCATTCTACATTAAAGATACTTGAACTGTGAAATTTATAAAGCTTGACTACATCCTTAGCCATGCCTAGTATGACGACACTACCAGTAATTTCTGTTCTGAAATACAAAGATGGGTCTGAGTGTTTAACAAAAAACCAATCTAATAGCTGATCTGGCTCCTTTTGTCTATCTAGGCTTGCTTCTTGTTTGACATTAAGAGATGCAATTATTTGTGGCACAATTTCATGATCTCATGATTTACAGCATGGCCTGGAGGATGGCAGTTGTGCTCCTAGACAGTTTACAAGGTTTCAAAGTCTGTATTTGTTCCTCTTGGTACTGTTCCTCAAGACAAAATCTTCTGTGCAAAAATGAAATTGCATTGAAATACCTGTTTTTAGACCAGAGATGGCTGTATGTGTGTATGGATGGTTTTGTGTATTTGAGCGTGTCTTGTGTGTGAGAAACATCAGTGGTGTGTGCGGTGGAGTGCAGACATTGGTCCTTGCTCTGCCTGATCAGAGCAGAGCCTCCAGAAACTGTCTCAAATGACAAAGGGATTTGAATCAAATCAGATAAGTACTTGGAATCAAATTTGAGTGGGTAAAAAAAATGACTGCTTCCTGAGCAACCTGGAGATCATCTCTTCTGGAACTGAAATAGGGTAACTGATTGTGAGATCATCCCATGTCCATTGCGGAAAAAGTCAGGATTAGCTGACTGTCACTACTGACAGTCTTCCAGACAAGTAAAACCACTAAAGGAAAAGCAAAACTCTGTCTTTTCTCCGGAGCTTCTGAATGTTTTTCTCAACCGTGTTATGATTCTTCTGTGAAAAATGTTTACTTTGAAATAGCAGCAAATTTTGGCCAATACGAAGTTAACCAAAACCATTGTAACCATGTTTATAGACAGAGTGTCTACAATGAATGCAGTTTGTTCAACTGTGGGCTTTGGCCCTTGGGCATATACTGACCACATGAATTAAGAAATCTTAGTGGTAAGCGCACACTTTGTTTGCCCCACAAAGTCTTTTGTCAGTCAGAAGCACTGCTGTTGTGGTCTGCCTTGTGCTCTCTGACTTGTCCAGACTTTACTGGTTTTTAACCATCCTTATGTTATTCATTACATTATGGTGTTAATATGTAAGCACCAAATCTGTATGCTCTGTCTCATGGCAGAGTGTGGGTTACAGAAATATTCTGAAGCTAATGTTTTTCCCTCTCCCTTTTCTCTTCACGGTTCTGCTGTGAAATGTATCAAAAGTGTTTTATTGGAGAGAAGCATGATAAGGGAACCACTCGAGTTATTCCGGCAAAACAGAACGGCCGCTATCAAGACGTGAACACCAGTCATGCTAATTCATTTCAGGAGAAAGTGTGTGTTAAAGCCTCTTAAGGCTGGGCCTTTCCTTTGAGACGGACACCTTCCCACTCGATTCCATCTTTGTCTTTCTGTCTCCTCCAAGAACGCCTCTTTGAGAGCTGTTGTTAATGTGTGGTATCAGAAAGTGGTTTAATGGTAAACCAAAACACATACAGATTTTAAAGCCTGTCTCCCATTTACGGTGCTCGTACAGTATTTCTGTGCTGCTTGTCACTGCTGCAGTGGATTTACGTCTTTGCCGTGGGAGTGTCAGGACAGTTTTAATTACTGTCGGTTACTTTCAGTTCTGGGCTGATCATTTATAACAGGATTTTGAAGTGACTGATACTAGATGCCTTTCTGTATTAACAGCATTTTCTCTCTCTGGCCTTTTCAACAGAAGTGTCAAATCATGTTTTACCCAGCCGTTGGCCCAAGTTTGAATGGTCTGGGACTTAGGACAAGCTCACACATGTTTAGATGCTTTTCCCAAATATCATCCAAGTCTCTCAGGCCTGACAGATGGTTTGGCAGGACTAATTACACTTCCTGTTTTGTCACAGATTAGCAGTGTCCGTAAGTCTTTAACATGTGAGGGCTGTTCAGGAACCGATGGGGAGTAAGCTCATTTCATTTTACAGCATACTGAACAAGGGGCTCCAAAGGAGAAATGATCAGAATTGCTTTTGTTCATGTCATTTAAAAAGCCCAAACCTTACCGTCAGAGGATAGTCGGTCCAGCTCAGTGTGAAGCCAGGTTGTTCAAGGAGAGCTTTTACGGTCGTTATCCATGAGGTATCGCCTCCCTAGGTCATGTACTCTGCCTTTGTTTTGGCTGATGTTTTAAGATGTCTCAAGATTGTTTCCGTGTGTCAGTGGATGTCAGCTGCTAATGAGTTGTCTTTGAAAATCTCTACTTAAGTGAATAATGAGAATATCCACACTTGTATTAAGTAGGACATACTTATATATGTACTCTTCAGCTATAAAGTACTGGGTACAAAACAACCACCCAGGCTGTGTAAAGCTTCTTGCTGCTAAGGTAATAAAATGCCATCTGCATTGGTCATAAGAAATTGAACTAAGCAGGCTGTTACCATGTATGTCTGATGCAGTTCCCTTATGTACGTGTTCATTGCTCTGCTGTTGTCACAAAATATTTATATGTTCTGTATAGATAGGTAAGCAAATGAATAAAACTGGAAACAGAACTTTTAAATGTCTGAATATCAACACGCAGAAACATTTAAAACTTCGGGTAGTATTGCTTTCTTGATTTATGAGTGTCCCACTATATAAACCATATCAAGAAGAATAGCTGTAGGAGTGAAAGGACTATCGTCCATATTTCATGGCTGTCCTTTCATGAAACTTACTCTCTTTTTTCATGTGAAGAAATATCCATAACTGTTTATTAGTTTGGATTAATTTTATAATATAACTTAATGTAGCCAGCAATTAGTGAAAGTTCAGAAGAATCTATTTAATAGCAAATTTGGCACAGCAAAAGCCTGCTGCTGTGCAGATGAATCTCAATAATTGCCTTGTTGTATTGTGATACAAAAAGTGCCGTTCTGAAGCAGTGAAGCTCTTGCTCCAAGCAAAATTGGTGTAAGAGGAAAAAATGATTTAACAGTAAAACTATTTCTTCATAGCAGCACAGCGGCAAAAAAAAGCCCCAAATTCTACTGCTCTTTGAAAGCGTTATTTTCAGTGAAACAGGAGGGTTGCATGTATTTAGTCTAAAACTATTAATTATGCTGTTTAATGTGACCTGCAGAGAGCTTGCTCACCAGATGGGATGGAGCTCATCCTTTTCCATTTGTTATGCATGTTGAGAGTTGGGAACTACTTTGCTTCTCTAAGGTATCACTGCAGAGGCCGTAGGCGCAGGCAGCGATAATGCATGAATGAGCAAGAAACTCATCTGCATCCGACCTGCTAGTATTTCCAGAGGCACCATCAAAAACCCAACACCTCCCCTTCTCAAAAAAGGATGTGTCCTGGTTCCTTGCCCTGCTAATTCTTGTCTGTGATGAGAAAACTACAGGTGGTACAGAGTGATCATGTCGATCAATTCAGGAAGAAATCAGTGTCGCTGTGTGAGCTCTTGTGGCAGGCAGAGAGCAACCTCCCGTGTATTAGCCTGAACTGTGGTCTCCACCAACTTTCAGGAGAGCCTCCTGCTGTACTTACAAATAAATAAATAAGGATATTTCCATCTTCTCTCTCTCTTCTTGGCTTGCAACAGGAGCTCATGAATCAATCGTCAACAAGCCAACTTCTCAGCCAATTGTGGTAATGATGTATGTGATTAACAGGCTGTGATTCTTCCCCTTCTTTCTTTTTCCCCCTTTTTTTTTCCTTTTTTTTTTTTTTTTGTAAATATGTAAGAGGGAGGGAGTTTCTTGTCACAGCCAAGCGAAAGGGGGAGGGGGGAGTTTCTTGTCACAGCAAGCGAAAGGGGGGGTCTGTTCTATGGCACGTCCCACCCCCCATACACGAGCACATGCATGTGTATCTCACTGCCCTGCCATGTGCTGGGTGGGAGGAAGTTTTTCCTAGCCGAGCGGCACATAGCTCTGCCTGAGGGATTGAGAACATATTGCTTGGCAGGTGGGGCCCGCTCAGACGCATTTAGTGTTATTTCAGCATTGACAGCAAACATACATCACACGGGCCCGTAAAGCCAGCGTGCTCCATAGTAACCTGATCAAAAGGACTGCAACCTAGAAGCAGAATGCTCAGCCTTAATATAATGTTTTGACCCAGTAACTGGTCCATGGGAAGTCAGGGCAGTGCATTGCTGTCCGGAGAGACTGGGCCTTCTCTCTGTGTGGGTCCCCTTGGAAGCTGCTTTGAGTGTGAGCCCTAGTGATGCTTTCCCTTCCAACCCGCTGGCTTTTTTCCTCTTCACAAGGCATGTCAGATCAGACTTAGCCATGAAAACCCCAGATTTTTGAGGGTCCTCTGCAAAAGCAAGCTTGTGGATTTTCAGTTATTTTATCTACTTGTTTATTAGAAGTTTATATGGTTTGTCTGCTAGCTGGTGAGGTATATATAGCCCTCTACAGGAAATGTTGTGGTCCAGATGTGCTAAGTCTTAGTATCAAAATGGAGAGTTGCATAATTACTTGTTACTTTGTTCACAAGGTTTTCCTTCGGTCAAAGGTGTGCTTATGGTGCTGTCTACTTTGTTTCAGCTGAGGTATGGGGTAGATTTCCCCACACCCCCTGCTAATTACCATCGTTGTAGGTTTTGTTTTGTTTTGTTTCATTTTAAAAACTCAGCTAAGTCATAGGTTTAGTGAGAGCCTGATCACAGTCCACAATGTGGCTTGCACTTTATTATCTAACTTCTTACACAAGCCATCAAGTGCAAGTGGAGTCAGGAGGAAAGATATAGAGAAGTAATATATGCCATATTTTGCAAAGCATCCTGCAAACCAACTTCTTTTTAAATATGGAGATTTCTAAAGGTAAAGGTTACAAAGTTAAAGAACCTGCCCAGTTTCTGGTAGGTGCTCTGCATCCTCCATTCTGACTGTATGTAATGGGTGCATAAGTGAGAACTAATGTCCTACTTTAAAAAGAGGAGAAGCTGGGGAAAAATAAAAAAGCAGCATCTGGAGGCTCACTAGGATATACAACCACCCAGTCTTTTCCAGGTAGCACAGCTGCACAAGAGTGATTTTAGTCTGGGCAAAGCAACAAGACTCCATGTAGGGCTGGAGAAATCCAGATGTGGAAAGGTCCTTAAAAGAGGTAGGAACAAGTGAATGGTGGATTTTCTATCCAAGGATATAGGAGTAGGAAATATATAGGAAATAGGAACAGGAAAATAGGAATTCCATTTCTTCATCATCATTAAAATCTGAGCTCTGTGAGTTTGGGGATTTTTTCTCCTGAGACCTACAATAACTGACATAAAAGAACTGCACAGATTAATTCCCAGCAGAGACTTTCTAAGACGTATTGGGTTCCTCAGTACATTGATTTCTTTATCTACAAATGTATTATAGGTAGCAACTAGCAGTAGAAGTCAGTTTGGGCAATGCTTTTATGTACAACACACAGTGCAAACCAACGGTGACTGTTTGATGGTTCATTTTGTACTGCTGTAGGTACTACCAGATTGGCACTAAGATGGAGCACCTGAGAAAATTCAAGTGCTCAATGAGAACAGAAAATTTTCTCTTTAAATTTGTCCAGAGGCATTATTCTGTGATGGGATTTACCCGTGTAAATCCCTCATGAGGAAAGATTGAGAAATGTCTCTGCTTTCTGTTTTAGTGTTTTGAATTGGCAACCAAGCGAGAATTAAATAATGGGAAAAGCTCCAGATGCCTCAGCTAACATGTGGAGAACTTCCTGTGGTCGTTTCAAGAGTCTGTTTGATTTCATTGACGTAAGTAAGCAGAGTAGATGAAGCCTTGGTAACTCCCCGAGATGGATGAAACACGTCAGGACACAGGCAGACAGACTTTTTTGTCATCCTCAAGCCTAATTTTAAGCTTGTGGTTACCTCAGGAGACTGATATTTCCTGAAGTCTGTACCACAGCTCATTTGTGTATATGTGCGTTTGTGTTGCAAAAGCAATTGATTTTGTGAGCAGTTGCCTTCTGGAGCCAACAGATACAACATGCCAGGGTCAGAGCTGGCTCATTTCTGTTCCTGCCTAAGCACAGCTATTACAGACACCTTGTTTTGTTCTCCTGTTATGTTTTTCAGGTATTCACCCCTGAAAAGAAATATAGTAACTCAGACCAAGTTTATGCTGTGAGGAAGAGGCAGGCTCCCCCCAGCCCCATCTAACTTTGAGTGGAAGATGTCGTAGGAAACAGTCTTACACTTTGCTGAGGTTTCTCCAAACAGGAGCTGGAAGAGCTCAGCAGCAAGCTTGATTAAGCTGACCTATAAATCCAGCTGATTTTCTGTTGACTGTGTCCCATTGGCAGTGCTGATGAAATGTTACAGGCGCACCTGGTGCATTCAGCAGAGCCGCAGGTGTCTCCCACAATATGCACCCATCCCATTTGGCAGCAGTCGATGGCTAGTAGTTTATTAGCTCACTTTTCACCTGTAAAAACTCCTAGAAAAATGCCAGCCTGGCATTTCAGTGCCTCTACAGAATCAGGCTCTACTAGTTTGAGTGCTTTGAAAAGCTTGTCAGACCTGTCTGCAGCTGTACTAGTAAACTGCTAGTTTGTTTGTTTCTTTGTTTCTGCAGATTCATAGTCTCTGTGAGGAGCTGTCATTTTGCTTGCAGAATGATACTAATTTAAAAATAGGAAGTCTGCTAAAGTATTAATGATACCAGATGTGGCTGTTACATTTTTTTCTTTACCTGTCATGTACAATAGCGATGAATGTTATTTTCCCAACTGCTGCGCTGAGACAGGAAGAAAACTATGAAAGAACTGAGATTTCTTCCTTTGCAATATTGTCATAAACTGGATGTCTTTGGGCAGAGATGGTGAGTTTTTTTGTTTTGAAAGAGCATCACTTAATCAGTGCCATACAACCATATTGCACCTCATTTTCCTCACATTGCTGAAACAAGCTGTGCTACGAGCATGGAGAATAATGAAGTCTAACTGCCTTAAATTTGTGTCCTATGTCATACAACCATCTTTTCTTCCCTCTGCCCGTGCACCCATTACGTACTTCTGGCTCTGTTGTATATTCCTTCTCTGGCCAAGCAAACGACATAGCCTGTGTTTTACTAATAGCCAGTTGGTCAGCTGCCTCTTAAAAGGGCTGAGCTTTATCTCTCTTTCCTGTACTAGAGTTACTGATTTGCATAAAACTTCTCATAACTTGATGTTTTTTAGATCCCTGTGAAATTTAATTGAAAGGGAACAAGGGGTTTGAAAATTACTAGGGCTGGGTGGACTGACAGCCTGTTTGCATAAAACTTGTTTTCATAGAAAGCCAGGCAAAAAATTAAATAAAATTACACACCTCAGTAGTGTGATTTGTGCCACACAGATATAAGATAACAAAGGCACCAACTTCCACTTTATCCCTGAAGGATTGATGAAAAAATCACCATTTCAGGTTAATAGCATTTCACAGATGCTTTGTAGGCTGCCTGAGTGACTGTACAAGGCACAAGACCGTGGATAACCAAGCTTTTTGTCCTCTTATGCTCCTGTGTGGCACCTACCGGTTGTCAGTGCTGTGTAATATTATTCATACAGGAAAATCAGATAAAGTAGTATTGAAAGGGGAAAGCTAATGGTGTCCATAGCTTTTACATCCAAACAAAGAAAGGAAAAAAACCCCCAGAAATGTGTATGCTATAGGTATGATTCTGTCCCTGATTTTCTCGAAGTAAGATCACGTAACAGTTCTGAAGTGTAAAAACACTGTGTTCAATTTTATCTGCGTAAGTAATCATTTGTACTGCATATGGGGGCAATTTATAACTCCATGGCAAACATCAGGAATGAACTTTGAGCCCTTGTTCCTGAAGAGCAGGGGCTTGGTGGGATAGCAGAAGTTTTCACATTTTTTCAGCAGATGGACTCCCTTACGCTTTTATCAATGGAATTAGGGACCCCAATAGAGTAAAAGAAACCCAGTCCATTTTTACAGACCCTCATACGAGAAGTACGTGAATCCCTTGAGTTCACAGACCGCAGATTGAAAAGCACTGAGCTAAAGAAAACATTCTGTTAGCAGTTAGCAGTATAGGAAATATGAGTACGGTTCGGCAATTCTAATCCTATCCATTTGTGGGGAGGGGAGCGCCTGCACATGTGCACGTATTATTGCATTATTTGGGGGGCTGGGGTTAATTTAAAAACACTGTTTCTTAGGCTTAATTGAGATTTCTTGGAGGCCTGTTTTTGAACATATAAAGGATCATTACCAGGAAATCGTAGTTTACAGTGTTTATCTAGTGAGTTATGAAAATACCAGATAATAAGACTAATGACTCAACACAGCATTTTCCAAATTGTGAAGTAATCTTTGGATTTTCCAAGATTATTATTATTATTATATTAGTTGCACTTTTTAGCCTGTCAGAAAAGAAATAAATAAAAGGCCTGTATTTTCCCATTAACATTCGGAGAACATCTGTTGCGTATTGTAAATAACATACTTATAAAGCAAACTGATAATAACTACTCAGACTATTTTCCTGTTCTGGCTATAGCGTTCAGCACCATACAATATGTTACATACTACACTCTTTATTTGGCCCAGAATAAAATGGAATTCTTCTAATAGTACCAGTCAATTACATGTAAAATAACCCACATAGTTTGCAAAAACTCCTAACTCTAAAAACATACACTTCAGATTGTGTTAATGAAGAACAATAATGACAGACCAGAGTACAGAGATATAAACTGATACAGCTCTGCATTTGGAAGAGCATGCAACTCTGAGATTATGTTGTGGTTGGAGCGGTTAAAACAAGGAGGGGTGAAAGAGTTTTAAAAATGGCTTTTCCTCTGAATCTCTCTCAAAATGCATGCCAACCCTAGAATAAACTATTTCTGAATGCTAATCAGACTAATAGGAAAATAACCCCATAGAGTTCTCCTTTTAAATTCCACCCCTAAAATGCTGCACTTTGTCCTCCTGAAGTTTCTAAGTCAGTTTTATAAGACTGAAGGTGTAGATTAGATTTCTTTTGCTTCCTGGGAGGCTATAGTCCACAATTAACTTGGAAGTCCTTCGAAGCTGAACTTTTGCTAACATTTCCTTCTTTAACTGCTAAAATAAACATGGTCTTATTGCAGTAATACAAGTAGCATGGTGCATACAGAACAACTTCAGAATTTTCACAATTATGTCAATCTAAAATTGTCATAATTATTACAAGAATAAGACCCATGCTGTTGGAAGTTTTCAGCAAGGTAGAGTGTGTACTTGATGTACATTGAAACAAGCTATTTCCTAGGAGCCAAGAATCAATAGCTCTTCGACTGATCAGTAGGTGCATGCTATAAGTAGAAGCCTGTTCTTGTAATAGCCTCCTCCACACTGAAGTCACCTAAGACAGACGGAGTTGTGTCTGTAAACATGTATAAGTACAGCCAATCTCTTTCCTTCCCAATGAAGAGGAGGAAGAATAGTTATAAAAAGATAACTTTGTCTTTTCTAATTGTATAATAAAATCACCTGAGTTTCTGGGTGTATCCCTCATCTTTTTGCATATTTAGTTTTCTTTACTTCTGCTTCATCCTTTCGGTATTTCATTATTTCTCTCTTCCCATCTATGCCATTTGGCATCGCAAATGCCCCGTTGATGCTTGCTGGTACATAAAGGCCTGAACCTTACTTTATTTCACCTTGACATTTCCTTTGTAAAGAAAAGCAGAAGGGAGAAGAGTGGCAGTTGGCTAGAAAAGCTTTGTCTTCTAAAGCAGCAGTATCGTGAATGCCATCTGTTATAGTTATCCATAATATTCTCTGAATCAGAACCAAAGTAGTTAAAATGCCTTAACGCATGCATATCTCACAGAGTTGCTAGGACATGATTAAATGCATGGACGAAATACTTGCATTTCCACAAGTGAGATGGCAGTGTTTCTAAATAATATGTTGGAGGTTTTCCTAGAAGTCTCACTCTTTCTAACCTCAGTAGTTCCAGATTCAGAGTACCTTTAGGTAGTTGAATCTTTCCTGTGGCTTAATGGACCATGGCTGAATTCCCAGCTAATCTGAATTTTTTATACCCTACTCCATGTCACCAACACCTACATTGGCATGACAAAATAAAAAATAAACTAATTAGTGTGAGCATTTGAATCTCTCCTCCCTCTTTCATGCACGGTGATTTCAGGGGAAGTAAAAGATAGGAGAACAGGCTCTGAAAATGTCTGGTTTTCTGGGTTCTTCCACAGTCGTCTTCAAACCAAACCTGAGAAGACCCCTAGCTCTGTGTACACAGATAAATCAGTCCTCCAAATCCATATCTACACAGTGCTTGCTGCGGTCTCTCATTGCAAGATCATTTGTTAAGTAATTTAGACTTGATGTCCGCCTCCTATAAATGTGCACAGTCCCTGCCATCCTTTCATTTTGAATGTAGTTTTGCTACAGTCAGTGAAACTACAGGACAGCAATAATGTTGGGCTTGCCCCCTTGCCTTTTTGTCAGAGTTTGTATTACCATGTGAACACCAAGGAGTCGTGGTTTTAGTATGTTTGCAAGCCCTGCAGCAGTTTGCAAGGTTTTTTGAATTGTGCATCCCTAAAACTTTTCTTTTGAAGGTGTAGAGTTATCTAGTAAATTTAAAGCTACCCACTAGTGGTTTGCTATTCTCCCTTATGATGTAGATCTCTCTTGGAGGATGTTTGTGGGATTTCAGGATTCAACAAGTCACAGGTTGAAAACTGCTGTGTTACTGTATGTGATGAAGTAAGGAACAGGTATGTTCCTTGGATGTGCAAACATGAGCCCATACATCCACACATACTTCAGTGGAATTAACTGCTTGGGAGTTTGAACTGAAGTTTGGGGGTAAGTGTTTGTGTACTATTTAAATGAGTTTCTGAAAACTGTAGTTGCATGTGTATTGCTGAGTAAATTCAGGGGGGTAATACAGGTGCATATTTGTCAGGAGGGTAAATGTGAATATGTAATGTAGTCGCTTGGTGAGATCTCAGTTTGGCCACAGTATTATGAGATAATATTTAATGGACCATAGAGTCAAGGGATCTATTTCCTCTGTCTGCTGTTATTGGAAGGTGGGATCAACTTTATAATGGTGCTATCAGAAGCTAATGTACTTTTGTGCTGGGCTGCTAGTAGAGTAAATCTGTATGTGTATTTCTTAAGGCTCAAGGTCCTTGTCTTTTGCCCACTTACCCAAAACTGTAGTGACGAGTGTGTAGGGTTAATGCCTAGTTTTAAAAAATGCGTATTTTTTTCCAGCAACAGGAAATTACAAACCTGTTCAGCCAACATGAATATATTTTACTTCAAAAAAATATGCTGGAAGTGGCATTGTATGCCATAAAAATATACATCATGTGCCAAGACAAGCAATTGATGCTCTCCTATAAAATACAGTAAACACCTCCTCCCTGCCCTTCCTTTGGCTGTCAATCAGATTTCAGAATCATGAAGTTTTACAGTATTACTGGTTAGAAGGGCTCCCCACTGGGAGCAGATGCCATCTCTGTCTTCATAGACTCAGAGAAAGTCCTGACATGTTTCAATGGCGTTCATACGTGGAAGTCTGTGAAATGGAAAGGAAAACAGCTTTTTCTGTCAACCTGTCACTGATATAAGCTCCTACATTTCATCAGAATGACTAAACTTTAAAGCTGTTTCTTCAGTGCTGAGTATATTTGAGAACTCCCAAGTGTTATCAGATTTATAGAGTCCCAGCATATGATAGAAGACCAAAGCATTTTGTGGCATGATATTAAAAATTCATTCAGATACTCGATAAAGCGTGGATGACAAAAGTCTGAAATGGAATAAGGTAAAGTGAATTTCTCCATGCTTTATTGACCTTGATTCCTCTACACAAAATAAATAGACAGAATGGACTAAAATCTCTTCTTTATGAAGGCAAGATCCTGGCAGTCAAAGACCGGCTCATAAAAATACTCTCTATGGCACGTACCTTGGCAGTGTTAGAAGTTGGAGGCAATGGCAATTTATTGCTGGTGCCACAATGTGTGTGTCTGTATTTCAGAGAAGGAGAAAGCAGGGGCTGCTTTTATGAGGTTACTGATGTTATTCTGTGGAGAACAGAGAAGGAAAACACACTTACTTTTGTCATTTTGTGTTCTTTCCCTGAAGGTATAATAAGATAAAACACTTCCCTTTGCATACCCATTATTTATTTGTTTGAAGAAGAAAGAGAAAAAGCAAGTTGTTCAGAATGAGGCGTTTGACATCTTTCCCTGCTGAAAAAGGCTGGGGCTCCATACTGCTCAGAGAGGTTTTCCTGCCTTGCTGCAGTCGGAGAGCGGAATGCCTCATTGGTTTCAGATATTAAACTTTTGTGCTGAAAGCCCAGTTGGAGCTGGTGTGACAAATGGATTTTACCTGCTGCCGAAAAACACAACCTCCACCTCTCTACACCTCCCATCTTGCCTAACCTAGCCCCCAAGAGCCCTGAAACAGAAAGCTGCCCTTAGGCACCATCTGTTTCTGCCAGCTTCTACTTTGGGCCCTGCCTTTACATCTGTTAAGTAGAGGCAGCTTACTTGATGAGTTGTTTTGAAGAAATATCTGGTCTCCCCACCATGTTCATTAACTATTGCAGATCTGTTAAAGAGAGGCTCAGTGATGCAATTTAGCTGTAGTTAACGAAATTCATTGAAGACACAGTCATAGATTATTTTTGCATCCCGCAGGGATAAAGAGCAACACTGTTTTAGCAACACTGTTTTCTCTTCCCTTTGAAAATAAAATTCTTTTCTGTTTGCTGTGTGAAACACCATTTAAAGCAGTGATGAAATCTAAAGGGGATTTAAAGTGACTAGTCGGCGACTGATAATTTGTTACTGCTCCTTGTAAAACGCAACTGAGCTGCATGCATAGCACATGCTAAAACAAATATATTAATCATGTATCCCTCCCAATAAAGAAAAGCAACTGTTTTATTCCTAGCACCTCCTTAAGTACCCCAAAGCTACTGATTTGTTAAGCTGGCATTCTTCTCATGGACAAACCCAGCTTTCTGGAGCAACTGGAATTTTTTCACGGCCAGTGATCAGGAAGTAAAAGAAACAAATCAAAAATTCCCTTAAAATACTTCAGAAAAATGGATTCAGTATGTTTGTGTTTGGATTTGTTCGAATTAGAAAACAGAGTTTCATAGGCATTCAGAGGAAAGCAGGCGTCATACAGTTCATATAGAAGACAGTATAACACAAATAGAAAGGAAATACGAAGTTGAGGGGAAGGGGGGAACAGAGTCTTGTTTTAAAGATGGAGGGTACAGACACAGAAAGAGAGGGAAGGGGGGTTTTACCCAAAGTTGCTGAAGAAGAGTGCGTGGCAGCCAGGAATTAAACCCATGGTTTTAATAATCTTATGGCCTTAAGCCGTAAGCATGGGACCATCATTTCTGTGCTGGTTGGACAGCCAGTTTACTGAGTTCTCCACGTGTACAGAGTCGCTTTAGAGGCAAAACTTGATCATAATACAAATGGAATTTTCTTTTATTGTATATGTTACATTTTCATCTAAAATGATGCCCTGAAGCTGCAATTATGCATTATAATATACGCTATACAGAGATGTCCCTGTTGGTTTTAAGGATGAGGATAATTTATATATTAGTTAAAAGCTGGCACCTCTGAATCTGAGTCATATGTAGTAAAATAAATCTGAGTAGTTCCATGAGCAAAAAACTTATCAAAGCCTGGTTTCCCATAGAGAGTTAATTGAAACCTCTGATTGATGCTTTCTCCTTGGAATTCTTATAACATTTCTCCTCTGTGTGCGTTTTCTGGTATGAAGCGAGGTGTGATCACACACTGCAGCCTTTCTTTCAGGCTTATCGGGTCTCTATACCAACTGGCCACCTTTTTCAGAAAACTCACAGGAGCTTAATTATCTTTGAAATCTCTTGTCAAATGTGGGTGAAATTGGCCAATGGGTTTAAAAATTTTGAGAAGGTGGAACAGAGGGGAACTTCATGGACTGGTCGCACAAGCTTTGTTTATCAGGAAAGCATGCTGCACGGAAGTCTTTGTGAGGGTTTTTGTGTAGAGTAAAATAATGCCAACAGACAGAGATTAGATATCGTGAAACTTGACTTGACATGTTGACTCAAAAGATGACACACTGTTTATTCAAATTGCCTAACCAGAGCAAATAAAAAGCTCGGTTCTGCTTCCTTTACTCGCGCAAGTAGTTACATTGTGTTGGTATAATCGGTAATCTGCTCTTTATCATTTGACTCCCCTCTTATACAGGTGGTCATATAGTCAGAAAAGGTAACAAGTATTGTCTGAGTTAAAATGATTTGTAATATATATACTGAGATATGTAAAAGGACACTGTCCTACACTGCTGTGGCTTTCTAAGCATAGAACTCTGGTGACATCAGGAATATTCTGCAATTTTCTTGTCTAAACATGCCACTTGGAAAACACATGACATGCATAAGATTAGCAATTCACACAATCTAAAGAGAATTATCTGTTTGTCTCTAGGCAATTCACAAAAATATGCCCATAGCAATTTGAGGCATTATAAATCCATCCAGGTTGGTTCTGACCATGTTGCAGAAGTAATTTCGACTGGCACATCAGATGAAAGAACAGATTTGAAAACAGTAGCGTGCATGGCCCTGAAGGTTTTATCTTGGCTAATATTCCAGGCACCTTATGGCACTACTTTGGGTTTCTGTGAAGGCTCCAAATAAAGTGTCTGTAGCCTGATGAAAGATTTAACACATTTTTTTCCTGAACAAGCTTTATAAATGTTACGCTAAAGATAAAGAATGTACTTGCTGATGGGAAGCAGCTTATTTTTCGGTGTACTCTTCACTAAAAGCACCCTTCACACCTGGTGCTTCTGTATTTCCAATGTGTGGTTCATGCAGCAGTGGAGGTTCTGTAACAATAACACTGGAGGGTGCAAATTTGGGATTTCATTTCCACTTTTCAATAATGCCCATGGAAATTTCTTAATTTACCTTTAGCAAGATATCTTTGTGGTTCCAAACAGAAACAGCCAGAACAAATATGTCCACCGAAAGGACTGCATGAAGGGTCAATAATAGAAATAAGTAGATTATGTTTAGCAACACAACTTGTATTATGGGCGACCTGAACGATGAGCCAAGGCTATCACAAGAGTTAGCTTTAGATGGCCTCAGAGGAAGGATGGTTTGCTCTTCATGTGAAAAATAAGATGCTTTCTCAGTGTTTTCTCTGCTTTCCTTACTTGTATTTTGTCTCATTTTCCGTTTGCTTCTACTAAATACCAAGGAAGCATTTAGTCACCTAGTTTGGGTGTCTCAAGGAGAAGCATATTCAAGACTACCTTTTATCTGTGGATAGCAGTCTCCTTAGGCTCTTTCCAGTCAAGGGACGGAGATCATCTCCTCTAGATCTTGATGCTGAAAGCTTAAGGGCTGCTGTATGCCTTAGTTTAGATGACGACTCCCTTCTCAGCCCCCAAATATTTTAGGAACACTTTCTCCTTCCAAGGCAACACTATAGGGCAGCAGAAGGGAGACAGACAAATACCTGGGGGCAAAGATGAGCTCTTTGCTACTTCTGCTTTGGAGCTGGTAAATGTTTCCTTTATTATCTCCTCCTAGTTGTGTGCTTGGCTGACCTTTTTTTCTGAACAAATCTGCTAGCTTCTGTGGCCTTTGAGGGCTCATGTGCCTCGGGAGGCTGTCTAATTTTCCAGCTGAATAGGGTCCTAAATGCTATAGGGCACTCACTCGCATTTCTTTGCGATTTATTTCTGTGGGTTAGAAATCATAATGAAGGGCCACGTGTGTTCTGCCTAAGTAGGCACTGAAGAAATACAGAGCAAGGGGTTCAGGATAAGGCTAGTACATTTTGCTGGAAGTTCTGCTTCAGTCGGTATATTGCAATCGTCATCAAGGATTAAAAGTATCATTTGCCCCTTTATTTAAATATTTCCATTGGAGAGAGCTTACAAAAGGAACATAGATATTAATTTCACTTAGAAAATGGAGAAATAAAGCTTGACAAGGTTGTTATATGTCTGGTCCTGAAAAAAACTGGTCTGGTACCCCCTGGCCCATCCCCTTTTTTCCCCCCAACATGTCATAGAGCAGTGGCCGTGCACAATCACAGTTGTTCTCCTTGGTAAACACCAAATACTCAGCAGTGAAAAGGGTTTTATTTTCCCAAATGTAACGGAGACAGAAGGGATGGCTTTGGGGGACAGAGGGGAATACGTATTGCATTCTTTCAGATCTTAAATATAATCAAAATATTCCTTAAATTTTCTGACTGAAAGCTAAAGTTTCTTATTCTGGTGATTTTAATCAGATGTTCTGTCATTGCCCAAATTACAGGTTTTTCTCCCCTGGTCTTTGTACTATAAATAATGAAGACCAGCGCCACTATTAGAGAGAGGCCTAAGCCCCATTTGAAAGACCTTAAAGATCTGTCATGGAAAGCTAGGATTGTCCTGTGGCTTCTTCTGTGTTTTCATGGCAACTGGCTGGTACGCACATCTGGAAAAATGGCAGGTTTTCACATTGCTCTATCTTGTGTTGCAGTAAGTGTGAGGGTGGAGTTGTTGGTGCTGTTGCCCATGTTTGCAGTTGGTCTGCGTGGCCATCCAGCACACACATC
>WAAD01035269.1:56032-95957 GCA_013389945.1 Fregata magnificens
CCTACAGAGGTTTTTGTGGAGAGAGCGTGTTTGAAATCTCAGAGCCTTCCTATTACTAAATTTCCAAAAGAGATGAGAGTTGAACTTCCAATCGTTTGGCGTCCACAGTCTATAAAATAGAGGGAGCCTCTACATCTCTAAAAAGTCCCTTGTGAAGTTCCAGGGCTCTGTATTCATAGAGAGCATCTCTGGAGAAAGCAATGAATTTCCATGCTCTACCTAATCTGTCTCAAAACTGTACAGCACAGGCTGAGCAATTTAAAATCGCTTTATGCACACTGTACAAGGGGCAGGTGATTTGCTGGGATCGTGCAGACAGAAATCCAATGTGGATTTTTGCCTGTGGGATAGCAGTGACCACCAAGATCAGAGACATGAAGCTTCTGCTCCTTCTAGGCCTCCCATGGCTCCCCATATTCCCAGACAGACTTGTTTTGCAAGATGCATCTCCTTCTATTTCAGTATCTCCCTTCTTTCGTGACAAAAGGTTTAATGGGAAGTCCTGTGTTTTACATTCAGGATGTCTCCTGGCCCTTCCACGGGGTTCCCCCTTGGAAGAGATAATTTCTAACAGTGTGAAGTCTCAGTACCGTTGCAGCTGAAAAAGGAATATACGGGCAGTCTTAGCGACACTCAGCACTGTTAGCTACAGCCCTCCTTAAACACAGTTGTTGCTGGCAAAACTCTTGCATTTTCCAAGACTCGCCTGGACAAGGATAATTTTTCTGAACGCTGTGCTAAAAGCCAACTATTCAAAGCAATACCTTGCCTTGGCTGTGCCAGGTAATTTGCCACTGCTGATAACAGTCATGGAGTCTGTGATATCATTTATGATACAGGAGTTTTTATCACCTTACTCTGGTAGTAGGTTAATGCAGCAGGGAAAAAAAGCCAAACATCTTTCTTATATCCCTGCCAGGAGCACATTGGTAGTAAACAGTGAATATTTATACATGAAAATGGCTCCTAAAACAGGGGCTTGGGTCTTATCTGAAGCTCCCATCTTTCTGCTGTAAGTATAACCATAGCGTTGAGCACTGTGAGTCTCAGTTTTCTTACACTGCAATGCTGCAGAAGGCAATGTCGGAGTACTAGCTTCTTCTCCAGAGAGAGGAGGCACACCTGGGTTTAGGAGTGATTACAAGAGGTCCTCAGGAAGAGGGAGCTGGAGGAGTCCAGCCTAGAGAGTCAATTAGAAGTAACCCATACCTGTGTGGGCTGTTTGGACATGCAGAGGTACCACTTTGCAACTGTTCGTTAGTGAAGGGGGAAGCCCCAGCGGCTGATATGCCGTTGGACAGCATCCCCTCTGACTATGAATATTCTTACCTTTTCCCAGCCACTCCATGAATAACAAATGGTTGAGTCCAGCTGATAAATCAGGGATATACAATTATGCTTACCTCTAAATAAAGAAATGCAACTCCTGTTTTAAATTCAACTATTATAATTGCAGCATTCTGAAACAAAAATAATGCATTCATTTCCTAGTAAGAGGTTACAGATTCCAAATTACAGCATCACGTATGTCAAAACAGGAAATTTGAGGCAGGCGGGCCAAAGTATGCTGTTGTCTTTATGATTTATATTTACTTGCTGTAGATTTAGAATAATCCTTCTCTTCCCTCAGGTCTAGCACAGACAATTTATAAATTGTACAAAAATGATAAAGGCAGCAATAAATAATAATAATAATAATAATAATAATATATAACAACTGTGCGAGTGATAAATTATAAAACGGAGAGTGGAGAAGGGAATGAAACCATAGCATAGAAGCCAGTTTACAGGGCTGAGTACAGAGTCTGAGTTATTCTTCTGGCATTATGACAATGAGGAACATTTATGGGAGTTTGCAAACAGCTTACAACACAAATCATTTTGTTTCAGGTTATATTTATAGAGCTTAGTTAAGAGTTTTTTAGTATCCATTAAAATCCAGTGTTCAGAGGTTTATAGCTCAGCTGTTAAGGTCTTATCCCTAAGGATCAATTGTTTTGGGTGGTTTGGGGAATTATTATTATTATTATTTATACGATTCAGTTTAAATTGCTTAGCCTAATGTAAAGATACAGAGCTCAAAAGCTTTAGGTTTTCTGAGTTCTTGTTGTTTGGGAAAGAAGAGAAGAGATGGCTTTTTATTCTTTGGTTTTTGT
This sequence comes from Fregata magnificens, assembly GCA_013389945.1. Lineage (NCBI taxonomy): Eukaryota > Metazoa > Chordata > Aves > Suliformes > Fregatidae > Fregata > Fregata magnificens. The sequence goes on from WAAD01035269.1 coordinate 58,189, forward strand.
TTCAGATATTATTTCTACAACTATTTTATCTCACAACTCAATTGAATTTCTCTTCATGTGTGTTTCAGTAGCCATTTTGTGCTCAGAGTTGCTGCAGCCTGTAAAAGAGAACAATCCCTGGGCAAAGTTGTCGATATTGTATCGCTGCTTCTTTGTTTGCATTTCTGTAGTTTAAAATAAAAATAATTTTCAGTTGAAATGATATAATTTGCTATAGGTCATGCTGTTTAGTTGGTAGAAGATGAGATCTATATTGAAAATAGGTGTGATGTGTCTAGGGCCTGATCCAAGTCTTAATGCTTTCTTCTTCTTCATTTCCTCTAAGACCAAAATTCTCTAAGAAAAATGCCCTACTATCCTGCACCCGTTATAAACACATATAGTGAAAAGTAACCAAATCTTAAGGAGTGTACTATTTAGTAGCCCAAACAGATGAAAAGTAGAGGGTTGACAGAAGAAGAGACTAAGTGACTTGGCCTGAGGTGATACTGATAGCCAGTGACAGAGGTGGATCTTCTGAGTCCTAGCCCAAAGCTCGCTCTCCTCCATCATGTTGCTTTTCAACCTACAATGAAGTATTTTTGGTGAGAGGTGAGCCAGATCCGAAGAATATTACTGGATCACTACCAGTTAGGTAGATATGGAGGGTTAAGAACCCGACACATAGGGAAAAGGTCGAATAAGGTATCTGATAGTTGCATTTCATAAACAAACTTGGGAGCATTTGAGCCAAATGAACTGAATGAACGTTTCAAATTCTTAAAATGCACCTTTCTGTGGAATTAATACAGTGGCTGCTCTTATTTAAATCCTTGTCCATTGTATCAAGCTTCCTTTGTGGCAGTATTTCCTAGCTGTTTCTTGTTTAACTCTAAATATTCATGACGTTAATTCTATTTAAGTCCTATGCTGTTATCTGAGACAAAATGTGAACATTTTAATGACAAACTACTGTATCCGTTGCATACAGTGGAGTCCCCAAGGAACCTGTTTGTTGTGGCTGACTATCAATCTCTGATTGAAAACCTGATTGACACCAATAAAAGCTTGGTAGTTCTCATTTCCCCATTTAAAATGATCCAAACAGCTCAATAGCCATCCAAGATCTATAGAGTGTTTTTAGCCTGTACATAATTCATCATCTCAATTATTGTGCTTTTTTAACTTCTAATTTTGGAATATCAGAACTTTTCCATCAGGTCAATAGAACATTCAGTTACTCTCTTTTTGCCCTTTCCTCTTGTGTTGCAATCACACAGGACCCCAGGTTCCTTTTGGGCCCTGGAGAAGCATCTTTTCATCCTCTTTGCTTCCTGCCACAACCCTTTTTGTGGTTTATTCTTTTTACTTGGCTGTATGAACCGTAAGCTCTGGACCTTCCACGATCTGTAATACTCAGTTACATGCAGAAGAAAACAAGTTGTTGCCTCCAACCTATTGATTCTGTTTTCAAAGTTAACTCAACCCTCACTTAGTATTTTGTCTTGTAATTTCTATTTCTGGCAGTGATGAAGAAAGAGGAAGAAACTCTCAGACCCCAGACTGTGAACGTAAAGCTGACAGTAAAAAAACATTTAAGAGGAGTTCTCTGTGAGATACTGAGGTCAAAATTTGGCCATCTGGCAGTTAGCAATAGACATGTGTGAAGGCACGCCAGGCACCTGCTGAAGGCAGATCTGCAATAGCAAAGTCTTCAAAGGTTTGCTTGCTGCTTTTCAGCCATTGCATGGTTTTCATTTGTAGCTTCTCTTATCGAGCACAATTTCTAAATGAGGATGGTTGCTTCACTTTAAGGACGTACAAATGACTTGCCCTCACCTGTCAAGCATGATCCTTGTATTTTACCAGGCCCATTATGAACGCAATCTTTCTGTCGAAAATTTGCATACCTCCTTTCTTGAAAAGTAATGACAGCAATTTCTTTCCCTCCGCTCACTTTCTGAGTGTCTCATTTAACAGCACCTGTGAAACCGACAGGCGCAGAGATGAGAAGTGAAAGAGAGCAGTTGATTAAATCATCATCAAGTCGGGCCTCAGAAAGTCAATTCTGCTTCCCGTCTGCAATGATATCCTTTTATCTTAAAGTAATGAGCTATGGCACTTTTGCATCGGGTAATGCGATAAGTTCTATTAGCATGTTCCATTTGCTTCACAAGCAAGGGCAAGTCATTTCAGCAAGCTCATATCACTGCAATCAAAGCAATTGGCTTCACAGGCAGAGAAGAAAGAGGAAAGGCTGAGGGTGATTTTTATGGATCACAACACAGTGGAAAAAATAGATTCTTGTATTATTTTAACCCGTAACATGCTTTGCTTCTTGTCCATCAGGATATTTTGATTTCATTAGCCTGTAAGTACCTGGAAGACTCAAATTCCAAACTGAACTCTTGAGCTAAGACCCGGAGTTCTGAAAAATAGGAATCTTTTCTTATGCAGATACACTGGCTAATGCACTATTAGGCACTGACTTCATTAAACACTGATTAGTTTAAGTCTTTGCTATTGACTTAGTCCACCAGTATAAATGCACATTTTTATTATTATTTACTATTATTTATTTTTTGAACCCTGACAAAGTACTCATCAGTTGAGAGGATGCTGAAAATGACATTACACGCTGCAAATTGTCATCATTAGTTGAGAGGATGCTAAAAATAACATTACTGCAAATTGTCTACAGCCAGAAAGGCAGGTAAGGAGGTAGCAAATGTGCATTCAGAGTCCCAGAGGCAAAGGCATGTAGTCATTTTTTCATATAGAGTATTGAGGAACTGAGGCAGGGAGTTCAGCCTGCTATTGCAAAAGAGAATGACTTCCCAAAACTACGATTCGGTTGTGTATGTGGCCAACAGCTGCTTGGTGCCCACTTAGTCTAGTGAAATTTGGATGCCTGGCTTGCGGCAGGCACTTTGTGAGGATGCTGAGCTGAGTAACTTGTGGCATCGTTAGCTTTCTCGTGTTACATCTGGAAAGCTCATTTTATCTTCCACTGACACTGGTGGGAGCATCGTCCTGTTCTTTGGGGATGGCTGGATTGGGCCTGAAGCACGTGTGGGATCGCTGAGCAATGACACCATAAGGAAGCCATCGGGACTTATAACTGGGGGAAAGAAGTTGCACTTTTCCAAGAACTGCAATAACTTACTGGTCTCAGCTCAGTTTCCAGGGAGCAAAGGAAAATGTGTTTCTTACAGGGCTGGTTTCTCTTATCCTTCTGTGGGGCTGTGCCTGGAGGTGCCTGAGGATGTCTGTGGCGTGTTTCCCTTGGGTGAAACCAAGCCCTGGGCAGACAGCCAGGACAGAGGGCTGCAGCTCTGTCCCTGGCAGCCGTCGGGCAGGCTTTGCGCTCCTGCGGGCCCTGCTGCCTCCCCAGCTTTGCACAGGAAGCCTCCCAGTCTCTCCCATTCACACATAGCTATTAGCCTTCCCCTTCAAGGGATATCCCTGGGAATACAGAGATTGACACAACAGAATCAAACCTCAAAATAGGACTCAATGTTTAGCTGTCTTTCTGGAGTGAAATCCCCCTTTGCTTTACCAATAAGCTCACTGTGCTCTACCAGGAGTATGTATAACACCCATCAGTTGCCAAGGATATGTACATGTCCTATATAACTATAAGGTGGATCATCTGTATCACGGATAGTAATGTAATCTGGTGTTTTCATTTTAATACTCAAAATATAATTCTCTTCTTTCTCATCAAACCATTGTTTTGTTGACAGTAGAGCTAGAAGGAGCCACTTATTGTGTTATTTTGCTATATAAAACAATCATGAAAGTCCTGGGAGTGAGGAATTAAAAAGAGTTATACTTGAAAGTGGTTCTAAGTTCTGAATATTTTTCCTCTAAGGGGCCAAGATAACTTTAAATGTCCAAGACTGATACATTTCATCTGAAGTGAAGTAGTTTGGATAAAATGGAATTCAGATTAGAGGTCAACATTGCAATCTTTTGTCCAGACTAAGGTAATTTGTGTAAAATGGGACTTTTCTGTGAATAATCCATAATTTTAGCTTTTGAGAAAGCAGACCTTAAACTTCTCAGACCATCTCTGTTTCAGAGTCATTCCTTACGGTGAATCACTGTGGATAATGGTGAAGAATTGCTAAGCAGACTGTGATGTTAACCAATTTGCGAGATGCTATATATAAGATTCCTTGGCAAGGAGCTCCATGCTGAATGCTACTCGCAGGCAAAGTAAGAGATAGGAAAGAAAAAAGTGAAATCCTTGCTCTTAGTGTCTTTGTGACTCTGCCTGTCTCCATTTCATCAATTAGAAAATTGCCCATTTATTCCCTGTCTGTGTCTCCTTTCATCTAGGAGATTTTTTTTTTTCCCTCCTTTTTTCTTGGAAGCAAAGGTCTAATTGTATAGCTAAAATATCATCTTTGCCCTTTCCAGGGCTGTCAGTTTGTCACTGGTGGATAGATGGACAAGAATATTGTAAATGTCAGTGTGAACATGGCTGAGGTCTGGGTTTTCCCTCATTTTCTTCAGATTTCTTTTCAGCAGACAGATGAGTAGAATCACTTTGTTCAGCACTGGCGTTTCAGCAGCACTGACTCCTTTGGTGGCAATGATAAATGGATCCAAGATATGAAATAGCTGTTCCAGCAAAGTCCATTGAGCAGAATAGAGAACAATGCCCTCCTCAATGTCATTGTACATGATATATTCAATGATTGCCACTTTTTGCACAAGAATGTGTTCAATCAGCAAGGTACATAGAAATCCATAGTGTTGCTTCAGCCTGAATGAGCTGGTGAGGTGGCACAGACCTTTACTCAGCTTGATTTGGACCAGACTCTCTCAAGCTATTAAAATGGGCTCAAATTATAGCTGTAACCTCATAGGGTGTCTGATTTTTGAAATGTGGCATTGGGATCAGCCTCATTCTGCAGGTGCTGTGGGAGACGTGCTGTGCATTTTAACTTGCGCTCCTTCCAGCTGGGGCAGGGGATTTGGGAGGTACAACTAATCTTTAGCCCAATCCGCAGTTTTCCTTTTCTTCTACAAAACACAGCAGCAATTAAACCTCAAAAGGGAATTGAAAAGTTCTTTTTCCACTTCCCACTGCAGTTATATGTGTATGTGCTCCATGTCGCAGGGAATGCATCTTATGCTTTCACAATCTGGACTGATAGCAGTAATTTAGAAGGTTTAAGCTGGGGCAGAAAGAAGAGCTTTCTTTTTTGTTGGTACAAAGACCTTACGAATTCGTATGTTCCCTCCTCACCTTGGCTTGATTTTAGGAACAACTGTTTGAATTTAGCAGCACATGTGTGAAAATGCGAGTTCGTGGGTTACTGATTCTGATTAGTGCTTCTTGAGCATGAAGTTGCAGAAATACTGCAAAATGAAGCTTGAAACACTTGGCACGTGTGCATCAAGTGACGTGGTGGCTGGTAGCCTGCACACTGTAGTTATTAAAGGTGTTTGAACAGTTCAAATGATAACTATGGCCCTTCGAGCAAGTCATTTCGGTCTGGTCTCGTTAGTGCCCCTGATTATACAGAAATTAGGAGGAACCTTAACGTTTCCATATGTCCTCTAAGAATTGTATCTGCGGAGCTAGTTTTGAGTGAGCTTTATATGTCCCTTGCTTTGGATTTGGTTTGTAGTGCTGTACGTCCTTTGGGAAAACCGTTGGAGTCCCTTATGCTCAGTACAAGACTTTCAAAAATGTAAAATAACCATTTCAAAGGCTCCTTCCTCTGAGGAGCCTGTCAGGCTGTGGTTTGAAAAGATCTCACAGCATTTTGTGCCATGCTCATTTGAAAATTTGGCCATACGTGGGAGCTGTGGGTGCTCGGCAGTTTTGCTAATCTGGCTTTCATTTAGATGCCTGAATGAGAGCTAAGGGCTGGTTGGTTGGGTGGGTTTTTGATAATGTGGGCCAGCTTTTGGAAATTCGGCTCTGGACGCTTCTCAAGCCTGGACCCAGGTGACTGCAATCAGTCATGATTGCGTTCAGTGTGGAGATAGTAAGTGCCTTGAGCCTGAGAATCGGAGAAAGAAGCCTCTGTCTGTTCAGGTGTAAAATGGGTCTGCAGTTTCCTTGTCCTGATTTGTCACATTATCACTCGCAGGTTCCAGTGAAGCTAGTGGCAGTTATCCAAAATCAGGTCATGCTATCTCTGATATTTTGGATTCCCAGTTATCTACAGAATATTTGGATGCAGCATGTGCACAGAGCCATGGTTTCCTGAAACAAGACATGGGAGAACACTGAAAAATTATCTTTTTGTAATAGGCACAGAATACTGAAACTTGGCCCAAAGCAGAAGGCCAATACAAAGCATTTGCATCACTTCAGTTCCAAAACAGTCTGGTGCTCCGAGAACCACAAAGCACTTAAATAATTTTACTTTTTTCTATGGCCCTGGGAGGTAGAGAAATGCTAGAGAAATTGAGCAAGCAATGCAGACTCAAGTCTTCAAATTGACCAGTAATTCTGGATAATCAACTTCATGGTTGTTGGCTTTGGTTTCCAAGACCTGTTCTCCAGAAGTGGTTAGCAGTAAGCCTGCAGAAGATGGAAACACCTTGTGCTTTAGCACCTCTGGGAAGAAAATGCATCCAAAAATATAAATGAGCACATCAGAGCAAGGGCCACTGGGGAATGTGTGTGCAAGTGGAACGCCCGGAGTGCCTAAACAGAAAAGTAGACTCAGGCATGGGAAGAGCATACAATTGCTCCAATTCAGTTTCCAGCCCGAGCAGCAAACCTCTTCCCCTCTTCTGCAAGTCTTTTTGGAGTTACCCCTGCACATAAATTGTCTGATTCTTTCCATGAACCAAAGGAAATCCACGTATTTAATCCTCAGGGAAAATTCAGTTTAACATGGCTGTGCAAAACATGCACATGTAATGTGTATGCCCACACACAAACACACACGTATACGTACTGAATGTAAATACCTCCCCAATGCAGTGCATAAAGCCCTTTCCTCCTGTCCCTCCTTTTTTTCTTTCATACAGCTTGTCCGTAAAATTCTGCTGTTGGAACAGGACAGTGCTGCTGGACGGTGGGTCTCCTTCCCTCGCACCCCACCAACAAAACCTCTTTATGAGTGAAATAGATGCCTTGTATGTTCAGGACTCCTGGCATTTTACAAAGTGTATCTGGAGCCAGGCTGGGCAAACGTTAGGAGCTGTTTGCTGAGTGCATTTATTGCCTTTGCATAATTTATGAGCTGGAGGGGTTTGACCATCATTCGTCTCTGCCAGAGGCTGGCACTGAGGGCTCTGGAGGATGGAGCTGTAAATTGGATGGTGCGCTCCTGCTGAGCTCACAGCAAAGTCCTCGGGTCAGTATGGGAATTTAATACCAGGAATGGAACTGTTTTCTCAGAGTGCCATGTGGGCCTCTGTGCAGCAGAGGCTTTTTTGGCAGCCACAGTGACTGGCCAAATCGCGAAGCTGTCAGTCACCGGGCATGTTGTGAAGGGAGCCTGAGCATTTTTAATCGGCTTGGCATCCGTGCTGCTTCCATAATGGACACCAGTAGGTCTCAGTCCTTTGCCATATGCTTAACTCTGGAGACAAGGTGCTTCTGGGTATAGCAGTAATTATTTGATGTGGAATTAAGCAGACCTTGAAATTAGAACTGGACTGTCGGAAAGCAGGAGGCTTAACACTTTGATGGAAATAACTTCCCACCGACATCGCTCTGTGCACTTTCTCTGCATATTCACTCGGATGCGGGTAACTGCTTTGCTGGCAAATTCAGATGTCACTGCTGGCAAGTACTCTTCTCCCCAAGTACCTCCACACTGCAGAAAACACAAAACCCTGAGCTCTTTCCAAGCTTATGAGTTGGGAAAAACTTAATCCACCTCGGAGGAGACATTCCCTAAACCAGACAAAAAATGGTGGGGGAAGGAAAGGCTGCAAAGTCCTGTGACCACAGCTGGGTCACAAGACACGTGCATGTGTGCCCCAGCAGCGGGAACAGATGACATGTTAAAACCCTCTGAACCCTGCTGCTAAAAGGGAATCATTCTTCCCTGCTTATATATCCACTTTTTACCCCCTTTCCTTCTCCTTTTGGATTCAGGTATTGCAATCAGGACTTGTATTGGAGTTTGTCTGGAGGGTGGGCAGGGGACACAAACAAGTGGAGCAAATGGTTCTGAGCTTCCTTTTCTTGAAACGTACAAGATGTGTCACACATTATAGTGCAACCTTAACATATAGAGGACGCAATGCAGGGACCCCAGAACCGCTGGGCCCTCCTCGCTGTAACCAAGTAGTGGAAGAAAGTGCTGTGGCCCAAAAGCTGCATTTTTCCAACAACTGTAAAAGAGAGATAGTAAATGGGAATTCTTTGTGACATGCTATGATTTTCATGGATGAAAATCCATGCACATTTGCTTTTTTGTAAATGTGGGGCCTTGCTTTGCAAACACACTTACCTCGTACCAAAAATCTCATACATGTAGTCACACCGAAGTCAAAATGCATAATATTTACAGGGTGAGGGTATAAGTACTTTATAGAAATACCATACTGTTCTAGAAATGTGCAGTTTTCCTTTTGTCAGGTAAGTACGCTCTCTTCGTTAACTTGATCGTCGTATGAGGGTTTCAAATTTCAAGCTAAAGCTGTCTCATATCTTTATGTTCCATCTCATTTGTTTGTTACCAGAGTATTTAGGTGCAACTACTGCTATATAAATCATCTCAGTGATTAAATAAACTTCACTTTCATTTCTGTTTGGAATTATCTGAAAGCAGATTGTAATTTTATCTAATTTTTGCTTCATTTCATTCTTAGCTTTAGTTTGTTAGTATGTAGCTCATTGGTGTGGGGAAGGCACCTTTTCACCCCCTGTACCGATGAAGACGAGGAAAAAGCCAGTGAAACAGAAAAGTTATAATTAAAGAACACACAGAAGATTACCTGATTTGTGCAAATCAAATACATACATTTGTGGGTGTATTTGGCTATGTCTGTTCACATTCCACTGTATAGTTAACCTTTGGAATTCACAAAGTATAACTAATTTCAATGCAATTTGGTTGTCTTATGAAAATACTCAAAGACACATTAAGCAGGATACAAATGCATAAAGAGCTTAACTGACTGCTGTAATGACGTAACACAAGCAGACAGTCCTTGATTTAGGAAAGCCTGGTTCTCCTGTTTGGTGATCTTATGCTTTCCTTCAAAACATCTGCCATTAGATCTGCAGAGGTATGCGTTCATCCTTGAATGATACAGACAATTCAGTCCGCTAGAATCTAAAACTGGAGTTTAAAAAAAAAAACCAGAAGGAGGTGTTTTCCTTATTCTTCTGCTGTGGGGGTAGCCAAGTGTGACAACTCCATAGTTACCCAGAATTAGCTGGGATGAATCAAATCCGTGTCTAGGAAAGAAGCAGCTAGGTGCGAGTCAGTTGCACGGTCCTTACAGTCCTATTCCCAGCACAGCTTTTGTACTTCTAGCAAATGGGAATGTGTTTTGGGGTTTTGATTCTTATCTGTACTGACGCTCGATTTATCTAGTCCTGTTGTATTTCTACAATAGTAAAAGTTAGTTATTAAAAAATCGAGCAATGGCTCTTGATAAATAGCAAGACCCGCTAGTGTTACTGTTCAGCATTTTACAGTATTATAAGTGTTTGCTATGCTACCTGGGCTGTTCTTGAATTATAGAGGACCTCAATGAATCGATTTAATTTGGCTTGTTCTTGCTTCCGCTGTGATCTCTGAGTTCTTTAGTTCAGCAGCAGTAAACAAAGACATAGGGTGAGCCCCTCAAGTGGTTCTGGAGTAGAATGGTAGCCTTGTAGAAGCTTCTCTTCTGGGATAGGCAAACCTAAGCCATTTCCATACCTTCCTGTCTGAGAAGCCTTTGAAACCAGTTTATTGGCGGGCAGTATGAGAAATGCTGTCCATCAAAAGAAAACAAAGCAGCCCTCTAACATTGTTTTTCTTCTTCCTTGATCCAGTTTTGGAGTCTAAATGTGCTCATGTACCATCAGCTCCTGTTCATGTGAATTCAAATAACAGAGGGCATTGCAAATGGCTTTTGTTGTTTTCACTGCAATTTTTTCATAATTCAAACATATAAATGTATCGTCTTCAACAACAGTGTGGGGGAAAATTCCCTCCCGTACAGTAATTAAGCTTTTTCTTAAAGGTACCAGATTTGATGCCACAGCGTTTGTGTTTCAGCCACCTTGTTCATAGAAATCTTGCATTTTTTTGCTGTAGCAGGTTTCTCTTACCTGTTCTTTTTTCCTTTTTGTGTTTCAGTGTGACAGCGACAGTGATCAAGAAGAAAAGGTAAGAAAGGGAATCAGTATGGGAGCAAAAATAATTTGTTGGATTTGTTGCATTCACTTATTCCTATTATTCTGTTATTCAAAGTTTCTTTTCGGATTGATCTAAAGAATCTCTATACAAAGAAAATACTGTGTTTCCTTTAATTTAATTTTGGAATAGACCTCCAAGGAAGGAGAATTCTAATTAATATTTTGGAGGCTACACAATTCATCTTCAAGCATATTGATGCCACGGTTTGTGTGGGTTGTTTATGAACACCAGTCTTAATACCAACCCTTTCTATGGCTACATTTTCCCTTGGGAAGTTCTAACAGCAACCACATATGCTTGTAACCCTCACATTTGTACTTTTTAACACTTATTTAACCACTGTTATCGCCTGTTTTGCTTCTCTGCAGGCAAGGGTCTTCAGACTCAAATTGAAGTGTTATGGTTGATATATATATATATATATTTTTTTTTAGAAACAACATTTGGAAACTGTACATTAAGTTAAGTCAACCTTGCTGATAATTATCTCAGTTACTGTGGGTTTCTAAGTGGAAAAAGGGAAGAACATCACACTGAAAAAGACTCAGGCACTGATCTCTAATGCTGTTTATTGTTTAGAAGGCTAATAGTAATGAAGAACTGGTATTCACACTGATGCACATTTTTATGTCTTATTTTATGTTTTGAACAGACTAACATCCACCTTTCTTCTTTGGCAAAAATGAAATACTCGTTGCAAAGAAACTGGTCTAATTTCTTTATTTCCAGGTTGGATTTTGTGATTTTCATTTGTATGTTGAGCCTTAAGGGACGTTTTGATACTGTAATCACTTTTGCCTCCTCTTTCACTGGATAAATTGGGGGATGGAAGTTGGGGGAGGGTAAAATAATGCCAGAAAATATCTTTCATATAATAACATTGAATTGTATAGAGGTTTGTGAGTGGTTCTGTTAGCTAGCTCCAAGTCAAGCCAAGAAGACGAAAGATGACCGTGCTGGTATGCAGGTTATACAACAGAAAAGAACAAATATGTTGTAAAATCCACCTTTCATGAATTTAATCAGTTTTCTACAGGAATTTGTAGCAGGAAGCTAAGGAAATTGTCAAACCACTCTGTACGAAACAGCCAAAGCTTTGCCCTTCAGCTTTTTTAGTAATTTCCCAAGTAGAGATTTTTTTTCTCATGTTTCATAATAATTTGCTAACTATGTTAAAGAACCACTGTTTACTTTGAACTGCAGTGATTTCCCTTTCATAAGGGAACTAATCACTGGAGTTAATCAGTGTGACAACAGAAAGGGGAGGTTTTGTTGGGTTTTTGCACAGAATATTAACCTGCACTTTTAGATATGAATTTTTAATGCATTACCATTACATTCCATCCTGTGAAGTGATTATTCATTTTCAGGATGTTCCTTATGCAGTGGAAGATGATAAACTGAATTTCAGCTCCTATGTTTATGGCAGCCAGAACTAGAAGTGTAATTTCCTGCCACTGCTGCGTTTGCGGAGCTAAACCTCTGCCAGTTTCACAGTATTTTCCTCTAACAGCGCTCCAACATAAAAAGGCAGAGAGGCAGCTTTTTGGGATGGTGGTGGTGCACTGGTTCAGGATAGTTTCTGCAACACAGTACAAGAGAGACTCAGGATTGTACCTCATACAGAATATCCCAGTACTTGTGTGGGAAGGATTTTAAATCCAGATGTGTATTTCATCTCTGTGATCTATATTTTGTCTTCCCCCCTAATGAAATGAGATTAAGTGCAGATCCAAATATCCCTGATAACTTAGTGCTTTTCAAATCCCAGAACCAGACCCAACTTTGAGTTTTATAGCTCTGGCCCAATTCTAAAAGACAACAGCTAACCCTGGTGTATTTATTCAGCCTGTGCTGGCAGCCTAGGCAAAGATCTAAAGGCCTTGTTCTGCTGTTAATTTGAATTCAGCATATGTAGCCTGTTATAAAATGCGAGACATCATCATTTGAGCAGGTCAAGCATATTCAGATGAAGACAAATGGTGCTTATTTGATTTTCTTAAAATCAGGAAATGAAAAAAGTGCTCTCTGGAGAAATCATGTTCTGCCTGACTTAGATGATAGACCAAGGCATGTACCCCAGATAAGAACAGGCGCTCGTCTTGCGGTTTTTATCTCTGAAGGACGGTCGGGACTGTCAGCTTGCTGACATGTGCATTATCCATGTCATTTTAAACAAAGTGACCTGTAGAAAAGTGCATTCTGCCGTGACATGATAATGGGCTGTTGGATGACAGGTAAAGTACACACTATAAAGGAGGCTGTGCGTTATTCCTTTGTTTAACTGACAAGTAGAAACTTCTTTTCTTCAGACAGGCAGGATCTTTTAGATCTCTTTCAATAGGACCCAGAAGATTTTTGAATTCCTGCTTTAAATAAAATAACATTTTTAGGACCAAAAATGCTTATGAGCAAAATGCATTGAGAGAAGTGAGGGTGCCAAACCTTTGTGCAAGAGGTTGATCGTTTCATAAACAGTGCTCAGCATCCTCCGTTTTCATTAATAACCATAGGAGCTGAGGGTACTCAGCAGGATTAGAAGTTTTAAGATCCTTGACCCAAACATCTTATATCGTGATGAGGGTATTAGCCTCCAACTGTGGAGCTGTTCTAGTAGTGAATTGTCAAATTGCTCTTGGTCGGTCCCAGGTCAATGTATTCTGAAGATTGTGGAGTTATTCTCCTCCCACCAGAAACATCTTTGCCTGAAATGTTTCTGGGAGGAGGAGATCTACTTTTCTTTAGGATTTTGATATCCTGAAACATACAGAATATATGGTATATTGCTGCAGATGAATTCTGTACTTGCTGTTCAGAAAATGGAAAGGAAACAATTTTGTTTCATTTAGGATTTTTGAGGGTAAACCCACACTGATCCTTCCGTGTGCCTGGGAAATAACAGATCCACGAGACGTAGAAGTAATGCAAGACAGGTACATATTTCTACTAGAATAAATAAGACCTGGAATCCAGAAAGATAGACCAGTGCCTTTGAATAAAAAATGGCAGATCAGTATAATGAAAGGTGTGTGACAGATCGAGGTGGCTGAAAGATGAGTCAGTTCAAGCATGACTAGATGGGCCACAGTGGAGTAGAACGCAGGAAGGAGCAGGACCTGGGAAGCTGAGGAGCAGATGAATAGTGAGTGGTGACAGAGTAGGAAAAGTAATGTCTTCTAGGCTGTTAGTATTATTTTTTTCCCCACTTGAATACGTATCTATCTGGCTGCGTAAATCATTGTTGATATCTGATCTCTATTAGGTGATGGCTGTGTTTCCAATACCTCTTCCCTAGCCTTTAATTGGGAGCCGACAGACAGTCACTTTCTGTCTATGTCTGCCCTCAAATGAGACATTTCTCCAGAGGTTTCTCTGGAAGAAGAAACAAGGATATTTAATTGAAAAATGATGCAGCCCCTGCTTAGCAGTACTGTAGCTAAGGCTGTGTCAGCATCTCAATTTTAAATGACTTGTTTTGGGTGGATAATTTATCTATTTATATAGATTCATGCCCCTTCATTCCAATTTGGCACACAGTACTGGACCGGAGCATTCAAAGTAGCCATTTTGCTCTCCTGTTGCTAAAAAACCTGAAGAGGTAGCAAGTATGTCTGTGGAGGGACTGTGTATTTGGAGGACTTGCATCAGAATGTGAAGGACTAATTCTTAGAGAGATGTCATTTTCCATCCCAGGATCTTTTCAGCAAATGCCACTGGGATTTCTTACTAAATCAGAGAAAAGTATGGATCCCAGGGGAACTCAGACTTTCTCCATTAAAAAGTCTGTCAGTCATACTCTTTGAGCATGTCTCCAGAGCTGATAATCTAAAATTAGGGCAAGCTGACAAATTTAAGTGCAACTGTATTACCTTCTGATATCTAGATACAATCTTTAAAATTATACCCATGGTGGTTAATACAATATTAAAAACATAAGTGCAAACACGTAGTTCGTCCTCTGGAAACAAAAGGAAGTCCTGTTTTGAAAAGATGTACAAACAGCTTTGATAAAGGAAATCAAGTGCTAAAGGTGAGGTAAGGAGTAAGGTCCTTTTTTATTTGCCATGTCTACCATTTCCTCTCACCAGTCTGTTTAATTAGACTGATTTTAAAATTAAGGCTCAATCTGAGGCACTTTAGTGATTTTTCACTTCTTAGGAGAATATTTCTTTGTTCAAGGGGGACAACTTTGCAATGCACACAGAGTTGTTACGTATGTCTGATTCAAGAGGAGAAGAGGCCTGCTTCTTGCTTGTATTTTATCCAACTTTGATAGGAGGTAGAACTTAAAAAAATTACTGCATTGATGACTTAATTCTGTGTATATCTTAGTGGTACCCAATCAGTTCGCTCTTGATGAGGCTCTTGAATCCCATTAAAATGTGTTCTTCCAGGGCCCGGCAGCGGCTGGCTGGTCACGGTCACAGCTCAAGCACTGCCGAGTGTTCCTAGTGAAACAGGCTTTGCTTTGGGTGGACTTTGTGTAGGATGCAAAGGGAGGAAAGAGGTTGGTCAAACTGGTGGCTAAATTTGCAAGGCATTGGCATATGGTCATAGGGGAAGAATAACACGGTTTACGCTAGCTTGGGAGGGGATTGGGACAGGTGGGTGTTGTGCTGACTTAAGAAGCCTGTGCTGGTGGGAGCGTGTTGCTTGTGAGACTTCATTATTTCTCTCTTTGAAGAGAAAAATCATGTGCCATTGAAAGCACCATGAGAGCTGAAGTACGATATTTCTTGCATCAGAATGTTTTTAATGATAATGCTAATACATTTGATTGCATATCAAATAGCTACGAACTAAAGATTATGGCATGGAAAATATCATAAATCACTCAGATAAAAGGAATGGTTATTTGTGTGTATCTGTACACACACAAAAGCATTCACACACCCTGTCTGGGTTTCTGAAGTGCTTTTGGACAATTATTTCGTGTATGGCCTTTGGAGAGAGTTTTTGGAGTAGTATTTTGGCAGATGGTTGTCACCCAGTTTAGTATGTAGACTGTATTTCAGTGCTTGGTAGTTAAATATCCACACATACAAGTGTTTATATATTTGTGTGCGTGTGTGCATTTGTGTGTCGTTTGCTTTCCAGTGTGCTTCTGGCTGTGTTAAAAAACCCCACTATTTTTAGCCCAGCTTTACAAACTCAACTAGTTTAGGTAATTATAAATACTCTGATATATTTATTATAAGAGGAACTTGAGATGGGCCTACTTAAAACCATGCCTTTCAGTACCACTGAATAAATGCAAAGTTTGTTGGTCATGAACTTCAGAAGCCATTTCCTCCCTGCCCTCCAGATCTGAACTGTCCTGCTTAGTTGTGTCTCTGCTGAATAAACAGAGCATCGTTTTCAGCTGTGCTGGCCCACGTGTCAGTGCTGCTTTGTTGTTCCCTTTACTCCGAAAAGTGTGCAGGGCACAGCAAATTGTCCTTTCTTTGGAAACGGTAAGAACCCAAAGCAACCCCACCGTAAACTGTGCTAGAAAACATAAGACCAAGGTAAACAGCTGCTTTGCACAAGGCTGCCTGCTGTCTGTTCTGTTGCTGGAAGTAAAAGCTCTATCATAAATGGATTGAATGGTGATGAAATTGCTTTATGCCATCTTGTATATTACAGACCACTACATTTATAGATGGGTGCAATTCAGTCTCATGTGGGCAGTTGCATCAGTTTGGGATTTTTTAGTAGGATGCTTGGAAACAAAACTGGGGGTGGGGTGGGGTGGGTATTTTTTCCTCTCACTCCTGGGGAAGATAGAGTTTGGGTAGCACTTGAAAGAAAAGTGTCCACCTGGGTGGTGCCAGAGCTGTAGCAGATAGATAGCTGGGAGCCAGCTAAATTTGTATATGGCTGCCACAGTCATAATATCTGTATTCTTCTTGCTGTCTGTAAACTCAACCAGGGTTTATGTTTGGTGTCTATGCACCGCTGGAGTATAAATAACAAATTATAATTTTCCTGATCTGGAAAATTCTGGTCATCGAGGGAACTCTCAGCATTTATTGAGCTTTCAAAAGAAGGGTTTATCATCAGAGTTCATTTTCTCTTCCTGTTCTCTACACTCGTCAACTCTAGGTGCAGGTATATGAAGACTGGGGTGGTTTCTAGAGGAAAACCTCAAAATATAAAGTCTGTCATCTCCAGTCTAGTAAGAAAGCCCAAGAAATAAGTGTGTAGCCTCAGGTTGTATGAGATGTTCCTCGGGACTCCCAGCCAGGGAGTGGAAGTGGTATAGCCAGGAGAAACCACTGGAAAGGGAGCTCTGGTGGGGTTGCAACGTTCTGAGGTTCAGGAGAGGGGATTGACTGCAATGCGGAGGTGGACTTTTATGTGGGAGCTCCAGGAGGGGTTTGTGGTGGGAGCCTTCTCTCCCCAGACTGGACCTCCCTGGGGTAGGGAGGTTTTGTGTGGCAGGTTACGGCTGGTAGAAAAATGCTGAGTAGTCATCAGGCCCATTCAGCCCTCTCCTGGAAGGGCGAAAGGATTATTTGCGATAATAAAAGGGAGCTGAATTCTTGAAAAAACTCCTTGGATGGTGGGTACCAAGGTGTTTAGCAAACAAAGCTCCATGGGGAAACAGTGGCTGAGAACCCAATTTTAAGCAATTACTTCAGGTCATGGGATACTGATATCCTACTCTTTGCCATATATTTATTTTGGCTAAGGGTAGGATTAGAGAAATAGTTTCTCAGTATTATTCTTAAAACTGTTTCTGCAAAGCCAGGATGTTTCCCATCAGTGCGATTTATACTGCATATTTGTACAGGTGTTGTCTTTTTAACTCTGGAAAATGCAGCACCTTAAGCTTGCCCCAAGGGTGAAAGATCACCCAGACTTTATATGCTAGCAATGCTCAGGCAGTCATGAAGTATTTCTTACTGTTTAGGGCCCATTAGCAGAAAAGATAAGGATCCTTTTTATTCATTTGATGTGCCACATAGAGGGTCCCTACAGCTAGAGTGGTAATAAAATCGGAGCCAAGCATGTTTGTTGTAAAAGATTATGTGTTTGCCACTAAGGGGAGCGAACATGTTGTTTACAGGCGTGGGTATGAGCTCTCCGGGCTGGCCGTGCCACGGCGCTTTCAGCCCGTGATTTGTCCTGTCCTTTATCATCTTTGTCACTTGGCAGCATGTTGTCATAGGTAACGTATCACTCCTCGCTCCCCCCACCCTCTCCCCCTTCCCCCGCCCAGCTCCCCTTTCCTTTTTTTTGTACCCATTTCGTGTAGAAAATTTGTATTTACTTTGGGAGTGTAATTTGTTCCTCATGGATAATGTGACCCTTAGCGGAGCTGGATCATGGGTTAGTTGAAGTGATATTTTCCGCTAATGGTAGTCGTACATCATTGCTGTCAGCTCGGGTTAGGAGGCAAGCACATTACAGCTCCATTTTACCTCTGCAGGCATCTGGGATTATTTGCCATAACTGAGTATGACATGACCGCACTACAGAGTGCATTAAAATTTTACTAGCTTCTCAGGCAAGTTCCTTGGCTCCAGCCTGCCTTCAGGCAGGCGTAATGATGGATACCTCTAAGGTCCTGACTTCCTGCACCAAGGATACTCAATGTCAATGGCCCAAACAGGTTTTGCTCTCCCCAGGGCTTTAGACCATCTTCTGGCAGTTGAGTAAACAATCAAGAATTGAAACACAGGGAGGCTGGCACAGATGCCCCCAAACACTCCTCCTAGGGTACACGGTGCTTTGAAAGTTCGGACACTGTCACATCAGTGTCTTAAAATTCTGCTCAACCGTCAGGTTTTAAAAAATATCATTTGCAAGCTGTCTTATGTGGATAAAAATAAAGTCATTGTATGAAAATGAAAATTAATGGCAAAAATATCCAGGAACGTGGAGTATTAACTTACATGTGAGTTTTAAGTGTATGTGTGTAACAGACATGTACCATAGTAATATGCAAATGCACCAAGTGTTGATGTTATATTTGTATGTTCATGTTGCACTCTCTTTTATGCTTTATGCATATATGCGGTATGCAGATTCATATCTACAACTGTAACAGTACATACCTGTATTCATTACTTAAAATTTTTATTATTTTTCTATAAGCAATTACTGTTCTCTGTAGGATCTTAGAATATCAGCTATGGCATGTATAGATGCGTATTATTTTGCAGCATGTGTTTTTATGTATACACATGCGTACTATGAAAATAATACACATTATTTTCCTTGAACATATCTGTTTATATAGATGTACGTTATTTGCAACATGTCTGTTTATATATATTGACATTCAAAATTAGAGGTATAGCTATACAGAGAAATATGTATTAAGGAAACTTAGGGGAGAGATTAAATTGAATATAGTAGTGGTTTTAAATGCTTCTTGAAAAAGCATAATGTGTACTCCAAGATAATTTTATTGCAGCCTCCTAGTGGTTTTATAAATATCTACAATACACGTGTGCGCTGCCCACAAGCTCTCCTCCCCACAGCAGCGCTAATATCTATAATACTTTCAGGCAAAAGGTACGTAATTATATAGAGTATTTCTGTAAGGTAAGTAGGTGTTGTGTGAGTTTGAAATCCTGTAAGTTGTTCTCTTCTGTCCTCACTCTTACTTTGTGTGAATTAGCAGATGGAGG
The DNA here is from genome assembly GCA_013389945.1 of Fregata magnificens. Lineage (NCBI taxonomy): Eukaryota > Metazoa > Chordata > Aves > Suliformes > Fregatidae > Fregata > Fregata magnificens. The sequence goes on from WAAD01035269.1 coordinate 77,135, forward strand.
AAGAATGAAAAAACTTGGTTTTGTTTGTTTAGCTTTTTTGGTTTGTCTTTTGAAGTGTTTAATTGCATTTATATTCCCTGTGAGATGAGATAAAGTGATAGGGCTTATCAACTCATATGCTCCTCAGTAGAAGGTTGTCTGGGTTCAAAGTGTCCCTGAATGCCCATCTTTCAGTGTTAAATCATGCCATCCAAGGTGCGCTCTGCTTTTTCTGTTGTTTCATCTAGGGCAGAGTTTTGGGACGTGATACTGGTTTAGACAACTTGATATTTTGTTTTGGTATAATGCATTCTTGGTAATAAATCTTCCTATCTTTATTGCAAAACTTAGAGCCAAACTTTACTTGGCCCAAGAGTTTTATCTCTGTATAGATTGTAGGATTTGATTCTCTGTAGGGGAGGAGAGAGGACGAAGAGATTAAAGATTAAAGCTGATGATGTGCTCAGTGCTATACAAGAAACAGAAGAGACAGTTTCAGACATCTCTAAGGATAACATGCAAATTCCTAAAGCCTTTCCAGCAGCTTAGATCACAATAAAAAAGACATTCCAAATGATAGATAGTTTTGCTTGTTCACATTTTAGTGTTATATCTTTTTTTTAATATGTAGCAAAACTTTTGTCAGAGTAGTTCCATGAAGGTTGTTCGAGTACATGGGAACGCCAGGCAACATTTCATTTTCAGGGTGCCACCGATGCAGAAGTAAGTAAAATCACAGTATGGTTGTTTGATCTCACATATAACTAGAGTTGTAATTTCAAGTCAGTGAAGAAATAGGTGTGTGTCTGTGCGTGCACACATCGTACGTGCGCACACACACTCTATCTCTGAAATCCTGGGTGATGTGGATTTTAAATTTAATTTAGAGTGTTTCAGCTGAGATGCTTTCTTAAGAAATCTACCAGGTGTGTCTTATTTTGCACAAGTGTCTGTAAACCTTACACACAAAAATAAGATTAGATATCCTGAAAGGAAATCTATGTACTGAAACGTGCTGGCACATTTCTCGTGATCAATATACCTATATATAAATATTTGTTGATTAGATACATGCTTTATACGTGTATTTGGGAGTAGGTATTAATGAGCGTGCACATATGGTATGTGTGTGTGGAGACAGACACAAATTCAATCTGTGGATCTTGGAGTTCGGCCATGTCCAACACATCTAGATTATGAAAAGTGTTTCTTTAAGGACTATATGATACTATATGTTATTCAAGTGTAATATTTGTATACACTTTATGCTATTGAATAACATCTGTTTTTCATAACAAATCAGATTTTATAATCATGTATGAGGCATGCTCCCCATTCCTGAATGTCTGTTCTCACATTTCCTTGAAAAGAAAAAAAGTCTTAGGCTTGAGAACTGAGAAGGTGAGACATTTCTTTGGAGGTTTCTTTAGAAAGAGAAGAAAAAAAACCCTATATATCGAAGTTATGGTAATTATTTCATGTTTTTAAGAGTCTTGGAGGCCACAACACATGTAACCATCTCAGGTTTCTCACAAACATATCCAAGGACAGGCTGAAAACAAGGAGACAGGAAATTAAATGCATGCACCAATGAATTGAGAAGGATTCCAGCAAGTACCGCGCTGGTTTTCTGCATATTTCTCTCCATCTGGCTCAGCACTAATAAGGGTATTGTGGACTTGGAAGTGATAAAATACAGCTACTGTGTATCTTGGATTCCAGAAATTCCCCAAACAGGGTAGAAGTGAAGAGAATAACATGTGGCTTGAATTAGGGTTGGGCCTACAGGTACCAGGAGAGTAAGGATCTTTCTGGACTTTCATCTTTCTGTTAATCCAGTGTGGGTTTTGCATAACCTCTTCCTCCCTCTTTCCTCACGGTACCCACAGACAACGCCTTCTCTGAAAGTCTCTCTACCTGCGCCTTGCTATGTCACCCACAAGTGAACCCTTGGTTTCTTTGTTGGAAGGATAAACCACCAGGCTGTAGTGCAAGACCTCAGGTTATCTACTTCACATAGAGATGTTTTGAGAGTCAAGGAGTTGTAGTTTTAAGAAAAGCAGATGAGCAAACAATGAGTACGTTATAAATGCTTGACAGTAACGGAGTGCCTTACTTACCTGGTGTGTTGGTAGGTAATTCCACGTACGTGTTGTAAGCACCTCTGAAGGACACCGCAGATGAAAATAGGAAAAGGTCAAAAACATATTTAACTTTTAACTGGCTGGGTTCTCCCAGGCTCTCAAATTACGCCCACCATGAGCTGGCTACTGGTTTCCACACTGAGAGCTACTGGTGGGAGGTGAGAAATGTGGAAGAAATAGCTTAAGGTGAACCTGACATGCTTTGCTTTGAAAATGAGAGTCAAATTGTGTGCATTGACTCTTGAAAGCCTTTCTCTGAACTCTGTTGGAAGTCTGGATTCAGTTCCAGGAGTTACAAAGATGCCTGCTTTGTAATTTCCATGTAGTAGGAAGCACCGGGATGACCTTTGTGTCTTTAAAAATTGCCTGGGCTTTCTAATTCATGCCAATATCTCCTCTTAAAATGCACCACTGAATTTCTGGGCTTCACAGGCCATCTCAACATCACATTTAAGCTGACTCTGGACAGTCAGACAGTATTAAACAAGGTTGTTCATTCATAACAAAAGCATCCTAATTGAGTTACATTATTACATTAACTGTAGCAATCAGATTGAACCAAATCACTGAGCGATAATGTCATTTTCCAGGGTATCATTTGTAGAAACCAGTTGTGCTGTAAGATGCAATAACTTACTTAATCCTGTAGAGTTTATGGTGACTTATGTGTCCTATCCAATCCCTTACTTTCAGAGAAAACCGAGCAGTTAGTGCATGGCTGTGAATGGGCACTGAGTGATGAATTTATAGAGGAACATTTAGCAGATCCTAGACAAACTGTAGAATGAGTGATTGTCTGTAATAATCTCAGATAAAGGGGCTGTTCTAGGAACAGGTAAGACATGCAACTTTTTCAAATTATTAACTTCTGGCAACATACTGGTGGTACTGTTTGTTTAGGGGGTTGATAGATGGCTACTTTATTGGCTCTGAGTTGCCCGTTGAGTACAAATTCTCAGCCAGAGACTGGGAAAGAGGATAGAGGAGTTAGTTTTGCACTGTATGGGCCAAATGTTTACAGGTAACCTCATCTGGAAAACTTAGTTTATGTTTGCATTTTTATGTGCCACCGGCACTTTGGGGAGGAATTCTTGTTGTTAATGCATTTACAGTTTTTTGTCTTGTTTTGTGAAATCTTGACGACTACAGGGAGGAGAGGAGAGGTGTCGCTAATTTAGAGCAGAGGAATAAGATTTGGGACAGGACAGGGTCAGCCCCAATCAACTATAACTGGGGAGGCTTGCATCCCTTCGATGAGTGCAGTGGGGAGGGGAGCACTGAAAACCATTCAGGCTCCCCAGTTAATGCATTTCCGTCTTCCAACCTGTGCCCTGCTTTGTTGCTGGCATGCACAAATCATTTAAACTCTCAGTAACTTGGTTTCGCTCTCTTAGACATTTATATGACCTCAGTACAGCAGCATGTGAGCGTGTGGCCCTTACCTTTGTAATGATCTCGGGTACATAATACCTAGCGTCTGCAGCCACCAAGGACGTCCATCACAGAGCAAGGAGTGTTATATCGTCTCAGACTTATGCCCTGTCGAGGCCATCCTGCTTTTGAGTTTACCTATTCACGGGAACTAAGAGGCTTGGCTAATTTTCTGTAAAACACTTACAGTTCCTCCACTTCAAGGAGCTGGAGAGGTAGGAAGTGTTACCATCGCTGCCTGAATGGAGCCTCTTCTCTTTGTTATGTTACCAGGGTCGCTTTGATTGATGGTGTCAGTGCACCATGATAAAGCAGACAGGCTGCAGGCTGAATAAGATCAGTTTTAGAGGGCATTGCAAGGATGTTAAGTCAAGGCTGTTGTTTTCAGTATGGCAGAAATCCATAGTATCTTGCACTCCCAGGAAAATACAAACATGCTGGAAGATCGATGTTCGTGCTTGTCATGTGTCATCAAAAATGCAATGAAAGAGAGGCTCCATCACGACTTCTGTACAATCACTACGGTGCTTTTGTTTCTCTTTCCTGGTCCAAGAATAACAGCAGCTCTGAACTTACTCGTTACATGGTCTTTGTTTGGGGCTCCGTTTCAGTATAAACATAAGGTTCAAGAGGGAAGACTTTCTGCAACTGGACCTGAAATCCAAATGATGTTTTATTATTTTTGTATTGTTGTTTCTGTACAGCAGCCCTCAGAAACCCCTTCCACATTGGATTCTTATTGACCTATGCACAGTACAGACAGAGAGAGAGAAACCATCCCTGTCTCCCAAATCTTTTGATATAAATAAATAAGATTGGCTGAATTGGAGGGGAAATTAAATACAAAGAAAGGAAATAAATCATTCATATCAGTAGCAGATCTAGGAAACACAGATCTCCCAGATCCCATGCCTCCCATTCAAAATTCTGTTTTGTTTTGTTTTTTCTTAATTTAGTGGCTCCTAGTGGTGATTTGTGTGTTGCTTATGAACCAGGGGACCTTGGAGCAGCATGTGGATGGTTTGTGGAGCATGGCTGCCCTTGAGTGCCAATGGGACAGATTGTGTAAGGGGCATGGTGTTCCCCAGGATATTTTCCAGTTTCCCCCATGATATTGCACCAGTAGTGGCCCGTTGTCCCAGAGATCTTTAGGATCCTCTGATGCCACTTGCTGTCATCCCTAGCAGGTATTCTCTGAAGTTGAGGAATGCACCGTGGGAGCTGTCGGGTTTGCTGCTTGATCTCTCAGGATTGTTCAGATGTCAGGATAGTGTTCCTTGTCCTGCACATGAATCTGCCAGATGTCAGTAAGATTAGTGCCATTTAGGATTTACTGTATTAAAATCTGTAGTGTAATTTCACATTTCATTTGGTGTGAGGGATGCCTGAGTCTGTGATTCTCAGTCATGTTGTGGCCCAGTATGCAATATTTGGGGGTCTTGGGGTGTGAAAATGAGAGGTGACTACTTTCACACTGTGCATCTCTGGGTTTTTAGATGATGTGACAACTGTGACGCTTTCTAAGTTTCTTTTCTGTGCATGATTTATATGTACGGTAACAAAATACTTATTTCAATTAATCATTGTCTTTAAGTAATTTAATGCTTGTTTTTGTTAATGGGAAACCCGACTAAAGAGCTTTCAGTTAGCTGCTTTAGCAAATCATCACAAACTCCCTGCTACTTCCTGTGATAACATTAATCAGAATGAACTCATTGGCTACTAATGCAGATGCTGTATGCAATTTGGTATAAATTTTATTGTAATTTACCATTAATTAGTGTACACTTATTCTAAAGTGCTAAATGACACCAAGCACCCTGGTTTCAAAAATCAATTGGAGATAGGAGTGACTCTACCCACAGACGCTAGGGAAAATGTTTAGAGCTGGTAAAAAAGCTTAAATATCTCTCAGAGATGGCAACAAAAGCTTAGGAAAAGAATTGGACAAGAAGGACCGCTCAGCTGTTTCAAGATCTGGGAGCTCCATCCATTTCAAGAGGGACTCGAGCTTCACAGTAGCTCAGAATGGACCACAGTGCTGTAGGGGACTCATTTACAGAAGTATTTCTTTATGTATTTCTTTACACATAGACGTTACACGTACTGTTTTCCTTTCTGGATTTAGGGCTGATGATTGTGTGTCTGTTGTTCAGGCTGTGCTGTGGGGTGGATTGCACTGTTCTAGAAAAGCAGAAAAGCTGATGCTTTGGGCTTCTAGGACAGGTAGAAAGAGCAGAGTGAGTTCCTTGATTCCATGAAAAGCAGACTAAGGAGGGGCAGTTTTTATGTTTTCTTCCAATAGAAAAAAAGGTCTGAAGTTGAAAATGCTTTTACCCTCCTCTTTTTCACATGGAAATGGCACATTTTTCTGGAAGTTCATTCTTATTCATAAGAATAGTTTCTGTATATAAATTCACTAAGGTTTAGTCAAAACTTCCCATAACCATATTGCTCAATACATAATCTATTTACTACAGTATTTGCCATACCAGGTAAATACATTAAAGAAAAATACATAGAATACATAGAAACATACATAGAAAATACATAGGAAATTCAACACATGAGCAAGAACCAAGTCACACGTTAGTAATGCGTTAAGGATGCTTTTTGAGTAAACACCAAATCCTAGAACCAAAGCACACCTATATCAAAACTGTTCTAAAATGAAGCTTTTCTGTTAAAAACATGGAGCTATGGGAAGCAGAGAGAATAACAAGCTAGAGCTGGAAGTGGACAAGAGGAACGCTTCGATTCACATTGAAATGATTTCTTCTGCCTAGTACAATTTAACCTGCCCACGCTGCTAAACTTCTATATTACACATTTCTGTCAGAATGTCAGGAGAAATGATAAGCTTTCTTGAAGCTGCAACCTCAATTACATACGAAGAGCATTCCAGCCAGGGTTTTCTTGTACATTTTTAAGACTTCTAGCTTGGCCTCTCAAGTATAAAGAATACCCTACTTCATGACCCCAGCCTCTTGTTAGTTGATAGACGAAATCTTTTCTTAAGCTGAGTCCGTTGTCTATTATGTTTTCAGAATTCAAGGCTTCTCTTTAAGCTTCCTGGCTTACTGCCAAAACTACATGGCTTTGTTACCCAAAGAAATTGCCTTTTTATTAACAGGAAGTGGATGTCTGAAATGGCGTACGTGCTGATCTGCTTCCAGGTGAGGAAGAACAATTTTATAGGTGTGATCTCATTCTTTTGCCATTGCCAATAACTGCAAAAAAATAGCAAAAACCATTATGGTTGTTGGGGCTTTTTGCTTGTCCATTTTTTAATTTGGAAAGCTGGGATATAGCATAAAGGCAGAATACAAGCTGTAGTCATTCCTGTGTTTTAAATGTTCTTTTAATCTCAAATATCTATTATTACCTATAAACCATAGTCTACATACCCAGGAAAAATGCACGTCAAAGTAGGTGGGGGTTTTCCTTCAATGTCATCTGAAGAATTTGTGCGTAATTTGAAACAAAGAAAGAGGACTCATTTCACAAGTACATCTCTGCTAAATCATATTCTGGAATACGTAAGCAGAGATTGTTTTATCAAATGGATACCGTAGAAGGAATATTGTCTGTACCACCTAGGTTGGAATCTGGCCATTGCAAATAGCTTAAGTGGTCAGATAAGTTGAGGATCGTCACTAATTTCTCCGTGTCACACCAGATAGTTTTACCTCTGCCATCTAAGTGAAGTAAATCAATGAAATAAGGCTTCCTAGACATTCTCGTTTAAGAACTTCAGTGTGTTTTCATGTGCCTGCTTACTCAGGACTTACCAACAGAAAAAGATTCCAGGCCACAGCTAACCAGACAAGTGATTTCATTTAACTGAAATATCAAGAACTAGTTAGGAGTAGATTCTTTTAGTAGGAGGCATTCATGCTTATCTGTAGATAAGCATCTGTAGATAGATGTTAAAGCCATTTTTCTCTTTTAGATAATGACCAACTACTGCAGTTTTCTGGATTTCAGTAAATGTGGTGAATAAGGGGGGGGGAGGGTGTGCGGAATAATTAAATTGGGTACTGATGATTGAGAACCAGTTGTAGTGACAGGTACTTTATTTCACCTTCATGCGGAGATGTCTGTGTAATAAAACTACTAAGCACATTTTCACAAGTACAGAAATACCAATTCACATTTGTAAGAGATCTGAGGGAAGAAGGGCCCTGGTAATATGCTAAGCCATCATAAGTTTATTTAACTGATTGCTGCCTACAGGACTTGGATAAATTTCTAAGAACATGAAGAATAATGAAACAGTGGAGCAGGAAAAACAGAATTCAAGAGAAAGCACATTTTGAAGAACTCTTTAGTTACAAAGTTTCATATTCCAGTGTGTGTGATTTCCCCCCGCGCCTGCCTTTGAACAACAGAAATATTCACAAAAGCCTAATGAAAGGTTCCCATGTAAGATATTCCTTCCCCCACTGTGGATTGGTTTTGCTTATAAAATCCACAGTAAGTACCATCACATTCCCTCCTTTCTTTTGCTAATATTGACCTTGTAAGGGGCTAGATTTTCAGTTGTTATAAATCAGTCTAACACTGATTACTACTGAGCTTTCTTGATTTGCATCAGCTAAGGCTCTAGCCTGAGTGCTATGCTCTGAGCATGAAATGAAGACAGAAGTTAGTACTAAATGAAGCTGACCCTTTCCTTTAATTTTCAGTCAGTGGAGGAGCTCCTGTAACATGAGTTGCCAGGGCTGTATCATCTGTGTCCCTCAGACAATCATAGTTCAGGTCATACTGCCAGACTTTGTGGCTAAAACCCAACTGAAAACCTTGGCATGTTTGTTCTCGCTCCATTTTTATATCTGGGATAAAAAATTATCTCAGTGCCCTTGCTCAGGTGTCATGACAGTTAGCAGGGAAGAGTCTGCGATGGGCAGGAGAAGTAGAGACCTGCAATCCATCTCATGAATTGCACTTCTCCCTAGCAGACTGATTCTCTCCGATCTTGCTCCTAACAAATGCAGTATCTTACTGCGTCTTGCAAATTTTAACGTGAATCGTTTGTAGTCTAAAAGTCAACGGAAAGAAAGTGATTGGAGTGTAACCGCTGTGGTCTGTTAGAGGAAGGATTATGCTATGGCGAATTCATGTGCAGGCGTTTTTGTGTGTATCTTTTAATATTCAATAGCTAGCCAAATCTCGACTGATGTCCTCTAAGAAATGTGGGGATCTTTTGTTAGTTTGTTACTTTAGGTTAAGCATTTCTTGGGAGTGCTGAAATGCTTAATGCTGAGATGGCTTTGTGGCTTTTCAGGTCAGTGCTCTGATTGTGAAGACATGAAGGGGAAAAATGATTGGGAGGATTTGTCACCTGGTTTCATTTGAACAATTGCTTTTCCCCCTTGATCAGATATAGGACATAACAGGAATCACCTAAATGTAGACAGATTGCAGTAACACACATGACAGTTCTTTATTGGTTTCCATTACCTATGCTGCTCATTTCCCAAGAGGAAAGGGCAGCTAATACTGTATGTTTTTTTAACATAAACCAAAGGGAAGGATAAGCCAGCGCATATGAAACGATGTCTCTTTATTCTCCATATGCACTGAATTGAATTGCAATTTCCTCCTTTCATTTTCTCTCGGTTCTCTGTATGTCAGAGACAGCCAGGTATGTTTGTAGTCCTTCACCAGCATATGATCACTGGAAGCCTACAGGTAATGCGTGGACACATGTTGTGCAGTGACAGGGTTTTCAGGCACAGCTCCGCTAATGAATTGACGGTGCTACATAAAGGCTTGGGGCAGCCAGCCCTCCTCTGGGGAGGGGAACCTTTGCACGCTCCAATTTTAGCTTATTGCAAAACTTTTCTGTCTCTGTTTTAAGTATTTCACACCTTTATTTAGATGTTTAGTTAGCTGTCATCATTGTATTCATATATATATTCTACATCTGCATCTCTGAGCAGCTCACGGTCATTGCTGGGGGCATTCGCCTGCAATGCATGGCATTGTTCTTCCCCTGTGCAGAGACAGACTATGATCTTCTCCCTTCTGCAGTAGTACACATCATTATCAGGTGGGGGTAACGGAGCATTTGGGAATGGTTTTCAAATGTGCAAGAAAGTAGACATGGTCCCAGTGAAGAAGTAGGCCAGCTGTCTTCTGATGTCTGGGAAGAGTATTTCTCTCCCTCCTTTTCTCCTTCTCTTCTTTTCTCCCTCTCTCCTTCCTCCCCTCCCCCCCCACTGGATTTTCTAGCTGTTTCTTTGAATAAAAAATTAATAATGGGAAAAGCTTGTCACTGGTCCCTGGGGTAGAATAGTGGCTAAGGATGAAAAAGAATGATGTGAACAAACAGTCTCAGGAGAATAAATGAAGTGCTACAAGTATGACTTCTATAAGTAAAGGAAAAATACATATAACTGAAAATATTTGCCTAGTTAAGCAACTTCTATAATAAAACTTAAGCCACAGTGTTAGCAGCTTGGAATAGATTTTTAAACCCAGCCAGACAACCTAGGAGACAATATTTAATTTTCTAAATAGACATAGGATGTGTAGCTGTCCAAATCACATGAATTCCTAAGGACAAGATCTGTAGATGGCATTTGGATGCCTGGAGATGTAAATAGGCTTCTCATGGGATTTTCAGAAGGACATAAGCAAATCAGGCAGCCAACTTGTTCTGGTTTTAATAGGAGTTGCATACCTAACTTGCTTTTTATGCCTTCTCCTTTCTGCAGGTATTTACCTTCTCTAGCACAAGACAGTTTGAAAATGATACTTGGAAACATAAGTCACTTTGCTTATAGAAAATGTACCCCTGAGTTCCTAATAGCCATGCTGACAAAATGTAAACTGGAAAGGATGCTTCCATTTCTCTGATACGGGTCATGTGTAGCTGCTTGAAATGCTGGCCAACGCTAGCCCTTTCTGCCAGCCTGCCATTCGCTGTTCCAGGCCCTGAAAAGCAATCCATAAAGCTCGACCAGTGAAGGCTGGGCTGGCTTACATTTAACAAGCATTAAATAAAGTACTACTTTGATTTTCCTAGGCTAACACATGTTCCTATTCATAATGCATTGCTATAGAAAACTTCCAATTTAAATACAAAAAAATGAGAACAGGATATTTTTGTGGCTCTTGCTGCTGTATTGTACACTGCATTGTTACGCACTCTGGATGGATTCTGCCCACTCTTTATTTGAATGACCTTGCTGTCATGTTCCAGGGACCTTATCAAAGACCTTTGCCAAACTGCAATAAACCAGAACCACGCTCCAGACCCTGATGACTGATAATCTTGGAAGTGGCAGTTAATTGGTGAGAACAACCCTCCGCAAGCCTGGAGGCAGGAGCATGGCTTCCCCAGCCCTCCTCTGCAGCACCTTGCCCACAAACTCTGGGCATGTAGGGAGTGAGCTCCCCTTCTCTTCACTGCCCCCACCCTCTGCTTTCTTTTGTTCCTCTGTTAAGTAATTAATCTCATTCTGCTGAGATGAAATTTTTCTATTAAAAGGAAAAAAAAAACCTTCTGTCAAAACAACATTTGGGGGAGAGGAGGAAGGAGGGGGAGAGGAGTCTTTCTTACAGTTCGTTAATTGGTTCTTTCACCTGACAGTAGTTTGTGTCAATTAACTTGATACTCGGTGAAAGTGAAATTAATCCACCTGGGTCAAAAGCAGCTATTAATTTTTAATCAAAACAAAATGCTCACTCGACAGATTTGTAGCTCCACTTAGAATAAACAAGATACGCATGAGGTGGAATGTGCCACCAGGCTCCGTTCCACAGAGGTGCTCCTGGGGATAATTTCTTTCTCTCCTGCAAAGGGCAGAGGTGAGGCAAGTCAGCTGCTAATGACATTCTTCTTCCAAAGAGGCTGTTTCCCCAGTGTATGTCACCCCTGGAAATCAAAACCTTTCCCACAGAAGTTTTGGGTGCCCTCTGTGCAGCAGGGCTGTCACAGCAACACTTGTGGAGGGACTTGGATACAACAGCTGCCCTACGGCTGTACACTGTGACATACCCAGACACACTCATCCCCTGCCCCAGTAGGTACAGGCCATCCCTCCCTCTTGGTGCCTTCTGTGATGTACCCAGACACAGTCATGTCCCTCGCCTCCTCCCCATGACACACTGTGGTACACCTGGGCACAGGCGTGCTAAACTTTATAGTGCATCCCCCTGAGAGCCTCTGCTCTGTGGCCTCTGCTTGACATGGAGAAGATGACTCTTTCATTATTTAGCTCTCTTTCTGCTTCTTCCATGAAAGGGAACAGGGAGTAGTCCTGTGCACTAAAAAATGAGAGCAAAAATCTCGTAGAAATTCTTTATTTTTCAAAAAACCCATGATGCTCCAGGTGGCTGGCTGACCATCATATTCAGTTGGATTAATCTAAAAAGTAGTCAGAAGCAAAAAGTTTGGATAGAAGCTTGCTTTTGCGTATGAGATACATTGGGATTAGATGGTATTAATAATGAACTGCGTCAGACCTAGCACTTACGAGTTCTCTTTTTATGCCAATGAGCTGAAGGAAGTCTAGGTGAAATAAGCTTGAGGTATGTACAGAAAAGCCTACTTCAGAATCACTGGAAGTGGTTTAAAATTCCTTTTTACTCTCCTTCTTTCTGTCTCTCTCTTTCAGTCTCTCCCTGCTGAAAGCTTCTTTCTCTGTTAGACTCTAGGGGAATAAAGCAGGAAAAATGCCACTTTGCTACACACTGAGCATGTAACAGCAGCTCTTAGACTGTGGCCCCAGGAGCTCTTGTAGTGCTCTGAAGAACAGATTATTTGAGTCACGCACAAGGCAATGTAGTGAGTCCAACCTGGGGGGCAGAGGTCCAAGGAGGACTGTGGAGTGAAATAGCTGGAGTCCTACTGACAGGACTGACCAGAGAGGAAGCAGTCTCTGTTTTATATCTGAGGTGCTAAGATACAGGTGCTAAGCCCAAAGGTTTTTAAAAACAAATCTCTTGTCTGATTTTGTAGAAGGAATGCTCTATTATGAGCCCAGCTGGGCCTGACTCTTAAGAGTGCTAGACATGTCCACATCCACCAAATCATCTTGCAGGTGCAAGTTGCCAGGTGAATTAAAATGGGACATAGTGGGACAGCTAAGTCACCTGCCAGTTGCATTTGGAGAAGCTGATTGTTATTCTCTGGCCAGCACGGTACACCCCATCTCTTCTGGAGATGACAGATGGAAGATTAATAATAAACTGGGAATAAACTGTTCCTCACAGGGCCCAGGAGGAAATTCCTGTAAGAACTCTGCAGCTGGTCCATCATGGTAGGAGTTTTGCATGTGATTTTTCTCTCCTCTGAAGCACTGGATTTCAGCGCTGTGGTGCTTGCGGTGTAGTGTAACCAGCTCACTGTGTGACTTGACCTTGTGCAGCGGAGGAATTGGCAGTGGTTGGCATGTGTGCTGCCATTGCAATTAGCAAGCACTGGGAGATCTTAAATGAGGAGTTGTAAGTCATTCTGCACTCTGCAATGTCTTACTCCTTACTCCTGTTTTAAAGCAGCTCACTGAGACACCCACTCTCACAGCTCTTCTCTCTTTCTCATTACTTTGTAGACAAGAAAAGCGAAATATTACCTGTTGGTTGTCAAGGTATCAAGCCTTAGGGGGGATTTTTTCCCATTCCCACCCCCCCACCCCCATAGTATCATGTCTTGGGATTTTTAGAAACTAATGGGTTGGTTTGTTTGTTTGTTTTTTACTATTGTGAATATTATTTTATGAGATGAATATGCCTGCATACCTGAGTGCTGTGGGCAATTTATGCCTGCGCAACTTATTACCTGCTCTTGCGCTGATTTGGCCAAATGGATCCAAAGAGTACATCTATCTGAAGTAGTATATTAATCAATAGTATATAGCACTGCTTGGAGCAGCGGTAGCATGATCTAATATGTGACACTGCTCTTTCATGTGTTTCTCTTTCCAATATTGTAATTAAAGTAAATCACAACCCTTGCGCTGGAGTTAATAGATATTTTTATTACACATGTTCAAAGACATAAAATGGTTGCTAGTTCTTCCTTTTCTTCCAGCTATGTCTGGTCCACTTAGCTGCCAGGATTGCCTAGAGAATGTATAACCTGGATTATTGTTAGGATTTTAACCGGAAAGAATATGTTCTTCAGTGACAGGGAAAGGCAAGTGAGTGAAAAAGGAGTGACAGACTCCTCCAAACGGGCAATGTCTCATATGCAGAGGATATTAATAGGCAACAGCGAGACAAGGATGTAGTTCAGAGCATGGAGTGGCTGTGTCTGTTATAGATTAGAAGTAATAGTAGTAGAACTAATAATAATAACAACTTTATACAGGCAGACTGATTAGCTGGAACTTGCCACTACCCTTGATGTTCTTGTGGAGGGTGCCGCAAAACCTGTAGTGAGCATAAACCACCTGGCCCTAATTAACTCCTAATTCAATAGAGGAGTTTTTCAGCAGCAAAGGAATCATAAGGCTCAAGCTGGGATATCCCATGTGTGCTTCATCCAAAGGGAAACTGCCAGGTGGTGGGTTATCGGCACCACTTCCTGGAGCATCCCTGAATCCACTGCTCTTTCATGTGCTTTCCAGGCTGATTCTGCCTCACCAGCATTGTGAGAGAACGGTCTCAACTGGTATGTTTGTGTGGCACATAAGGTAGCAAACCTCAGAGGGTGCAATGCACCTTTCTCTATGTTACTGTGCTTTAGCCATTCCTTGTTCTCATCTTTTTTGTCTTTTTTTTTTTTTTCTTTTTAATAATTTCTGGAGCAAAGTGTGAGGTTGGTAAACAGTGTGATACTCTGACAAGTGCAAGCTTACATTTCTGATGATTTATTTGCATATCTTGTAAACAGGTAATCTTTTTTTCCCTTTCAAGGTGATGTGATTTAGTTGCAGAGAGATTACGGAGCTTATCTGAACTCATAGAGGAAGTTTGGTGTTCTGAGGCTTAAACCTTCATAATCAGAAATATTACTTCCTCCTGTCTCTCCCTCAGCTTATAAGCAGTAGCAAAGCCTCGCAACAGCAACATCAAGCACTCAAACCAATAATATGTATCCACACAAGAAGTCTGTACCCCAATCTAGTAATATCCGTAATGACTTAGATGCAGGGTATAGCTGGGGATTAATGACTAACTGATCATCAACTGCTTCTCTGTTGGTCATTAATCCCCAGGAAATAGTCTGTGCTGAAACTACTGTTGCTTAATTAGAACATCGTTGGCCAGTTGCAGCACAGCACTGTCTATGGCTTTTGGGGGAATAAAAGGAATAAAATGTCCTTATGAGCCTGTTGAGTGTGAGATGGATCTTCTCCCGTTTACAGGATGTATGCATGTGCCTAGAGACAGAGTGCATCCTCAGGGTTAGACTTGATGGCAGATTGGCTGGACTCCGTCTCTTCATCCCTGGACGCTCTTTTTCTGGCTCAGGGTAGCCTTTATGTCATTTGAAGGCAGATAATTCTACATTCCTTTAGAGCTGCTGGTAAGGTCTAAATGACAGTGAACTGTATTTTCTCAGAGATGGTAAAAGTGTATTTTTAATGGAAAATATCAGTTTCAAGTCACCTCATTTACCGTAGTGCAATAGCATGGACTCTCCCTTTTTTCCACATTTCATGTTTATTCATTCCATTTTTCTTGCTGGTCTAGAGCCATAAGGGAAATACATTTCACCTGTAGTTTTCTGAAAAGAATAAAGGGGATTCAATCATTTCCTAGCTTGGATAAACGTCCATGTGATCTTCCCTTGCCTTAAGATATGGAAAAGAGAACTCCTCCTTTACATTTCGGAAGTCTTTAACCACTGTTCAAGCCCCAGTTTCAAGAAGATACTGGGTCATTCCTTACACTACATCAGCCAGGTCAGTCGCAATATTAATCATTCATCATGTCCCCAAACAGCATAAGCGTAGTTGTACATGCTGAAAATCTGATCCAAAGCCCAGTGAAATCTTTCTAGGGCTTTCAGGTTTTCAGTGGGTTTGGATCAGGACCTAGAAGCACCTGGATATCATGAATCAAGCTCCATAGTTTCTACCACTCTCTGCTGGGTATGAGATTTGTGCTGTCCGTGGGATCTATTATAATTAAGATCACTCTTCCCAACCTCCGGCTGATCTTTTGTTTTAATGTAGTTTGATGGCCTAGGTATGCAGGCCTGTACTTCTCTGCTTTTCATTATCCATGAATAGCATTTGATGCCAAAACAGAGGGGGGAAGACAAGCTTTTTCCACAGCCTTATGTGAAATACTTAACATTTAGACGTCTTTAGAATATACTACACACACATTCCACTTTTACAAGACCAATATAACACTTTCAAAAGTTTTATGAATTCCAGGATGTAACCAGAGTACTTGTTAGCCTGTTTTGAATAAGCCATAACGGCTTGGCCCTGAAGCTGTGTAGTTAGCAAATCCCTGCTCTGTTTACGAGCAGTAGTTTTGAGAAGGTCGTTGAGAATGGAGTATGATCAATCTCCACAGAGTCTCTCCATGGGTACGTCTGCCCAGTTCAACCTAGTTAAAATTTTAGGAGCAGTAAATGGGGAGATCATGAGTATGAGGTGATATTTTAATCTATATTTCCAGGCTCCTTGAATCCTGCATCACCAGTTATTCTCTAAATGCTTTCCATAAGAGTGCAACCACGCAGCTGCCAGGACAGCAACAAGTTGGAACCTGCATCGCATATCTATGGCAGGAGGTTATGGAAAGTGATCACAGGACAGTCTAATACCGCCTTCCATACTGGCGTCCACAAGTACTGTGACACTGCTAGAAATTATAACGTGATTTGAGAGCTGCACGTATGATGGTGGTACCGTCTCTTGCAAGGCACACAAGTGTTTTGGAGTTTTATTTAAAGATCTGTAGGCACCAAAGAAAAAGAAATGTATAGAGGTTGAGTGAAAGGTTGACCATTTACTGTGTAAAACACAAGTCAGGACAAGGTAACCAGAGGTTACTTGCTTTGTTTTGTGCATCCCACACTATTGTTGGAGGAACTGCACAAGCTTTCTACAGATTTCGTTTGAAAGTTTGGTTGGGGCGAATGGTATGCAACACCCTATTGCAGTAGAATGAGGAGGTGTATTTATAAATCGTAGTTACTTTTCGGGAAATATTTAGCATTTTATCAGAATCCTTAAAACCACGCTTCATCTGTTGAAAATTGCCTCATGCTGTAACTTTTTCACTCAGAATTTGAGTCCATTATCTAATCAGAATATTAAGCAGTTAGTAGATATGAATTTAATGTCTGTAATATAACTTTTAGTTTTTAATGAAAAGGACCAGCAGCAGATGCTGCAGTGCAGAATTTCACGAAACATTCGCTACTCTTGTGTAGCTTCCCCAGTTCTAGTATTTAAACCAAAGTATGGTGCTTTTGTCTTGGAAGGGCAAGTGTGAGGTATGATTGAAGCTCTTTCAGTGCAGAGAGCCAGCAAAGAATCTAAGCACCACTTAAATGTTGTTTCCACCATAGTTCAGAGGTTGAATCTGTATTTAAATAGTGTGCAGGTGATATGCTGCTCCTTGGCACCGAGGAGAAATCCATCCAAATAGAAATAGTCCATAAGTGGCTTGTTGACAACTTCATTCCTTTCTGCCTCCTGGCCTGTGGAACAGCCTTTATTTCATTCAACTTCTTTCATCCATGTCTTCATTAGAGTTAAGAGGAAGAAATTAAATGATGTTTTGCTTTGAGATAATCAGGTCTTTGGGCATTTTGTCTTCCCACTTGTGAATTGTGGCACTAAGGGTCTTACATAGGGCATCTCAGTCCTTTTCTCCCAGACACTTACTTTCTTAATACTAATGCTCCTGGAGACTCTGCCTGCTTGGCAGCGTTTTCTTCCAGCTGAGAGAGGTATATCCTTTAGCAATTTGATTATTTCTGTAGAGCATCTTGAGAGGCGCAGTCTGAGACTTTGATTGATTCCTGGTATTTGAGGTGGGCTGCAATTACGAGACAAGAACCGACCTGATAAATGGTCAATCTGGTTATCATTGCATTGGCCACTCTGTAGCTCATGTTTAGGAGTAGTGAACGATAATAATGTAGCCTGCAGATCACAAGGCCCCCGATCATTACAATCAGATCTATATTTGACCAGCTAGAGCACCGTGTCCTACCTAGCAATAGAAAGCATTTTGTTTAATCCATTTATATTGATGTAGCCAGAAGAACAAAGCATCTACAAGTATCCTGAGATTATTCAATATTCTAGAAGCAGCCTCGTTCACAAATTTATTTGTGTTTCAGTCACACAGAAGTGGATCCTAGCTGGGAGACACAATTCTGTTACCCAAAGTAATATCTAAATTCCTAGTGAAGGAGATTTTGGTTTTTGCAAGCTTTTTGGGATGAGTTCTGTAATAACTTTAAATTGGCTGTAGCAGAATAGGACTAGAGACTCAAACACTGCCAATACTAATCACTGCAAAAGTGGTGTTTTCTTTTTTCTTTTCTTTTTTTTTTTTTTTTTTTTTTAAAAAGCTATATGTAATCAACAGCTCCTTGCATTGAACTTTCTGAACTGAGACAATATATGTAGATTTTTAACATGCATTGCTGGCACATTATAATGTGGTATTTCATTCACTTTCCTCAACAATATCAACCTATTATAAGAATGATAAGAAAAGTGGAAATTAAAAAAAATTGTTGTAAAACTGTCTTCTGATTAAATAAAAAGGATAGGCATTAACTATGGAAGACAAAGAATGTTTCCTTTTTGAATACTACGTGTTTGGGGCATGTGTGAGCCTTTTGTTCCGTTTGTGAAGCAACTGAAGTAGTGAGAGTCCTTATCCACGGCCAGGGTTCATGGATCCAATCACAATATAAAGAATAAATAGTAGAAGTAATATGGCATTTAGGATCTAAGTAGCTGTTGTGCTTTGACAGATCTCTCAACCTTCTTAGAGTGCCATTTGGGTTAGATGTAGTCTAAATGCAGAGATGCACACGTGAAATTTCTTAAAATATTCAGGAGTCACATACTTCTGTTGTTATCCTTAAAAACAAATAGATATATCTAAATGGGAAAACAGTAATTTTTATTTGATTTGGATTTTCCTTTTAAATAACTGTATTTTGTTCCTAGACGCGGCTTTGGCATAGTTCGGTAAAGGTAAGTAATTTACATCAAGGCCCCTAATCTCCATTCCCTCACCTTTCCTCCCCGAGAAAACCTCCAAACAAATACAAAATCGAAAACCACAAACCCTTTACTCTGCAGCTCCCAGTGCCTAAAAAGAAA
>WAAD01035269.1:95973-120973 GCA_013389945.1 Fregata magnificens
GAAAAGAGTGCAATAACTCTTCCCTAAGTCAGTCCACTTCTTCAGCCACTGTCAGTTACTCATATGAAAACCAATTTTAAGTGTATTCTTCAAGGTTAAATTCCCCCGAAGCTTGTGGACTGCTGCCAGGGGCTGTGAACCCTTCATGCAGGTTACCCGGTATCTGAATCTTCTGTTGCAAATCACTGCTCTCCCCATTACTCCTTTGGCATGTACCTGATTTGGTTGACATTTCCATAATTAATTTATAACAGCAATAACCCTGAGATAAGCCTATTTATAGATTTGTGCAAGCTGTATAAGACTATAGATAAAATCTTGGTTCATTAACATATTTAAAGTACTTGGGAGACTTTTGCCTGATAGTGTAGTTGGTGTGATTATCAAATTATACGACGAAAAGCTCAAGTGTTTAATGTGCATTCAGTGCCTATAAGATGGTTTCCACTTGAGATCGCAAGGGTAATTCAGGGTACAGCAATACCGTCCTATCTGTTGACCCAAGTAGTTCTGTGTACTGCCATGCATTGTATAGTTCCGGAAGGCAATTTCTCTTTTTCAGATATTTCCTTTCAGTACATTTATGAATTCTTTGCATCCAATTCTCTGCAGTTATTTTTCTCCTTTTGTCATTGACATCAGTACAAAGTCAAGGGTAAAATAGAGCCGAATCAGAAATCTACTCATTCAGCTCTCCCAGGTGTAAAAGTTATTTTATGGTTTGCATGCAAGAAAGAATTTGATTGTGTGCATTCTTTTTTCAAAATCATCTACAATATCTAATTTTTTTTGTAACACAGAATGAGATTGTCTTTCCAGAAGTCACAGACAATCTGCATATGAAAGCATGGTTTATCTCTGTCTTCACTGTGCATGTAGGAACTTCCAAGAGTACCCAAGTAGGCTGAATTAGACAGAACAAATAAAGGCTGTGGCAGCAGTACAGAAATTATGGGCAGTGAAAAAATATTCAGTTTGTGAGCTAAGATGAAGAATAGAGAGGGCAAAATAAGTGAGGTGAGTGTTGCCTTTTTGAAAATATGACACAATTTCTGTCATGGCTCGATACTGAAATACACCCCGATGAGTACCTCCTGACAAAGACATTCCTAAGATATTTTACCACAAACAAAAGTCTTGCAAGAAGACTTCAGATTCTCAAGAGGCTGTACTGAAATGGAGATAAGAGCACCTTGCATCTTCCTGGGTGAGGGACAGGCTGGTGCCTCTTGACTGGTTGCACTCGATGCTACTGATACTGTGAGATGTGCTCTCTGTGATTGATGGAGAGTCATCTTCTGTCCATCTGCACAGGTAATTGCAAATCTGCACTTGGCTGTGCAGCAGAGTTGTGCTTGTTACAGACCTTAAGATATTTAATTTGTAAACACTTAATAAAGCATAGCCTACAGTAGCTTGGCTAGTCTTATCTGTCAAGCAAATAAAAATCAATATGTCCCTGGGGTATAAGCTATGATTGTCTGGGCTGCGGAGTCTAATAGGATTAAGTGTTCGGGACCCTATCTAACATTACAGTCCACAGTCCTAGTTAGAGAAAGTTAAAGACCAGCTTGCCACTGTAGCAGGCATGATTGCTTAGGGGTCTGAAAAATCATTAAAGCTTGTCCTCTTAAACGTTGATTGTTCCCTAGTGATTTATTGACAAAACACAAAAAGTGCTCTATACTGCACTCTAATTATATGTATGAGGCTAGGAAATCTCATGGGAAATTAAATAAAATTTACAGCTTGATGGTTTTATGCTCTTGGGAGACATACCTTCTTAATAAGATCTTATAGCTGGGAATATTTATGAGGTTAAAATCTGTGGGCTTGATCAAAGACCTAACCTTCTCAAAGGGAGGGGCCTTTGTTTTTTTCTTTCAGTAAATAATTTCAGTGAAAAGCAAGGTATGCAAAAATTATAATAAGGGGATATAGTGGGAATTACCAAGTCATTATTTTCAATACCTGTCAATAGGTGATACTTCAGAGGTAGGGAACGAAGTAGGGCAGCTACGTGCCCTTTCTGACATTGTGAAATTGGTGTGTGTCTGTTTGCAATTGGTTATCTGTGATATTCCTGATGTGGCCATGTGAGCCCGCTCAGAAGCTGTGAAGCCAACTACCCATGGGCAGTCTAAGCCTTTCTAGCTGGGAAAGTTGTGAAAGTGATTTATAGATGTGTACATGTATACTGTTATGTATAGTTTTCTCCCATGAGTAAAACAATTCCAAATACAGAGACTCCAGACTCATTATGCCCAAACCTGCAGATCTGCAGCCTGAGCCATTCTTAATGAAACTTGGGAGCCCGAAGCCCTTGGCCATGTATAAAAATATCATCTTTGATATTTGGAAATGGTCAAGTATTTAATGTGACCACTTATGTTATTGGACATTATATTTTAAATTGTTACTCAAAATCTGAATGAGGCTAAGTGAGAGAAGGACACCAGTATGGCAATAATAGTGTCACCAAATTCCCTCATAAGTGGATACTAAATTTGTACAGATTTAGCTGTATAAATAAAAGAAACGTGTCCTTTTCTCACATGCTAGAGCAATTATGGGATAACACAATTAGAATCAAAGGGGGTAACAAAATTGGTCAAAAATCCCTTGTGAAGTTTTGAATGTTTTATTAAGTGGGACCCTTTGGAAGTTGGCCTAGTAGTAAAAGCAAGAATACTTTCCTAGTGGCTCTTCGATGTAAAGGATAATTAATATAAAGGACAATTCTCTCTAGGCCCTGAAGCAGTTTTTGATTAAGGCACTTAACTGGGACTTTGGAGAATTAGGTGCACCACTTGATTTTGATGTAGAGCAGCTTTGTGTTATTGGGCAAAGAATTGTATTTCTCTGTGCCTCAGTTTCCATTTATAGATAGGATTGTGATACTTTCTTTATCTCCTTTTTCTGTTCATACTGTATTCTCTTTGAGGCAAGGACAATACGCCAGGCTCCAGCACACTGGGTCTCAGCAGGGGACTCTGTTATTGTCACAGCCACAACATGGGGGTTATCCTTTATCTCTGTAACTTTTGAATGTGTACAGTGGTAATTCTCACCAACTTTTCCCTGCCGTAGTCCTCCTCTTGTTCCACAATGAAAATGGAAACAGCTTAATTAGAATATGTTTGACAGGGATCTGCGAAGAAAAGATGCACACTCTCCAGGTTGCACGAGTCAATTGTGATTCTGTTGCTGATTTAAAAAAACAAAACAAAAAAACCCAACCAACTTTCCCAGTGCCGTTTTGTGCTGTATGTTTAAAAAGGCATGGGGAGGGCAGAGCAGGGAGAGGAAGCGTGTCACCTCCCCTCCTGTCTGGGAGATGGTGTGTAGTAATCCGTGCTCTGGACTCCAGTTTCTCATCTCACTTAGCTGGTGCAAATCAAAGGTAGCACCATTAAAATGTATGAAAATACTTTGATGCAAAATACCTTGACGTTAAATGTAAGGAGAATAAGCCTCTGTATATTAGCTACTCCTTCCCTCAAATCCTTCTAAATTCAGGAGGGCACGTGAATCAGATTTGTGTTCCTATAAGGCTGCCTTTTCATGTAATATTTCCAATCATTTATCTAGCAGACTTGCCTAATTTTTTATCCCACCGCCCCGCACTCCTCTTCCCTGCATGCACACACCTTATTTTTGCCCTTCTGCATACAATGGAATGTCTGATCAGTTCAGAGAGAGCTTAGAAAGCCTGTGCCTGGGATGAAGGAGAAATTTATTAGTGAAAGACAAGACTCCCTGATAATCAGGGAGTATTGAAATCCCTGATTTAATTTGAATATGGTATGGAGCATGTCTCTTCCTGCCTTCATTACTGAAAAGTCTGTGCCTGATAATGTATCTTTTTGCTTAAGGATATTATGCTGGGGAAAAAATGCTTGATGGGCCACTCTAGCTGAGGTGAAAAGGTTTTGGTATGTTTTAATAAAGATGGATATCACTAAGAATGTTTGAAATATGTGGAAGTAAGATTTGTTACAAGTTACAAATCAAAGCCTAAAAATGTCACTTATCTCCTAATGATACTTCTACACAGATTATTAATTTCATTTTAGGAGACCAATGAATGTTACATTTTTATGACATTGATTAAATGTCTCACTGCCATCCCCCCATCCATCCTTTTCATTTTCAAAAATCCATATCTGACTTTAACAAAACCCAGCTCATAAATTTGTGTTTTACTGCTCACCAAAGCAGAGTTGGATAGCAATCCACCTGCTAACTTTGTATTGGCACTCCTCTTATCTCAAAGAATCACTGGTCTGGCTTTCTTTTTTTTCCTATATGAACAGTATTTCAGATGTGAAACATGTTTTTCAATATTCGCTTGCTATCTAACATCTAGAAATGTGTTCCAGCGTAGACAGCATGGCCCAGCTCCACCAGGACTTTCAGAAAGGAGCACAGGAGGTGCTGCTCAGTGACTCGAGGAAAATCTCTTGAAGATAAATGTTTAGGTTGCTCCCGCATCTCCCTGTGGGAGCTGCACCTCCAGCTCTCTGGCTGCAGGCGGAGATGCACCCTGCAAGAGAAGCGAGATGTCTAAAAAGCCCTCCATTCACTGATTGATTTGTCTCCTTCCTGTATGTCCGTTGGCTGACATTTAGGCAAATTCCATACCATGCCAGACCTATAAGGACATTTATTACATTTTTGTTCTCCTGCAGACTTACTCGTGTAATAGCGTTTGAAGTTGTGTGAGGGAGAGAGACAAAAATTTTCCATCCCCTCCCCGCACAAGTTCCCCAGCCCCTCTCCTGTCCACATTACAGCTCTATCCCTGCCCTGTTTGTAGTCTTGTGATCTCAGGTGGGTAAAAAAAAACTGTAAGGAAAACAAATTAAGTTCAGCTCCAGTGAGAAGGGAGAGCCTTTGTCTTAACTGTCCCTAACTTCCAGTGTGCTGTAGGATTTGATATCTTGAACGCTACTGCGCCACTGGGAACAAAGTCAAATTAGCAACAGTTCATGTCTAATACACAAAATCTAAAGAGAGCAGCAATATTCAAAGAGTGTCTAATTGATATTGATTTTAACCTGGTTGTCTTAAATGTTGCTTCTGTCTTTGAAATAAGTTACTCAGCTGCCAGGCTCCACGTCCCTCAGCGCTGGGGTGCGAGCAGAGGCTGCAGTGCTGTGCTGACCCCTCCATGCAGGGGCTCTCGGGCGGCTACCACTGGAGGTAGAGGTAGGTGGAGGGTTGTCTCACAAGGTTTCACTCTCTGGTTTTCTTAGGGTGCCATCTTCATTAGGGATGATCACAGCTTTGGGCATATTAGATGTTATCCAGCCTTTGCCTGCAGTTGTGAAAGGAACAGCCACGTTGCCAAGTCCCAGAATTAGCAACTGGACCAAGACAGTCCAACGAATTCACCTGCCCAGTAGACACATCCCTTGGAGATGTTGCCATTAGAGACAACTCAACCTGAAGTGGTCGGTGCTAAGCAGCTCCCATGTGAACCCACAGGCCAGATGGTAGGAAAGGGCCAAGCGCGTCGAGCCTTCTGTCAGCCCCAGGGCCAGCCGAGGTCCTCAGGGCTGTCCTCGCGTTCCCCCAGCTCAGTGTCCACAGCGCCTGTGGGGAGAGGCTTGCTGCATGCGGGGAGGACGTGGCAGCGCACACCGTCTCTGTGGTCCCTTTTCCCCTCCTCCCTCTTCCCTCACGTTGTACACTCAGACACATGGGATGTTTCATAAAGAAAAAATATGGCATGTTTACAGAGAGAAATTTCAAGAAGTGTTAATTTAATATGCTAAAGTGTTCCCTTCAGCATTTTACCTTTGTTGTTGTTTTCACAAAACAGCCAAGACTAAATAATGAGCCCAGAGCTGTGCCCTTTGGTAGTGTGATACCTCATTACCCACGAGCGGCCTCCATCTGCCCTCATGGCTGCACAGGGAGCCATTACGATTATGATGGAAATCTCAGAAGCCATTACCAAGATGCAACAGAGGGCCTACTGCAGACAGCCTAATGGACTAATTTGTAATTGGGAGAGGGAAATGACTTAGCGAGCTCAGGCTTGGTTTTGATGAGTGTGGAAGTGCGCATGCTAAATGTGATAAATGAACAGGAATGCTTGTTTGCGCAGTGGGTTTTACAAGGCCTTCAATCTCTCCTGGGGATTGGAGGCGTGCTGACAAGTCTTGAGAAGCGAGGAGGAAAGGGCTCAGGGGAGGCGAGGAAGATGCAAAGAGAGTAGCTAAGGATAAATCGGTGAGGAAAACTAATGGCAATAAAAACCCAAGGAAATGGCTGTGTCTGCCAGGAAAGCAGTAATTAGGATGCTTTTTGCGTGCATATCTTTAGCCATTAAAATTGAAAATGAGAATGCACCATGGCATTTGCTAAGTTAAAAAAGAAGAAAAGAAAATCCCACATAGAATAAAAGGCAAGCAGTGTTTTAAAACTGCAGCTTCTATCAAAAAGTGCAGCCAGGCTTGTGATCAAGTCCATTTGTTTAGCGCAGAGCGGTTAGGTACCACTGGTGTGACAGATGAAGGGATTCCTCCGCTGATGATCTTTCACAAAGCTGTGCCTTAAGAGAGAGATTGGATTGCTGCTGCCATGCAGTGTGAAAGTCCTGCAGTGCATCTGTGGCAGCGGCGTTGCCTTTGCAACACAGAAAGTTAGAGAGAGATTCAAGCGTAACTGTCCCTGAGCAGATCAGAGGAGATCGTTGAGTACCAGCATCATGGAATCTGGTTCTGGGTTGTGACCGAGCTGTATGGAGACTTAGGTTGCGTTGGTTTGAGTTTTGCAATCTGTAGGAGACATCATACAAATACATCTCCCTGGGTCTCTCCTTAAAAATGGGTTTTGTCTGGAAGAACCTTTGGGGGGTTTTGTGCTCAATCTGTTACATTACTGCCACGCAATAGTGGTTGCATTGCCTTGAGTTTCATGTAGGATCTCTAAATCGTAAAGATTGCCTCAAATATCACGTGTACATAGATTGAGACTGCATGTGGCCCAGATGTTTGGTTTCCTCCTGTGGTTTCAGTTTATACCAGGCCAGAATTCACGCCAGTCACTCTTAAGTTTGTTCCTAGGTGAATTTTGTAAGGCTCTTCAGCACCTTTTGCCATGATTAGAGTTCATTTCTCTCTGTTTTAACATCCTTTGGCTATTTGAGGCATATAATAGGGGCAAGTGGTGTGAGCACCTCTGCGTGGCAGTGTTTTGAGAGAGTGGCACTCCTTTTCTTCCCAGGGGAAGGCCCTTGGCCAGTTAAGACTTCACAAATAACCTCCACCATTTAAAAATACATCTGGATGTTTATAGATAACCAAGGAAAGTGCAAAATAAAAGCAGATGGGTAAGAAACATCCAATAAATAAGCACCTATGTGGTGGCAATACCCTGCATTGAGTCCAACAATATGATTTCATTTGTTGTTTGTCAGCTACTGAGAGAAATCCCAGAATCCCTCAGACTCGCTGGACATTGCAATGCATCTAATGACTACATTACAATAACTTTTGCATTTTTAGTCAAACGGCACGAGATTCTTTTTCCTTCCCCTTCTCTTCCGTTCTCTCCCTGAGAACATGTAATGTAACATTATTGCTAGACAAGGAATCATTTATGGCATAAAGTTGCCTTGCTTTAAGACACTAAAGGTACAAACCATTATCCATTACGAGCTATAGACTTTTTCAATTTACATACATTTATCATATTGAAGGGCAGATAGTAGACTGCCATTGTTACTGGCACAGAGAATATAAATAAAGCCAACTGCCATTCAGCAGGCCAGATTTAGGTATGCATGTATTTATTTATTTATTTGTTTGTTTGTTTGTTGTGTTTGTTTACTTTTTTATTCTTGTTTGCAGACTAAATAGGATGTAACGAGGAAAAATAAGAGCAGAACTTTTGTTCTTCTAGCCTGTAAATACCATGGTTGTCTCATGGAGTAAAGTCAGGGTTGATGAATGTTTGCGTTCACTCATAATGTGAATAGTGTGTTTTGACGACGGTGGCAGCATGTGACTCCAGAGTGCTATTTGTGACTTTCTGACCCTAAGCAAATCTTTTAATCTCTGAATATCTCTTGACAGAGTTTACAGTTCCATCTGTAAATAGGGTATGTTAACATTGTCCTGCTTGGAAGTCTGTCATGAGGCTTTAATTCATCAATATTTGTGAAACACTTTGAGCTGCCATCTAAATACAAGTCATTAATATATCTTATCTAAAAATCTGTTTAGGTTCAATCTTAATACAGATGCGGTCTAGATAACTTTGTTCTGTTGCTAACAATCTTAAAAAATCATTCCAAAAAGAGTTTATGAAAGGGTCCACTAAAATTGAGTGCATCTTAAAAAGAAAATTTAGATCTCCTTAATGTTTTGACTGTGCTCATAAATGAGGAATGTTGTTCTGCAGTAATTCATACCAGATCTGTGGACGCACAAATACATGCTTTCATATTAAACAGAGTGCACAATGTGGAATGTACGCCTGCTTCGTGGTTTTTTGCTGGCCTTATGCAAGCTGCAAGAGGACAAATAATGTAATTTGGTTTTGAAGACCAAAGAAAAAGAAACTACTTTCTTCACGACTGCACTCTGCTTTAAAACAGTGGGACGTTGTACTTTAATAAGACCGCAAAGATGGAGCCTTTAGGTAACGATAATGGAAACTTGGTCCCTCTGTGTACTTTACCTGTAACTATGGCCACTTCTTCGTTGTCCCCACGTCACTCGCTGGCTTTTCTTCTCCTCAAAGTCAGCCCAGAGTCTGCAAGTATATGCTACTGTCTTGGATACGGGGTACAGGTTTCATAAAAGCCCCATTATTGGGGCCCTTACCTATAAAGTCTTCAGTGCCTAAAGCTGCTTCTTTAATGCGCCGGCTGCGCTGTGCCTAACACAACGAACCTCTGATGAAGATTAAAAAATTATGTTAAAAATAAAAATGCAAAATAGTTGATTGTTTGAAATATGTACATGGAAGCCTGAAAGTTAGAAGTAGCCAACACTATTTGAGCGCATAATTAAATTACTTGTCAATACGTATGGATATATGAATGCCTTTACTGTCTGTTTTCACAAGATTCAGACTGTTCAAGACAATAACATTTATGTGAGTAACTTTTTGTCATTGAGTGGATACGTTCAACTAGAACTGCCAGACAAAAGGGCTGTCTTATGAGAGCTCTGAGGAGATGCTGCATATGGGAAAAGCCCTCAGACACTGTATGTCATTCTTTCACTCACATTTCCTCTCCACGACATTGTCTTTCCATTTTTTCTGCTTTCCTTCTTTCCTGTCCTCTAGAACAGGCTTGCAGCCACCAGTGAACTAGAGCTACTGTGTTACTGATGCGTGACCAACTATTTCCATCTCTCTCCTAACAAGTGGAAACCGAGAACAATACCATATGGATCTTCATTCAGTGTAAATCTGCAAAATCCTAATGAGCTTAATAATACTACATTGATTTACACCAAATAAGAAATTAGTCTCTCGTTGCAGACTACACAGAAGCATGAAAACATCCTTTTTCTATGGCCTTGTTCATATATGTGTTTATTAGCATTTTCCCCTTTCCTTTTAGTTCTGCATTTTACTATGAGTGTCACTCCAAGACCCTTGTTGTTAGTGACGTGGAGATTTATCTTGGCCCATTTCCACGGTGACACCTAAGAAAGAGTCATTTCAAGACGCTGACCTGTCCTGTGTTATTTCATATGTGTGAAACATCAACATTTTTACTCCTTTGGTGTTTCCTCAGCACACAGAGGTACATAAATGGTTGGAGTCTTTAATAAATAGACATGTGTGGGTGCTGTTTTTATTGGTATGATGCCGGTGCGGTAACAAAAGCATCACAGTTATACAAGGCACCTGGGAGCAAGTAAGGGAGAAGGAAAAGAACTGTGCAGTATAAAGCAGTCTTTTCTCTCATAAATAGCTGGCTGAAAAATAACTCGGTGAAATATAAAAATATGATAGTGCAAGTGTGTATGTGTGTGCATATGTGTATGTGAATGGCAGTAGGTCCAGCAGAGAACTGGCTTTGAGACCTAAATGCTAAACTACCCGAAGTGGAGAGGTTACAGTTTATTCCCAGCTCTGCTCACTGGGTCACAGAGAGCAGCTGGAACAGAAAATTGCATGCAGGAAGGAGTGAGAGGCTGCGAGGCTGAGGCCGAGGGGTAGCGCTGATGCCGGCGGCTGGAGAGAAATAACCGCTGTGTGACCTGTAGATGACGTGTGCTTTCCTGGTGGTATGCTGGTGGAAAGCCTGGCCAGAGGAAAGGACTTGTAGCAGTGTTGAAGTGACTTTCGGAGAGAGAGGTAGCAAAACGTCTGCGTATAGGTAGTAAACTGACTGAAAGGGTAACACAGATAGGAAGTCTCTTCTGCAGATATTTCATATGCAGACTAGAGGAGGAATGCACCAAGGGAAAGAATATACATTTTTAATGACTGCAAATGGGGTAGATCTCAATGTTACATTTCTTTTGTAAGACAGCAACTCATTCCCCGGTGTTGGGGCATTTCTTCCACACAGAAATAACAAAAGGAAAACTTGGGTTGTTACCACGCTTTCCTGAGTTAGCATGTTCTATAATTGTTTTCCATGTTGTGATCTGTTCTCGTTGCAGTTAATAGCTTCAAATACAGATTACAAACCTCAACGTTTTGCGGTATGTACTGAATGTAGGTGATATGCATATATTTTCCTTTTTTACTCATTTAGACATTTTGGTACCTCCAGGAATCGGAATAGCAGACAGTGCCTTTAAATGAGAAGGGGACATGTGAGGTGTGTAGGAGAGGGAGGGCCTAATTTTAAGTGCAAGTCAACTGCAACCACTGATAATCTGGAGCCTGTTCAAACCCATTTAGAGAACCGTTGAATTTTTAAGTGCCTTTTGATTCTCTCTTTCATTTATTTTAACTGATCTGCAGGGATTAGGATCTTGGTAGGGGAACACCATAATGCTTGCCAAAATGTGTGAATAATTAGAACGCCAACGATGTGTGCCAGATAGGAGGGGAGTATTCACACTTCTGATTAGATTCACTGAAATACTGTTGTAAATCATGGCTGCCAAGGTAAGTTAGAGCTGTGTTAAGTTTCTGCTGCCACAGGAGCCAGCTGTGGTGCAGCAGAGAATCTGTCTGCCTCCAGCCGTAGGTGGGGACGTTTTGAGTAGATGATTTATTTTGCTGTGAAGCAGGAAGGGCAGAGATTTGAAAGTGTGGTGTCACACAGGTTGTGCAAACAAGCTTCAGATGCCAACACCTATATGCTTACTACTGAAAATCAGGTGAATAGAGGACAGGTTACTGTTCAAAATCTGTAGATTCACCATTGTTATGGGTATCTTTGCATTTCTCAGACCAGACCTTTGACAAATGTGAGTAGCAGGTACAATGGCCTAGGGAAAAAAAAGTGGTATAGGGTTTATCTGGCATCCCTTTTCCTAATCCATAACCCTCAGGGAGTTGCGAGGAAGAATAACCTCTTCCTGATGCTCTGCAGCACTCCTGCATACAGCCAAAGTACAGTCTTGCCATCGTGGTCCTGCTCTCTGCTGCACTGTATTCACCCAAGGGCTGCCTGGAGCAGCTGGTAGCCACCAGATTGCAATGTTCAGCAGGTATTTTACAGGTAGACTATTATTGATGCAGAAAGTTGATTAAACTCTCAGATATCATCTTCAAAAAAACCACATATATAACTTGTTCATAATTGTGCCTTTCCTTTCATGTGATCCCATTTCCACACATTTGGTCTCAAAGGCAGAATGCGTCAGCGTCAAAAGGAGAAAATGGGAGTCTCTGTTCTCAAATGAGGGGCTGAGTGAGTGCTAGAGCTCACTGGAGCATTAAATCACACCTACACGCAGTTCAGCTCACCCCTGTGATCTTAACAAGTGCTATGCTTGCCAAGGAGAGAAAGCACACCTCAGAGTTAATGCATAGAAATTCCATGTGAATGAAGCACGCCCAGGACAGTAGCTCATACAGTCTTGAGGAGTTCCAGCTGTCATGCTGCCCTTGGACTTTCTGGTTTGGGAGATGGTGCAGGGCATGTCTGTGCTGGAAGGGCTATACCTGCTGACTCTTCGGTAGGCCTCCAGCAGTGCTGTGTCCTGAGTGCCCCACTCCAGGCCAAAATAATCCTGTCTGCATGTACCTCCCGGATGTCCCTTCTTGCTCTTCCTTTGGAGTACCTGCGCGAGGAGACATAAAGCTCAACAGCAGCAGAAGCAAAGTCACATTTCCCAGTTCCTGATGTCTCCACCCCACTTCCTCCATCAGGTCTGTAAGTAAAGGCAAGCCCAGGGGCAGAGGTGCTGAGTCTGCAGGGTTTTTTCTGAAACTGCGAAGTCCAGTATGGATGGGTTGGGTGCAGGCTGCAGGCGGCGGAATAGATGGTGGAAGAGATTTTGGGGGGGTAACCTTAGCATGGATTCACATGGTATTTTCTTCTTGTCCGTAAAACACTCTAAAACTGTTCTTACAGCCAGCACAGCTGTATCCAGAAATGTAATAGTGGAAGGTACTGTAGAGTCAGGGCAATATTCATGGTAAAGGAAAGCACAAAAATCTGGTGAATAGCGGGAATTGGGGACTTACATGGAAGTGCTTGCAAGATTTGACTGAAAGGAGGGGAACTTTGTGTTGGCATTTCAATGATTTAGAATTTGTATTGATTTTGCCTCTCCCTTTAATATGAAGCTTTTGTTTCTTTTGCTTTTAAATTGTCATTCTTTAACCACAGTCAGTTTTAGTCATGCCATTTTCCTATTTTAGTATGTCATTTTCCTATTTTCCTCTTAATTTCCCTTTATATAAATGGATTGCTTCAAAACCAAAAATTCTAAACAAATAGAATTAATTCAAATCTATATTCATCTTTCAAAAAGTCTAGAAAGATAGCAAGGAAGACAGCCTTTTTAAAATAAGAAATGTTTGTTATTCTGGTGTTTGCAGAAGCTAATGTAGCATGGATGAGTAGGGCAAGGTTTCTTCTGCTGTAGTAACAGCTTTGTAGATCAGTGCAGTGTTGTCTGGAGATGCCCTTGTTTCTCTCCTCTGTGAGATAGAAACCCCCTTTGAAGTGAAACAGCAGCACGGAGTACAAGGGTAAAGGATCGTGAAACAGGACATGACAGAGGATGGCTTGTAACCCAAATGGAATAGAGAAAATGAGTAACACGTGAGGAACGTAAAGAGAGGGGAGAGACACATCAAAATCACCTAACCATCTCTGATGTCTTTAGAAATGGAGGGAGACAGAAGAAATAATACATATGACTCCCTTTAAATCATAAAAACTGTTTTTCACAATTCAGTGGAGGTATGAAGGAGATTTCTGTGGAAGGCTGTGATCCTTGTAAAGTCCCTGTGAATCACTCAGTGCAAATTAACATTTGGCAAGGGGAAGAAAAAATACCTTCAGCATTGCTTGGCCTTTTAACTACATAGACAACTTGTTCGCACAATGAAAGGGTTCCTCTGTAAAAGGTCACAATCAATATTTGGCATCTTTGGTGCTATGTCCTCTCTCCTTTCTGTCTTATGTACCCAGTTTTACCTGTCAAAACCAGTTTAACAAATCGCACTTCGCCTTGCTGGTGGAAGTCAAGAGAGTCTTTGCTCTCCTTTGCCATTCCTACCTTTCCACCCCTGCTGCAGGTGCTCTGAGCGTAGGGTTATTTTTTGTGACAGTGCACAAATACCTTGAGCTGGCACACAGAAATACTTGGATCAGGTCAAATTTTGTATCCAGACATCTGACTTCCGATGGCAATGAATTGGTGAGAGATTTTCCTGTTTGACTTCCTGCCTTGATGTTGTCCATCAAAAGAAACTATTCTTGGTAGAAGTCTGTTTAAAGACTTTTTTTTTCCTTTGCGATCTAACAGACTGAGTGTTACCAGAGTAGCGGGGATAAGAAGAAACTCTCCTGATGAACAGGTTAGTGGTAGGTGCCTTTGGGTGGATGCCTTCTTCCAATAGTCATTGACAGGATACTGGGCTAGATGGACCCTTGGTCCCACCTCCAGCATCTCCTGTGTTGCGTCTTCCTCATCTTCCGTACTGATCCACCTGAAAGGGTGGCTGGGAATTCTGAGGTACTGCTGCTTCTTGGAAAAGAATTGAAGAACGGTGCTTTAAAACAATTTTTTTTAATTGAATAAATTTATACATTGCAAGAATGTGCCTTATGTATTTCCAAAGATTTATGGGTATGAGTCTTTTCTGCCAGCAGTATAAATTAGGAATGATTTTAGTGCACTTGTGCTGGCATGAGTTAATCCTAAATGAAGAAAGACTCTGTGCCCTAAGTGCGTAGCATTTTTAAAGAGAGGCATGAGGGTGACATTTCTAACAAAATCACTTTTAACAACTGGATTTTACCACTGCCACATTTGGAAACCCCAGCTCAGCCTCTGAAATCCTGTTTTATACAGAAAAAGGTACTTGCTGGCCTATCCACTCACATTGGCAGCAGCGTGCGAGTTGCTAAGGATGATGGAGCCTAGGGCTTTGCTGGTGGGGAATATTTTCCACATCCCATCTGCATCCCTGTAGAACTTGACCATTAGTCAGGCTACTTCTAAATGATGCATCTCTTTTAGAGATTTCTACTGATAACAAATGAAAGAGCATTTTTTTTCTTACTGCATTATGCAGGCAGCTGTGTGACAGCATTCTGACAAACTGTGTTATCTCAGGCTTCCAGCTGCAAGCTGTTCTCATCAATACTGCTGCGAACTGTTTCCTACTAACCCTTTCGCCTTTATGCCCATTTTTATCAGAATTTAATTTTAATGTGAGGACAGTCAAATATAATGCCAGATGTGGGAAGCAGATAGTTTCCTTTGTGTAAGAACATAGCAGGGGAGGTCTTCTAAAGGACCAGCCACACGGAGTGCAGAGGGACTGTGCTGCAATCATTATGTTTGATTCCTGTGGATTATTATTTTTTTTATTATTATTATTATTCTAAAGTTGCCATTCCAACCTTTCCTCACATTTGCCTTGGCACTGAACTGGAAAGAGACATTAAACAACAACAAAAGAGGTATAATTTAAAAGAAAATAAAAAGGAAATGTGCATCCCTTGGTCCACGTTCGCAGTGTGCTGGAAGGTGCTCAGTCCGCTTCTCTGTTGACTCCTTTCAGCTGTTCTGAAGTACCAAAAAGAACTGCAAAACAGCTGCAGGAGACTCTTGTTTGGCATCTACTGAAATTACTGTTTCTGAAAAATGTGACCTCATTTCCTCAGGTAGAGCACCCCAACCTTGGCTGGGGAAGGTGCAAGTAAATCTGCATATGCTCAGAATACAGAAGAAGGGAATACATTTCCCTGTAGCACTGGGTTCTTTTTGCTTAGTTTACAACACAAACAGACCTGTTTTTTGGCAGACAGGCTGAATATTGTTGTAGAATCAGTTCCAGTTTTGCTCAATTGCAAGTGAAAAGCCAAACCAAAACCAAGCTGCCCTTCACAATTTTTATTCTGATAAGCAATGAAAAAATCAGTCTGAGAGAAGAATGCCCCTTTATCCTCATATTTTAGCCGTCATTGTCATCGTCATAAATAATAGCTTCATGCTGAGGCCTCCAAACTTACTTTGTATTTACTATTACCTGCAGGAATTTCTCTGGCGGAGCTGATTTAGGTGCATCAGGCTCCCCATCTCCCCCAAGCCATAGCACAAAACAGCCTAACACAGCTTGTGTACACATTTTATTTTGGGTTGTTACTTCCCAGTGGGGTAGTCTACAATTAGTGCTAACCTCACTAAATGAGTGGCGTGTAGCATCATGTTTGACTTCTTGTGACCCCGTAGCTTTTAGAATGATTTTAACTCATTTATGACATTGAGCAACTATTTGTTGCACTTTAACAAATGAAGTTACAGTCCCAAAAGAATTAGTTTCAGGCTCTTGAGTGGTACAGTAATTTATTAGTCCAAGAATTCTAGTAATTTAGTACTCTATTTTAAGTAGTTCAAGCCTAATTAATAGGGTAGTTTTCTTGTAGGAGTAATGTCATCTATACCTATTTATAGAAAAGCTATCATGGTAATTAGGTTTATGTTATTTTAAAATAGACACATAGCTATGCATACGTTTGTGTTGATTTAGGTACTTAATGCAGGCCCCGTTGGCCCAAATTACTGCTTTGCTCTTGCTGTTTTACCCTCTCACAGACATGTGCACACACGCTTTTAACCAAGACAAAGAAAATTCAGTTGTGTTTAACAAGGAGAGTAGAATAAGATGTAAGTTTATTGAATAAGGGGGGAAAATCGCATTAACCCCATAAAATACGCAAGGTACACACTTGGAAGACCCTCTTTAAAGCTATTGTGGAAAAATATCTGTTCTTGTCAAAAGCTGTCCTGCGTTGCTAGTGAAAAGGTATTAGGTGCAGGTGTCAAACATGCCTAATGAGGCATGAGGAGTCGACAGCAAAATAACAGAGATTATAGGTACGGAGGATTGTGAATGAAGTGTGAATAGCAGCCTGGCTGTATGACTGACACAGAAAAGAGGAGAAGACAGGCAAGAAGAAAGAAGATCCATCACTCACTTAAGGAGAATGGACATTTTGAATCACTTGATTGATATCTTCCCATCCAGTAATCCTACAACTTTTAAGATCTACATTTAAAAATAACCTAAATTGTACCTCTAAGAAATCATGAGTTTATTATAGGTCTTCAGGGTATTTTGCCTAACTCTGAGAGCAGAGGAGAAACATAATAAATGGCTCTGTGTGTGTGTATTAGTGCATAGAAAGTTCGGGCACACCAATCTGCTTTGTCAAATTAACAGCCTGTTTATGAAGCTAAAAAAGATTCAAGTAGCAGTATTTAAAACCAAAACTCTTACTCATTCCGTTCATCATCTAGAAGTAATTTATAGTTGAATTGTATGTAGTGGCATCTCCGTTTCATCTGGAGGCAAATATGAAGGCAAATTTTTAAGGGGTTGTTTTGGGGAAAGTTGACGTTCCTAATTTTTTTTATTGCCCAGCCCTCCTCTCCATCTGTTGCTTTCTTCTGTCGGATGGAGTCAAAAAGTCTCTTTATGTCTAAACCATAAATTTAAAATGCTCAAGATATGAGTAATTTCATAGATGAAGTTCCAAATGTTATTGGTGTTATGAAAATGTCTGGACAGCTAGTGTCAGAGTTAAAACCTTATTCCTGATCTATTTCCATCTGAACATAAAACTCCATGATAATAAACTGTTGTGCCTTTCTTTAGTCTCCGTCTAAATGAAACAGCAGGGTAACATTTAAAGTTTGTATCAGTGAGACAGAATACCTTGCCTCTTGGCTAAGAAAAATAATTATCCTGCTCAGATAATTCATGCTATTGGCACATTCAGAAACAGCCTGGGGGCACAGTCTTGCTTCCTTTGAACTCGGTGGGAGTTTGGGGATTGACTTGAATGGGAGGAGGTCCTCGGTCTCTGGCTGTATGTTGTACTATCTGGGTCTTTTTTGGTCCATGTATTACCACTCGTGAGTATCCATGGCCAAATGCAGAGCCTTAGTTACGAGGGCCGTTGTGTTTTCTTTGCTGGGTAAAATGAGCAGAATCTAAACCTTAATGGATTGACATGGGACGAGGGGGGAAAGGCAGAGAAACCAATTTGTCCTTAACTAAGCAACACAAAAGGATTGCTGTGACCACTGCTAAAATCAGGTAGCTTTTGGTTTGCTTTGCCAGGCTGCTGGGAGGGAGACACATCTCTTTATTTCCGCAGTTACGGAGAGGGCAGTTTGGTGCAGCCTTGTCTGGTCCCAGCATGGTGCTGGCGCTGCTCCCGTGGCTGTGGGGTATCAGCGCAGGTCCTGCGCTCGGATGCGGCCAGGACTAATTGCCTGATTGAACGTGGCAGCAGATGGCTTCGCCCCCCGCCCCCTCCTTTTCCCTTCAGGTTTTCAATACGTGAATAACAAAAATTATTTAAAAACAACAACAATAACAAAACCCCCCAACCTACACCTATAGGGAATTGTTTCCCCTCAGGATAGATATATAAATGAAGTAATAGGTAGGCCGCCTCCATTTTGCGGGGGTGGGGGGAGTGTTGACTGCTGTTTGCTTATACCCCAGCGGTGTTAACAAGCGGTAGATTGTTAGTGACAATCACACACTCTGTGGCACTTAAAGCAGAAGGCTTGATTTAATCGCAGAGCTGTCATTTATTATTCTGTTGTGCTATTCCACAGGGGGAAACGACTGATCAAGCGCCTGGTCCCCAGAGCAGAGGGCTTTTTTTTTTTTTTTTTTTTTTTTTTTTNGTATTTCTGGACTCCCAGCGGGACCCATTAGTGCCTGTGGGGCATTAAAGATCATTAATAGTGCTGTCAGATGGGGAGAGAGAGAGAGAGAGGGAGGGAGAGACAGAGGAAGCCAGCAAGCCAGCCAGTTGCTTAGCTTTCTCAGAAATCGGAAATTAATACATCTGCTTCATTAATACTGGCCTGTGTTTGATGTTTGTTAGCTGGCAACTTTAATGATGTAGGTTAGCACCAGTCGGGCGCTTGCATGAATTGGATTCTTTCAATTACCTAAAGTTCCTTTTCCCCATCCTCCACCCCCCTCTTTCTCTGCCCAAAAAGTCAGCCCTTAATTAGCAACTCTAAAAGAAGAGGAAGAAGCAGGAAAAAAGGCTGGGGTTTTTCCTTCCCCTCCCCAAGTGTGACAGCCACGATTTGCAACCTTGCCTGTATCCCATTAACTGTAGCTCTCTTCCAAGCATTTAACTGTATGGTAATCGAGAAGAAATGTTTTAATCACTGTGAACAACATGTTAATCAGTGCTGTGACTGAACACTAGGTATTAATTGGGTTAGGGTAAAGTGCTAATGTTTGCATCCAAGAATCCTGCTATCTAGTGCAAAGACGACACGGATTCAGTGCTGTTGGCAGCTATTAAACCCAAGGCAGCTTTGACTGGCAGGGTGACAGGGAATAAGGAATGGCTTCGGCCCAACCAGGGCATGGATGGAACCGCCATGTGTCCCCAGCCTTCACCTCCCCTTCTCTTAACCGGCTGTTGTGTCCAGCAAAGTTTATCCAAGACTTCTCTTATTCTTCTCCTAACAGACTCAGTAGCCCCCTTGTCTTTGCTTTGATGGGTCCTAGCACAGGGGCTGAGGTACTTCTTGCATGGTTTGTGGATCCTGTCAAGAGCATGCAAGAGTCGTCTTCTCTAGATGTGCTCCATGCATTAATCTTACCTCACTGATCCCTGTGCATCATGTACCGTTCGTTGCTTCAGGCATTTCAGAATGGAGGTCTGTGGGCTATATCCAGCCTGCAAAATGGTACTGAGATTGTCTAGTGAGAGTCAGCATTGCTCGCCTAACCCATGGCATCTGTTCCTCTCAGAAAATCTAGGTAAGATACCCAGCCTGTAGTTGCATCAGGACAGAGGAAAGCTGAGTTGGCTATCAGTAGCTGCCAAGGTGCTGCTGCTGCTTTCTGGAGAGCTGCCCAGGAGAAAGGCAGAAGGCACGACCTGAGGTTTTGTGGAAGATCGTAGTCGATAGCAGCCTCTGTAGCGCTGCTTCTGCCTGATGTCTGGATTATGCCTCAAGACTGTCACTCCCTTCCTTCTTCTACCCACTCCTAGAGGATATTAGCTGGTAACCGCACTCTTGCAGACCTGAGAAGCCATTACATTCAAGGAATTTCAATTGAAAGCATTGGCAAAGCAAGAGAGGTGCTCTTCCACCTGCAAGCTGTCATGCAGGCAGTGTGGTCAGCAGCAGGCTGAAGTTGGCTCTGATGGAACCATGGCAGTCTAGAGACAGCAGTAAAAAATAGGAGTGAATTTCAAAGACAAGATAGGTTGCCTCTGGAATGAGTTTTATTTTGTTTGTTCTCCTCAGTGTAGCTTCAAAGCGTAGATGCAATGGCTCAATATGAAAAATGAGTTGTTTTCCGTGAAGAATCCACCACTAGTAGAAGTCATTCTGTAAAATGGTCCAGCAGTAGCCATTTATACCAGTGACTGATTTATGCTGTTTAAGAAAGACACCTCTCCTGTTACTCAATTAGCCATGAACCATTTGCAACGGGGATAGTGGGGGATACAATATGTATAAAAAGAAAAGACAGATTGCTTTGGTTTTGGCAACTGCCTTGTCTTTAGGGCTTAAACTAGCCTAGAGGAGATTAGACTAAAATCCAGAAAAGAATTTATATTTTCGTCATGTCCACAACACCTTTCCTTGTTGCAGCTGGGCCAGGCAAATCTTTAAGAACAAACCCCAACCAAACAGATGATCAATGAAGAGACTAGGAGCCAGTTTCTGGCAGGGATCATCATTAGGTGACCCCACTAGTCTAAGTTTCAAAACCTTTTCAAGGTTTAGCTTCGTTTGCGTCACTTCGCACGAGTGTGTTGCATCTTTAAAGACCCTTGAGGAAAAAGTGCCACTGAATGCGAGGCACTGGACTGAGATTCGTAGCCTTGGTTGGACCCTCAGGTCTGCCCCAGCATCTGTGTGATGCAGATAAATCAAGGCTAGTATCTCAGAGGTATTTGGGTGCCAACTCCCATAGAAATGAAATGGAGTTGAAGGGCAAAACTCCCACAAGGATGAGTCTCTCCTTTTACTATTTCTAAAATGAGAATGCTTCTCTCTCTCTTGTCTTGGCCTTTTAAACTCCAGGGGTGTGCCTGTGTGACACATCGTGTCCTGCCGAGAAGCAGGGCGTGACAACGGTGGCATGCTGCACGGCATGCACTCCTCATGTCTTTGAACATCAGCACGTGGCAGCGTGCTGATGTACCCTCCAGTCTTTAGTCTGTCTCACGGGGAGTGCTGTAGCTCTGCTGTCCCGACCTCACCCTGCTGAGCTGGGGCAGAAGCAATGCTTCTGGTCTCTTCCACGGTGAGGGACCTGCCCCTGGTTGATACTGGTGTAACTGAAAGCCGACCCATTTAATTTCAGGTGTTACCCAGTTTAAAACTCATTGTCATCTACTCTAACATGCTCAGTGTTGCCTTGTGATGCTAAAACTGTGCTGTGAAGGCTCACGTTGCTTCCTCACGTCTCTGCTCTGCATGTCTTAGCAGGAGTTTTCTCTTACACGTGCCACATTTTTTCTTGTATCGTCATACAGTGTGAGCAACCTCCTCTCTCTAGTGACTTTGTGGGAAAAGTCACAAATTCAACTTTCATATTGAAAGCTAATATAGATATTATTTAATATTTAAATTATATTAAATTTAATATGTATTATTTTATTATTATGTAATCATATAAGATATTGAGCTAAGCCACAAGGTTATGTCAGATGTAGGTTATTCCAGTGCTGCTATTCTCTCTATCAGGTCAAGAAGAACTAAGACAGTGGTTCCATGGAAGGTAAATCTTGTTTTAGGCACTTAATTTTGGATTTTAAAAAAATCTATGGTCATATGACACAAAGTGCTAATGTACTAGAAACCCTGCTGACTCAAATGTAGTCAAAAACTTAAAAGGCATAACTTTGTCCTGGAGGACTGCGTGCTGGATCAGGTATTGTCATCCTCATTTCGCCATGGATCAGGCATCACCTTTCCCCCCACAGCCAAGATAGGAACATAAGTATTTCTTGCAAGTTTGTTCCTGCCCAATTCACATAAAATGTGCATTGCCAGAAGATATAGCAGAGTGGTCATCCTATAGTAATGAATATGAAACTATGGCCTGATACATCCAGCATTTAAAAACATTCTTCATGGCATGATACCAGTGTGCATTTTTTTCATAGATATGAAATTATTTCACTGAAGTACACTGACGCTCTCATCCTTCTGTTACAAGTAGAGGAACTGAGATATGCTATGACTTCCCTGGTGTCCTATGATAAACAGGGGCAAAGCCAGGTTTAAAATCTACAAAGCCATTCTGTGCTCTGCCAATGAATTAGTTATGCTTTCTCCTGTGCTTTAGAGCTCCACACTTTTCCCCCCAAATCTACCATATCGCAGGCTTCCAATTGCAATATGGAGTGTCTGAAACAAAGTTGATGGGTTTTCTGGGAATACTTCTTATAGGTAGCAAAAGCTCCACCTGGATGAATGGTGACTAATGGAAAGAAAGGGAGAAATACCTCTACGTGCCTTGAAAAGAATCATCTAAACTAAGAGAAATGCCTTTCCAGGGAGGATAGGAGAACTGTAATGATCTGTCTTGCTGGGGAGGCTGGTCAACACTCAGCGATGCTTGTTGTGAGCTGATTTAGTAGGTTCAAGTAAGACTTTATTGCAGTGTCTGTGCCTTTTCCCTTCCCACCGGTAGGAAAACGTTCATTGCTTTTGCTGTGAATGCAAGCCCAGTCTGGCGCCACTGGTTTCATGTTCATAGCCGTGTGACTTAATATCCACTGCATAACTGAACTACCAAGTAGGTTAAGATCCTTGTAAGTGAGACTTTTATTATATGCAATGTTGCTCCACCATAGACTGTAATTGGATTTTTTTTTTTTTATTGATTATGTGGTTAACTTTCCTTTTCACAGCAATAAATCTCAGACAGCATCTAACTTTATAAAGTGAGGAGGAGAGGAAAGTATCAGGTGAGGAGTGACCCTTCCTGCTTCCCCCCACCCCCCGTTTTTTTTCCCTGGTTTTACAGTGTCTTTCCTTCTGACTTCTGTCAGGTGAACTAGTGGTGAGGCTGTGGCATCTCTGACAGCTGAGTGCGGCAGGAATCTCTCAGGCATGCTTGACAATGCAAGCCCCATTCAGAGAGGTTTCAGAATTTGGCTTTCGCTGGTGCCAGCAATTATGAAAGAGGCATACTCAGCTTTAAGCACTCAAGTGCTGATGGACAAAGTGCTGGTTTAACAGATCTGCCTAATGGGGAGCAGGTGAATAAATATACGATTAGAGAGTCCTTCACAATGACAGCCTTATTATCACATATTATGTAGAGTTTGAATTCCTTGAGGGTTTTTTTTTCTTTTTTTCAACTGGTGATCTCAGTTGTATTTAAAAACACGTATATGCTTCCCAAGATTTCAACTGATAGAAAAATTAGAGTGTATGAAAATATGCAGGATTGTTCTTTAGTCTTTCCAGGTCATCTGAGGTTACTAACAGGCAGATTTTGTGTGGTACTAAGCACTGGCCATTCTCACCAACTTCAACAAGTACTAGCAAAATTTAGGCTTTCAATGCTGATCGTGAGTTTTGCATGTACTAAGGGGGGGGGGGGACTTACGTTGCAAGATGTACAGATAACTTCTTTCTTTATTTTTCTAATTGAGTACAAGGAAAGCCTGTGTGCAATCAGAGAACAGATTATATTGCCTTTGCCAGTGATGCCCTGACAAGAGGAAGCTGTGTTTAGCAGAACAAAGGGGTATATAGATCACTCGGAGTAAAAAGGTCAATAGTCTCTATCCCTAATGCTGCATTTATAACACAGTTAGCTGTTAATAGCCCTCCTTTGTTGGCCTAATTAGGAGGTGAAGGATACATTTATGGATGGTGCTGATAGCACAGGTAATGAGGGTCCATTCCAATGATGGGGTTTTGAATCCAGGTCTGATCTGGAGATGAATCACTTGAAAGGGAAGCTGGAAATGGTGGGATCATTTGGTCCCCTTAACATTTGCTGTAGAAACCTCTAATGAACAACTCAGTGCCCTTCAGAGTCATGGCCTTATTTTACAGCTGGGGAGGGTATCTTTCTTTATTCTTTGGCAACACTTTAATACCAGTCACACCAACGTAGTCTTAGGAGCTAGAAATGAATTGGATAGTCTCTGTTTTCAGTCTCCAACTTGAAACACATTGCCTTCATTTTCAGAGGGAATGAATGTTTGTAGCCCCAGTAAAAAAGGAAATTAGAGCTGTAGGTCGTGAATACCAGCTGTGCAAACTCAGTTCAAGGTGTTGCAAGCGTATCTGACACTGTCCACTGAAGTCAGCTGGTGTCAGAACCAAGAGTTTTAGCTTAGGAACGAGAGGTACACCACTTTTTGATTCCCTTTGCACGTTTTCACCATTTTGCTTTTCTGCTTTGGGGGCAAATAGCTGCAATATCAACCGTGAGCTTTTAAAGGGAAAGAACCCATTAAAACGGTAACCTGACGTTAAAATTGCAATAACAAGGGTTTATGGATTTTGTCAAATGAATGAGTGGAACCAAATGGCAAGATGACTTTGTTCAAGAGCATTCACCCGAGGATGAGTAACATCTGTGTTACCATACTGCCTTCTAAAGAGTCCACCTCTTCCGTTATACATCTTTTAATGCTGAAGGGAAAGAAACCACCTGCCTCCATTATGGAGTGTTGCTGAATTGAAGGCTTAGGTTTCCTGACAGGCCGTTGTCCAAGACAGATGCGTTGGTGTGGACAAGAGCTACTGGTGTTCAGCACTGGGGTAGCTGCTGTCCAGGGAGCAATCACATCTCACCAACACCAGGCTGAGCACAGCACATCCTCATCTACACTGACCAGTCTGCTGTCATCTGTGGTGTGGCAGCCACCCTGACACGTCCCACAGTGTTTGCATGCAGCAGTATTTTGGAGTGCAGACCGACTGGGCATGGAAATGCTTTGGCCATGAACCCGTGTGCAATTACAGAGACGGGCACTTTAGAAAAGAGCTTGACAATGTAGGAGTCGCTCACTCTCAGAGGAATATCTCTTAAGTGAAAGCAGAGAGGAGATGGCTTTGCTGCTGCTGCTTTTCCTCCCTCAGGCTCTCTGACTTGAGTCTTGAGAAGTCAGCTGGGAAACTGTATGACTCTACCCACTTGTCAGAAAAACTCCTGCAGAGAGAGACAAGTCATGCCTTGTACCTTGGAGCCTGCAAAGCTCAAATCGATCTTGATCCCCATAGACTTACAAGATACTGAGCACATTGCGAGATGCTGTGGGCCCCTAGCTCTCTTTGCTTTCAGCTCCCAATGGCTTCAGTCAACACCACCGGGGAACGGTGAGCCTCCCGCACGGTGGAAG
>WAAD01035269.1:123473-153473 GCA_013389945.1 Fregata magnificens
TTGGCTCTGTGTAAGAACTGCTCAGCACTAACTAAAACATTCCTGTGTTATCAACACTGTTTTCAGCACAAATCCAAAACATAGCCCCATGCTAGCTGCTATGAGGAAAATTAACTCTATCCCAGCCAAAACCAGCACACTTGCCAATTCCCTTGTTTTCTTTATAGTTCACAACAGCATCATAAT
Organism: Fregata magnificens; assembly: GCA_013389945.1. NCBI lineage: Eukaryota > Metazoa > Chordata > Aves > Suliformes > Fregatidae > Fregata > Fregata magnificens. The sequence continues at coordinate 123,660 of WAAD01035269.1, forward strand.
ATGAAATGTGATGACAGCAGAGCTCAGCAAAGAGAACTGGCTAAGGCCAGAACAAATGGAGCTGAACGGCTCTTTCTGTTTTTCCTAAGACCTTGGAAATTTCGATATGTTAGTTTTGGGTCCTCTATTTGAAAAGACTTCCTAAGTCTATTTTTTTTCCCCTTCTGGTTTTCCTTGCTTAATTCTCAATCACATTAAAATGCTTTCCCACTCTGGACATGAATGGCATGAGGTTGATAGGTTTTGCTCAGCTGTAGACCCATGTTGGTAAAGGACTTCAGCCTACACACAGTAGTTCCTATTCATAAAGACGTTGCGTGGGGAGAAGTGGGTGTGTGTGCTGGTGCAGAACTGGGCAAAGACTAAGTTATTTTGCCCATGACACTGAACAGGTTTCAATTGTGGAAAAGTCCAGTAGGTGAAAATGGCTCCCTAGTAGAAGTCCAGGGGAAGACCACAGGGCAGGTTGAAGCTGGAGCTTAGTGATGCTTACGTGATGCCCAACATGCACTTAGGGGATTTTCACAAGGGAAGAAACAAGTCTGAATAGGAAGGTACCAGTTTTAAATGCCACTCTCCAGAACAAAGCAGCTGCATGTTCTCTGGCCAGAATGTGCCATAAGCGTTAAAATTTTGCTTTGTAATAATGGTAACAATAACGCATACAGGGAGTGAAAAGTGTTGTAGGATTCCTTGGAGCTCAAAAGAGTTTCCTTTGGTCCACAGCTTTACTGATTTGCTGCAGAACTGTAGCTAGCAGTGAGATGTATTGACAAACCGTTGAGTTGTGGAAGTATAAATCTGCTTTCAGGTAAACATTTATGGGTATCTATTAATGCTGCACTTTACACATGACTCCGAATGTGCAGCATAATTCAGAGAACTGTTATGTTTCCCATTCCTTAATTTTTTATAAGTGTTTGATGTGCTCGTAGGGAAGGAAATAGAAGGAGAGATCGTGAAGCTGTAGCTGACACACAGATAGTTCCTAGAACAAGCATTACAGACTAATTTTCCTTACGGTTTTCTGTCTTGTGCCACTTTATGAAGAGAATTACGTTTTGAGCAGAGTCACAGCAAGACATTTTGCTGTTCAGAGCAGGTCTTTGCCTGCCACTCCAGCTCATTCCAGTCGTCCCCTCCTCCTGTGTGAATTGTGCTTCCAGGGTGGGCCTTGGTGTGTTTGTCCTCTTTTGGTAACCTCCTTGACCCACTCTGGGTGCAGCCCTGCTGAAGATTGTTTTCCATGCAACTGTCACAGAAAATAAGACACCTTCATCAATGAGTCTAGTTAACAAAATTTATTTCTTGTTCATATTTTGATGCAAATCACACTTTTCAACTGCTTTATAGATCATATTGCTTAGTCTGGTTACGTAAAATAATTTCTAAAGCGTTCCCCACCCAACAATGTAGCAGAGCAAGGAATGAAAGAGACAGTTGCTCCAGCACATCCATCAGAGTGCAGTGCCAGGTAACATGTCCATCAGAGAAAAAAAATTGCTGAGGGTGTTCTAAAGGAGTGTGATCCAGCTCGCCAGGGTGAAGCTGTCTGAAGCTTCCAGTGCAGGTTTGGCAACAGAGAGCTTTGTTCTTTTTCACCTCACTTAGTAAGGTTGCTCCACATGATGTAAAGTTTCCTGATGGCCTCATCCATCCAGTGATTTCTACAGGTTGTCCCTTCCTGCTCTATTTCTGTGCCCATGTCAGCTCATGCACTGGAATGAATTACTGTGGTGCAAGCTCTGCTTTGCAATTTGTGGCATGCTTTGGCTGGCACCGGTGCCAGATGGTTTTCAGGGACAATCCTCGAGCAGATCCAAGAGCATGTGACCAGCATACAGAGTTGTTCTTGAACAGCACCATACATATTGGCAGAGAGAAAAACTCACTTGGAGCTTATGGAGAGTATTGGCAGGGGCATCAGAGCTCATCTAGTTCCTTGCTGTTCGACGGGCCGGCCAGGAAATGGAGGTTGGCTCACATCTGTGGGACTGCTGCAGGGAAGGACAGAAGGACGTGCCAGCAGGGTCCTGCTGACAGAAGATTAGCAGTCTGGCTTGGCTGGCAAGGTGCTGCTGGGTGAACCTCAGCAAGTAGGGATATTGCCTATGAATTAAATGGTTCTGGGGTGAAAGTTCAGTGGTGGTGTGCAGCCACGAGAGAAGGTGCTGCTATTTCTACCCGCTAGAAGCAAACAATGCACCAGCCACAGCATGTTAGTGCAGGAGATGGAGGGACGGGAAAGACCAGTAGCCTTTCCAGCTGCCCTTCGATTGCCCTTGCAGCTCAGAGCCTGCAAACCAAGACGGCTGAACTGTGCTGGTTGTCTCCTTTCCCAGATCTATCCCTCTCACTTCAGTGGCCAAGCAACAACTAGGGATGGCTACATCAGCTCTGCATCGTTCCAAGGTGTACTTAGGGTGGAAATGCTTTCGTTAGGACTACGGTAGTTTTAAATTAATTGGGGGATGTGAGTGCATGGCATGTTGTAAAGTGGGCCCAAGTCTTGAAGTCCCTGTGGCATCTTCACTTGGTTCTCCTCAGAAACTGTGGGACTTGTGCTTGGGTAAAACCCAAGCAAGAATTTTGGGAAAGGAGACCACAGACCTGCTTTCTTCTGGAGCAGAGCCTCCCACCGATATCGCTTTTGCCTCCCCCTTTATCGTTTTTGTCATTCTGGTCTGCCTGGCAATGATATTTTATGTCTGGCGTTACTTTAGTAATAAAAATAAAAAAGGGGAAAAGATTTCTTGATAGCTGTGTATATATTAGATACAATCTCCTTTTACTGAGTGTAAGGCCATTGGAGGAACAGGTTATCTCAGGGCTGCAAACCGCCATTCTGTTAGTCTGTTTGAAGTTATCTAGAAAGTCTGTTTGAAATATAGCCTCCTTCTCCCCCTCCCTCTCAACCTTCCTTCCCCTTAAGTATATTTTCAGGCCCAAATCAAAACAAGATTGTACTGCAATACAAAAATATTGTTTAAAAGGTCTTTACTCCGAGGTTTTATTTTTAGCCCGTTCTGGTAAATGGGGCTGGTCCAGCTTGATTCTAACCTTCATGCAAATTTAACTATAATTCAGCACAATATTTATAAGATTCAGAGTTAATTAAATCCCAGTGGAGATCAGACCCTGTATGACCTCATTACAGTTATACACAACCGCCTAATTTCCCAGAACAACCGCCGAGTGGAGGGTGTGCTAATTTAGGGAATGTATGGACATATGTACTGTCTAGATGTCTGTCTGTTACAGCTGAAATGGCAAGATTACTGCTCCTCACTTTAACGAACTCTTATTGAAAATCACATTAGCTTTTGTTAATAGACTCTTTTTTTGTTCCGCTGGATCTTTAATCGATAGAAATAAAATTAAAGAGACATTAATTATCAAGCCTTGAGTTCCTGAGCTGGAAGGCATTTTAGAAATGCAAAGTATTATTATTGCTATTAATTTTATTAGATAGGCCTCATTTTTTCCCCTACATAATGAAGAATTTAGGTGGATTTCACCTGTGCGCAAGGGGGCTAGCTTGAGGCCCCTTGCTTTGCTTAGGTATTATTTGGGAGGCTTCAGAGTAAGGCTTAAACGATTCATGGGAGCAAGGATGGGAAGCTACCAGCAGCTGGAAATTAAGTCAATCTTTGTGTCCTTTAGTACACATGATCTGGTAGGTACAAAGACACATATGTATGTGCAAACGTGTGGCGTTTTTTAATTTCATTTTCAATCTGAATACCTGATCTTGTATGTTTAGTCTTCTAGGTTTTTGCCTCTTACTGCCATGGACACGTGGAGGGTGGGAGTGGGTGTTTCTCAAGAGAAAGTTCCTAGAAAAAACTCCATTCAAGGGAGTAGGAAGGAAAAATTGTCTTTGAATATATTGTAGTCCAAAGTTGACTGAGAAAAACATGATTTGATTGTAAGTAGATTTCACTGTATTTGGATTAATTTCGTTTGGGACAAAACTTCACTACTGCTTTCCCTATGAAAATGAAACACTATTATGTAATAAAAATATGGAATTACAATGTTTGGAATTTTGTCATGCACATGAAAAAGGAATTGTTTATGGGGGCTTTTTTGGTGTGGTGGGGGTTTTTTTGGCAAAAAAACCCAGCAGGAGTGACTACAAGTAACTGGTGTTCGATTTGCAAACCCCCTTCATTTTCGTAACCATATTCAGAACTGACTCTTTTGTTTTGATATATATAAAAAAAAAATCTCCCTTGGGTTTTTTGTTTGTTGGTTGGTTGATTTAGTTTTCCTTTAGTTTTCTTTCTGTTTCTTTTACTCATGAAAGGGACAAAAGGTAGGAACATGAGTTTCTGCTTTGTCACCATGGGTTTGCACTTCCAGCATGTAAATATTTTCACCAGTTTATCCACAACATGTACGTATAGATTCCTACTAGCAATCCCACTTGCCATCAGAAGTCAGCAGCCTGCAGTGTTTGAATCTGATCTGCTTTGCACTGATCCATTATGCATTTTGATCAATAGGTGCAAGGGCACATGTGCAAAGTTCTTATAGAGTTTACAAAACAAAGCATATACTTGAGTTTGCAAAACAATAACATAATCCCTTTGTGTAACATTAGAGACAAGAAAATTAAGTTGTCGTAATCTCCATTTGCACCAGGGGATGGACAGCATTCATAATAATTTCTTTGTTATTACTGGATATGAGTACGCTCAAGTCAGATAAAAGGGTAAGTAAAATTAACATGTTTTTGATGATCAGGAATGACATAGGCAGAGATGCAGCAAAGAGTGACAGGGACTTTACGGAGCAATGAATGACGGGACCTCTGATCTCCGTGCCCACAACTTTGTATGATAGAAAAGGCAGCTGCAATCTGTTCCGTTTAATGTGAGCTAAGCACAGCCCTCAGGCTATTTGTAAGCTGCCAGGGAGCTTTGCATTGCACAAAGTTTGGGCACCTTGCTGAATTTTGTGGCTGTAGCTGTGCTGCAGGATTTGACGGTTTAAAGGATAGAAAAGGGTGGGAAGTTTCTTAAATAGCTTTCTGCCAAATTAAGAATAGTACCCATATGCAGGTCAAAACTGCTCAGTGAATGGGGATTTCAAACTATGGCATCTTTGTTCCCTTCCTCCAGGAACAAACTAAAAAGTGATTCTGTGCCTGGGATGCAAAATGCCAGGAAAAGACCAATGGATGAAGAATATCATTGATACTAGTAGACACACACCAAAACAAAAGCAGAAAGCCCAGCAGGCCAGAGAGGACAAAGTCTCTTTAACATAGAAGCACCCTTTAAGAGCTTTCTGAGGGCCTGTGGGGATTTTGTGGTGGGTTTTTTGTTGGATTTTTTTGGTTTGCTTTTACACTGCCTTCAGAGTTGCTCTAGTTCATTAATTTTTAACAATTTATCAGTATGGGAAGATAAATCCCCTGCAGTCCCTTTTAATATATTTTTTTCTTCTTTTCAAGTAAATGATTGATGAGTATCAATAGGATTGTTCAATACAGAGCGGTTGCTAATGTAGGGACCCTGTTGCCGGAGGGTTCCTACCATAGTTTATAACCCCTCGCGGATTGTCTGGTTAAGATCTTAAGTAGCCAAAGCTGTAAAAGTTTATGTATATGTGTGGGTGGGGGAATAGAGAGAGCTCACAAGTAAGCAAGGCACATTGCCATTAATCATGTTGCTTTCCTTTTGGCTGCTGGATTGGGCAATACATTCTTAGCTGAGCAAGTTGAGTGGGGAAGAGTTTTTCTATGTTAGTATTTGCCTCCAGAAAACAGGGCCCAAAGCTTCCGTATTACGTGGAAGGAGTCTCATCAAGGAGAAAGTGTGTTCTGCTGGTTGAGGCACAGGGCAGGGGTTTGGCTGATCTGGGTTCTGTTTTCATCCCTGCTGTGGACTTGCTGCGTCACACCAAAGCATGCAGCTTGGTCACCAACATGAATTATTGAGCTCCAGTGTGACAGGGTGAGTTGTTGCTGCATCACATCGACTGTGCGCTTCTGCCCCAGGGGCTGGAGCTCATGGCCACTCAGCCAGTGGTTTTCACACCATTAAGACTGCTTTCACTTTGGATGCTGTCATCAATATTGAATTAGCGTAGTTCCTTGGATCTCCAGGGACAGACGAGAGCCCCTTTTGGTAGGTGCTGAACAGTCACAAAACAAAGATAGTCCCTGCCGTGATCTCACCATTTCAGGAGATAGGAAACAGATGGATGCACAGACACAAGAGTATGCAGGGAAGCAACGGAGACAGCGCTGGCCAGCACGCTGGTGGGCGGTCTCGACACGCCAACCACCGAACTGCTGTCAAGTATTTTTCAGTTTCATGTAGTATCTTGGGTCTTAAAGGACAACGAACTGTAGAGCTGCATGGGAGTGTAAAAGGTCCCAGCACCATTGTAGGGGAGCATAAGATGAGGACTAGGTGTGGAAGTCCCACACACACATTGTGAGAGTTGTCGTGTCTCCGTAAGGCTAGGTTGTACAGCCAACGTGATATTAAATTAAGTGATATATAATCTAATGTCTTCGCTAGCCTTTAAAAGCAAAGCTGAGGTAAAAAGGGCTTTGGGCATCTTCCTAGACAGTCAGTGCTATGGAGATGCCAGTAAGGATCCTTACACTTCAGATTTGCAACATGTGAGTCGAAGCAAAAATGAAGTAAGTACAAATATTGTCTGGTGTTTCTTTACATTTGGAAATTTCCAGCACTTATGTTTTTAAATTGCTTTTAAGGACAGATCTGTGATAGATTTTAAAAATAGATAATGAAAAAATCAAAGCTCCCTAACAGAATAGACGTGAGTCTTGCATTTCAAAATCTGCACCAAATTCTTACGGCAACCTATATTTTTAGTAAATAGGGGAATTTTCTGTGGTAGTAAGCTAACTCCTATAGCAACTGTGTATTTTGTGTAATTTTTCTACAAAGAAAGATTATTTTCCCCACTAATACAACTGCCGAGATACATACGTATCCGCAATACTATTTGGCACTTCTGTATTGTGGCATTTTAGCTTTAGCAGAGCCATGTATTTATCGATTCCTCCACATTTCATTCACCTTTTAGTTTTTCAGTATTTTCATTCCACTTCTCTGAATGGGGTGCTAAAACCCCATCCCATTTTCACTTGCTGAAGGTCACCAAGTGAAGCCATGACTTTCTAGTTTCTGTGATCTGTACTGAGACCTCTAAACCAGGCTACCTCATACTGTACAGAGGTGGGAAGTGATCTCATATGGGTAAGGGACAGAAGCAGAAACAACTTTATAGGTGGCAAAGGAAACATTAAAAAAATCCATTTGTGGGTACATATTCTCTCCAAACAGATGAGGCAATTAAAGGAGAAAAAACGACAACAAAGGAGAGGCAGAGTCTACTAACATTTGCTCAGTGTGAATCTCAGATTTCTCTGTAGGAGTTATTTAAATTTACACCAGTGAAAGAAGCAGCAAAAGCAGCTTTCCACAGCCCGATGCCCCACATCTCCTTCTGCCGTAAATTAACCTGCTTTCCCAATGACTTCACTGCACTAACTCCCTGGAGCAGTTGCTGAGATGACAGAACTAAGTGTTGGTGTCTGGTGCTGGTTCCCCAGACCTGGCTCTGGACAGAGTTTTAGGAGTGATTAATTCCTCAGTTCGCACTCGGAGCTTTGCACGGACAAACAGCCCTGTTTGCTCACCTGAGATGAATTGCAGAATCAGGACCCTGCAGTTTGCCTGCTAAGGAAGGGCAAGTTTGCTTCGTTGTTTGGAGATTCTTTTTTGAGAGGTCTAAATTACAAAACCGTTCATTTTGTTTAAAGAAAGATTATGATCTCTGGAAGAAATATAGTACTGGAAGCAACAACGTACACAGTGCTCAGAAACATTTGGCGTATTGGACCTAACTGGAAAAAAACCCTCCCAAACAATGCACCAGCCATTAAATAAAAGTATTCACTTAGCCTGGAGCAGCAGAATTATTTGGAAAAATAAGTCCTGCGAAGATAAACAACTCGCTTAGTTTAACTATCCTAATATTTGTTACACGGCTGCTATTGATCTCCTGATTGTGCCATTGCCAGGGAGAGCCGTGATGGATCACTGTCCGCCCGGGCAGCAGCGTGGGCTCAGGACCCGATGGGAGCCCCAGGCTCTGCAGCTGCAGTCACGGCTCAGGGCAGCACGGCAGGGAGGCGCTGGCGGCACGGCGGGCTCGCCGGGGACGGTCGCGTTTAGCCTCCTTCCAGCCTGATGAAGAGTTTGTGATATACAGAACCCAAACATGTATCAGTGCAGGGAAATGTTATAGGTTTATGAGGAGAGTGATTAAAAATGTATCAAAGAGGCTTGTAAAGCTTATGGTTCAAGTTAACTGTATGAAGTAAACAGCCTTTAAGTGTCTCTTGGGACTGTGACAGATAGTCTGTGGGTGTTACTGCAACATGGTACTAGTGATTGTTCTGGCCATCCCAAACTAATCACCATCTGTGTGTATGAGCCTCTTGGGAGCTCCTGGTTGTTGGACAATCATGGTTGTTAGCATTTTTAATCAGTTTCTGTGCAGCACAGATAGAAACCGTATGCTCCAGCCTTTATTTTCCCTACTCGTGGAGAATTACTTACTGCAGCACTAAAAAGGGGATGTGGGAGTTCCTGCTAATTTTAGAGGGTCACATTCACCTCGTGCCCCCAGTCGTGACATTTCCCACGATGTTCCCTGCCGCTGCTCTGAAGCACTATGGTAAGAATTACGCTCTTGTTTTGCTGCTGGCAAGGTGGATTGAAATGCGAGTCCTTCACTCTGCCTGGCAAACACCCCTTGTCCTCGTGGCCATGCTTCCTGCGTGACTCAAAGGCACTGACACAGATGCGTAACATTCAGGATTGCGGTTGGGGAGATGGAGTTGGGGGGTTTATTGTCCTTCTTGGTAGTGAGAAATAGCTGCTGAAGTAGGAAGAACCAGAGCAGATCATTGCCTGAAGCAGGAGACTATGTGCAGTTGAAGTTATTGGCCCTGGGAGAGTTCCCAGCTGTACTTGCCTGGCTGTCGATGCAAGAGACACTGCAGGCGAAGATGGTTCCGAGAAGTGGAGGGGCAAAACAGAGAGGGAAAAGGATGGCTTAGATCCAGGCTCTGAGGAGCAGAGTCAATGCTAAAAAGAAAAAGCTCTTCTCTCATTCTGTACTGAAGTGCAGCTCATCTCGACAATTAATCCTTTAAGAATTAAAATCTGGGGGCCTGGATCCGCACTCCGCAGTCGTTTGACATCTGTGCAGAGTGGCTGGAGAAGCGCTGCCGTGCCGGGTCTGCTGGAGCTTTGCACAAGTGGAACTGGCTCTTCTCGTGCGAAACTGCAGGCAGCTCAGCCCGGAAAGTGCTGAGTTGTCAAACCTGGCATCAACTCTAGTGCCCCCTTGTCCCCATCTCCCTTCCCCAGCCCTAGATTTAGCTATTAAGTACCAAACAAAGGGCTGTGAATGTGCGGAAGAGAAGGCAGTTATTGTACACTGGAGGTAAAGAGGGGAGAAGAGAGGAATAGTGAGCAGGCTAAATTCCCTCCTGTTACAAACAAGCTGGAGTCCTTGCCTTAAATGAAATGTCTTTTTTGTTTGTTTTCATTATCAATGTTGCTGTCAGTTTTCTTGAGCTCTGCTCTCCTTTTCTTTCCTTTTTTAAAGGACTTGTATCAGGTTTCTTATTAATTTTCCTTTAGCCGCGAGGGTGTGAAGCCGAGGGGCGGTACGCTGCCGGTGGGTTTATTATTAGTTGTTGTTGCTATGTCTGTGCATCTGTGTGAACAGGAGCAGGTTTTGAAGAACGAATTCGAATGAATAGAGCAATTTTCCGGTGCACTGACAGGTGGCCTATTTGAGTGGAGGGTAAGCCATTCTCTGCATCATTTGGGTGATGGGTCTGATATATTTAGTCATGTTGATGTGACCAAACAGTTCACTCTCTCCAGGCCCATCTATGAATTGTGTAAAGTCTAACACAAAAGAGTTTCCTAGTCAGCACCATGCCTGCAGCGTTGAAAGGCGGCCTGTGGCTTCCCACCCTTCTTTCTGGTACTTGAAAGAGACATCTCACTGAAAGCTGTATTCTGGTGCTTGCAGACCCAATTGACAAGTAATTTCTGTTTATCTGTTGTCAAAAGGGACAGTTGTATGTGATTAGGTATATATTGATTACCTGATTTAAAACACAATTGTTTCCACGTAAACTGTGCTGTGACCCCAGTCTCTTTCAAAGCACTGGTACACTCCTCAGCATTGTGCAGCAGAGTGAGTTCTGCGCCGTTTTGGGCATGATTTACTATTGCTGTCCTCAAGCCTGGGTACCCAAGGTAGTAGGATTTGTAGAATACTATAGAGTCCATTTAGGGTCTGAGAACTGCTGTCAGTCGGGTACTATCACTGAAATCATACTGCAATCGCATTTATACCAACCCATGAATTCCTTCTGGAGTGGGCAGAATATTGACAATTCAGAGAGTTAATGGCCCAAGTGGGTTGTAAGATCCATAATCACCAATGCTGTGTCTCTTCAATGCATGCGTCTTTATCTGTCAGCCTTGAAGATCATCGTGGGCCTGTGCAAAATGAAAAAAACCCTTTAACTGCTTCATATTAACTAAAATATTAGAGCCATCATGACATTATCATTGTGTCTGCACTTGAGAACACTTTGTTGATGATAACAAAACATGCTCCCAGCTGCCAGTAACCCAAGTGTGTTTCCAAATCCATCACTGCTCAGAAAGCAGGAGGAGGTCACTCTGGGTGGAATCTGGACTTGCAAACGTGCTTCTCCTGGAAACCATCAGGGCCCAAGCTTGGTGACTCTCACAGTGCAAAGCACAGTGCGTCTTCTTATAGAATTAAAACCGGCTTTTTAGTAAGATGGCTAAGTGTGGCAACTCCGTTTCCTTATTTTTTCCTTCCAGTCAGAGAAGGTTTGCCTCCACCCAGAGGGGACGGAGAAGAGTCAGACTGTGAGAGGAACAGACCTCAGTGGTGAAGTGCCAGTTTTAAAGGTGCGAATGGCTCCTTGGCATGACTGGGTGAATCAGTAAATACGCATTGCTGTTTTGCATTCATTTCAGATCTAGACTGTAACAGAGGAGCCACTCCCTATCTTTTGCAGGCCACTTTAAAGGTTTGACAGTAAGGATTTGTCTTTGCAAGTAAATTAAAGAGTGCCAAAGGCATTCCCAGGCACTTGAATAAGGTTGTACAAGGTGTCAGAATGGTCTTTCCACTGTGTCCCGCATGTTTCTTGCACAGCCCAGGAGGCAGGCAGGCAGGGATGGTTCTCAGCCACTCCATGCCAGCTCACCCCACTGCCTGGGAACTTTCTCAGATACGTTTGATTTACTTGCATAGAAACAAGTGTCTGCTTCTACCTCACACCTCATATGCTTCTACCTCATATGCCCTCATATGCTGGGCAGATCTGTCTTTGCAGAGGACTTTCTGTAGAGACCTGGGCGGGTACCTGGGACTCCAGAATAAACTGTATTTTAGTTGGCGTAGGGAAGCGGGACCTGACCTGTCAGCTCTTTGGCCTTTAGGGGAAATTCCATGTGCAGCAGGTGGCGAAATGTGAAAACAGCCTGCTCTAAGTGGTTGTGGAGAACCTTTTAACCTAAATAAAATTTTGTTACTGATATTTTACCTCTTTACTCCTTTTCCTAGGATTAGGTTTTCAAAGTAGCAGGCCTGGTTCTTCTGTCAATATTCAGGCAAAATCAGAAGGACTTTAATCTGAATTAGGACCCACAAAGCAGGTCCAAATGCAACCAGCCGTATCCAGGTAGTCTATAGCTACACATATAAACCCATGAAAGACCGTGTTTGCAGCCCTGAGTGTTAGACCTATATCACTGAAAGAAGGAATTTATTCTATCCTGTACTTCTTCCAGTTAAGCACTGGTGGTTGCTGCTGCTGCTGCGACATGTACTGATAAATGGATGTGGCAGGATCAACTGTGAATGTTTTGGCAGCAGCCCTCCTTCAGGTAGCTATTAACTTTATTTTTTAATATGAAATTCAGGCACTAAATCCAAGGAAAAAAAAAGCATACATAATGTAGGTTAATTAAAATGCCTGTAAATGAACAGGTGACAGGTGTCGAGCCCCATGACAACCACAACTGGAGAAATGAAAGTGCAACAGACTATTAGGATTCCTGTGTTAATCAGGTAATAGTAACTTGGGTAATTACAAAATCATATGAAATCTTTTTTAAATCCCAAACCTCATTTATAGCCTTTTGGAGATAAAATATAAAATGTAGAGTTTTAATCCAAAAGGACTTTCTCTTCTCTGGAGCCCTCAATCTCAGATTTCTTCGATGGCTGACACAATTAAGGGTTGGGGTTTTTTTCTCTCCCCTCTCTTCAATTCTATTTTAATTAAGAAATATTAAGTTAAAAGCCACCAAAGACTTTGGGTTTCTATCTCTTTGGCAGGTATTTGGTAGTCACTTATGTGTCCCGAGGCCTTTTTCTGTATAACAGGTAGAACCTGCCGTGTGCATCTGTTGGGTCTAAGAGGTGGAATTCATTTTCCTGCTGAGAAGCAGCACAGGGCATGTGTGAGATGAACCTGGAATAGACTGGAGGCTGCTCTGTCTTCCCAGGAGCAAATTATACCGCAGATGACTAAGAGGACTTCTGATTAAAATATTTTTCCTATGAATATGAGCAAAGGTGGTGATACTATTTCGTATCTGATATGCAAACTACGACATGTTACACTCCTAAGACAATACGCTGTTCTTGCAGCCTTTCCCACACTGAAAAGCCCATCCAGATGTCATTTCCCAAGAAAACAGATTGAACCCACCTGAGGAGATGCTTATAGACATTCCGTCTCTGCTTCTTGAGTTTTACTGTATAACCAGGGTCTTGATCCCAAGCAGAAAGTTTATCAGAGGTGTTAAGTGATTCGCCCAAGGTCATTAATACAAATCAGTAGGAGAACGAAAAAAGAAACCTTCCAGACTTTTGCTGTAATTACCAAGGCACATGCCTCTCTGGATCTGTCAAAGAAGAAGAAAAAAAAAAATGGCTGTAATTAGGGCTAGGAGCTAGTGCATCTGCTGAGAACTTGCACTAGGGTTCACTCAGTGAAGGACCCTTGGAGGCTGATTCAGTGGCTCACATGTAAAGATTTTTCTTGGGTTTTTTTGTAAAATCCAGATATCAAAAATGAAAAACATTATTTTTCGTCATTGTTCCTGCAATTGCCCCAGGGCTGTAGACAGCCAGACAAATAGAAACAGATTTTTTTCTTTCTTTCTTTGACTTGGAAGATGAGAACATGTTTTGTACATTCCTAAGTTGCAGCCAACATAAAGGTCTTTATCTTCAAGGAAATCAGTGGTTTGATTCTCGGTAATACCCCACTAACCCAGACAGTGACAAATTTCCCAGCTTTACTCTCCATACCAGGAAGATGAGGAAGATGATGGCATTCACCTCCCATCAAGAGGAACAAGGGGAGCTTCCCTCCCTTTCCCTTTTCTGATCAACACTGTTTATAAATTAAACAAAGAAAAAGGATGGAGCTTTTTTTTAGGAAGCTTTCGGACCACAAGTTGCGTTCTGGATTAAAGGTCAGGATGGGAAATCTGCCAATTTCCCCTCCCTACTGCTACTAATTGTCACTGCTCCAGTGAAGAAAAAAAAAAAGAAAACTGGATTAGGGAAAAAAGATAAACCCACTAGTCAGAATAAGAAGGAGAAAACGGAAATCAGGCTTCATCTAGTGCTTGAGATATGCCCTACATAGACGCTATTGAATTCTACCCACCTCTGTGCCAGTCTCCCCTAGGCATGGTGGACAGTACTTATTTTGTTTGGGGTTTTTTCCCCTCCCTCCCTCACTCTGCCTCCTTTGGTGTTTTTATTCAGGCACAGCAGGCACCAAAGTGAACACTGACAAGCACTGGCATACTTTAAAAAAAAAAAAAAAGGAAAAAAAAAAAAAAAAAGAAAAAAAATTGCTGCCACTCTCCCAGAGACGTCCATTATGTCTCCAGAGCCCTACGTTTTGCAACATAAAAGCATAATCAAAAGAAATCATGCTTCGACTCAGTCAGGGGCAGGGCAGAATAGTCCATTTAGCTTTATGCTAAAAAAGAAAATAATTGGACCCAAATTCGTTTGAAATAGGAGCAGGAAACAGTTTGTTTGCAATCTATTTCCTCTGGAAAACAGCAAACCCTATTAAACCCTCTTTGGGAGCTATTTATTTTGGAAACAAGTTCAACATTCTGCAAGCAGCACACGCACGCAGAAAAAGTTGTAGCGGACTGTAATCTTTGGAGGAAATGTCCGTGTTTATCTACATTGTACTTCCAACCAGCTCCCAGAAAAACAAGCTTTCCACATCTTTAGTGTGAGGCTTGGCTACTTTCAGCACGTCGCATCCCATCCACAGACCCAAAGTGATAAACCCATCGGTAAGAGTTACAGGTGTGAGGTAGGAAAACTGGCAAAGCCAAAGTGTTCTTCCTTGGCCTCCCTCCTGCTCTTCTCCCAGGGAACTTTTCCTCTGTGTTAGCTCTCCTGCTCTTCTCCCCTCACCCACCTTGCAAGGCCCCCCCCACCCCCAACCCCTTATACCACGGTCCTTATTCGTGGTGGTTTTTCCCCTGCGCTGTCGCATGGCATCCAGGCGTGTGGGTGAGCCGGGGAGATGGCACATAGCACATGGGCACCACGGAGCCGAGCCTTCTGTCACTGCCGTGTGTCTTGACACCAAGTCTTCTCCACCTGCCAAAAAATCCTCCCACTCGCAGCTCTGCTCTGGGAGCTGCACCCCCCTCACCTGCTTCACTCCCCTTCCCCTGAACAGAAGGAAAACACACAAACCCAGAAGGGAATCTCAAGACAAAACCAAAACAGAAATGCTATTAGCTTTCATCACGTGTTTCTGAACACTCCTAGGCGGTGCAGACTGCTCGCTGTAGCTTTTACCTCTCCTTTCAACGGTCAAAACACAGTAGGATCCTCAAGTGAATAGTTATGATGAATAATTTTCAGCTTGCACGTTGTGTTTGAGCAATTTGGGAGTATTTGATGGCCAAGATGCACCAGTTCAAGCTTCACTGCTGATTTGCAATGGCACAGGACCTCACAGCATGATCCTGCTTCTCTGCTAAGGCCAATGCTAGTGCCAGACACAGAGGTGTTTCTCACTGGACTTTCGTATTTACTCATGTTAGGAGGGTTTAGTCGATACTCCTCAGTGTTGGCCTCAAATTCATCCTCCGTTTGGTGATCCCAGGTAATCCATTTTACATGTCAGTTTGGCTCGATGTCTTGTGCTAGTCAGGGTTTTTCCTCCCACGACGTGCGTGGGTGCTGAGACCTTTGCACGCGTTTGGCATCCTGTTACCCAGGAGGCTGTAATGGGCCGCAGCATCGCACAGCTTAATGTCCCCTTCATGTCTTCACACTTGGGAAATGCGGGGGCTTTTGTCGCTGCGTCTGTTCAGGTGCTGGATGACGTAGGTGTGTACCCTTCATGCAAGACTGCTAGAAGGCATCCACCAGGCCCTGCTGTTGCCTGAGAGCTTTCCTTCTCTTCCAAGCCACAATGACGTCCTCCCCAGTTTTGTCTTATCTGGCGGGATAAGATTAACCCACCATTTAGGTATTTGCATTCCTTTTAGCCACCTACTCCTGTCCCCACTTCCCCTGATCTTCTTCCTTCTCTACGTTAATTTCTCTTTATATTTAACCTTTAGATTTTGGAGAAAGGAGTATAATGTGTCTCAGCAGGATATAATTTGATTTCTGCTCACAAGAGAGGGTCTTATTATACTTCCCCACAAAGTGCTTGTGATTTATGAGCTATTTCTCACTTAAGGGTTAAGTATGTTATCTCCTAGCCCAAATATTCTGTATTAGCAATAGAGCTGATTACCACCGTTTGTATCAGTCATTGGGATCCTTAAATAAAATGGAGAGCAGCTTGTTGGAAATTCTCATTTCATTGAAAAGCATGGTTTAACTTTAATAGGGTTTGCATATATATCGTAAATCAGCTCTGAAAAAGGAGGGCATATTTTTTTTCTCCATCTGATTGTTTTACACATTTCAACAGTGTGTAAAAACACAGCCTGTCATTGTTAATTTTAACCAAAGGGAATTACTTTTTGAAAGGCTGCAGTTGTGATTAAATGGAAAAGGTGATCAGTAGTGTAAATTTGGAGCTGATTAAATGCCGTCAGCTCAGATTCCTTATGCAAAAGAGATACAGGGATTAGGCTGGCTGCTTTCGCCAGTAGACTGCATGAGCTCTTAAGCACACCTAATACAGAAAACTTCTGCAACATTTGTTTTGTGTTTTAGCACAAGGGCAAGCCTGAAACCTGTAGTTCCTGGATTAACCCGATTCTCCTTTCCAGTCGTACAGAAACCAGCTCACTTGGTCTTTCCTACTCCCATGAGACTGGCATGGCAGTAATAGTCTAGCCTTTCCTACTTCAGGAAACGTGGGCTCTTCCCAAATTGTAAGGCAAGTTTTGTAGCCCTGGGGAGCTTTGAATGCACTGTTCTTCACGTTAGGGAATGTAGTTCTTTCTTCTGTTATCAAGAGTCCTAGTAATACTAGTGGAAGTTAACAGGAAGGACCATTCTTGATTCCACTACTACCTTATCTGCAAGGTTGCCACAGCTTTCAGTCTTTGTATGGATGAACACTTTTACCTCCACCGAAGCTACGGAAGGGACAGCTGCAACATTTCAGACTACAGGAAAGGGGCCTGCTTTCTGCATTTGCAAGCAGTTGCATTTGCGTGCTTCTTTCTGGGTGATGGTAAGGTAGCACTTTGCAACCCCAGGCAAGCAAATCGTTCAAAAACTTCTTCCCCCACTGCTAGGTCTGATGTCTTCACTCTAGGTTGTTACCACCGTATGTCAAGTTATCACCTACCTCTCTAGTCTGGACATGGTGAGGTAGGCAGAGATTTAGTCGAATGGAAATGACAGGGAGCTATTTTTAAAGGATGTATTTAACATCAGATCCAAAACCAGTTTGGGATATTACTCTAGGCCATAATGCTTGGTTGTTCTTAGTAGACATCGCAGTTCTAGGAGATACACAGATAGGTCTGTGCTTGCTGCAGGGAACATCGATGTTATGGGTAGGAAGGGAACTGAGTTGCCTTGGGATTGTGCAATGCTGGATATGCTGGAAAAACTGAAAAGAACTGAAAAATTATCCTGCAAATCTGACCTCACGCAGAGCACCGTGAAGTTCAGAGTAAGGTCTGTCTTGTTCCCAAGAAGCTACGGCGAGAAGGTGGTGAGGGAACAGCATAGCAAGTCTGAGTGAGAATGACCAGAAGAGAAAGGTGCCCTCCATTTTAAAGTATTACAATGTGTGTACATAAAGTATTTCTCAGACTTACTGCAACTTATTTATAATTTAGATTTTAAATAATACAGTATTTTTCCAACACTATGGACCATAGACTTCACATCATCACATGCGATCAAACCAACAGCGTGATGAGGGAATACAGGCAGAGATCTAGTTACTGAGATCCAAATCCCTCCTGATTAAAAGTCTTCTGTGGTTACTTCGGTGGTTTTCTCACAGCACTGAGCAGTGAGCCAAAGCCAAGATTTTCACCCTATTTTTTTTTCCTAGGTATATATTGTCAGATACTGGCAAGTTGATAGGCTTTTATTTCATGCATAACTAAAGAAGTAGCAGTAATATAAAGGAAGTTGGTGTACAGCTGATATGTAGAGTAGAACTTACTTTAATTGAAAAGCAGTTCCAGTCAAATTTTTTTTCCTTCTGTTCTTTTAAGGAGGGGGTGGGGGGGGAATTGTTTTCAAGCATTATAAAGCTTTTTTTTTTCCTCCCAGAAGCTAAGAAAGCCATCTGTGAAAACCTGTTTGCATGTTTGTTTTCTACAATAAAATGCAAAATACTTCTTCCTGTTAGCGGATTATGCCATATGTCACTCCCTGTAACAAAACCAGCATGTTTATTAATGAACCCAATCAGAGGCAAGGATTTAGAAAGATTTAAAGGAACTGAATTTTCAGTTCAATATTTTAGTGTAGAAAAACTTCTGGTCTGTTGTTAATGTTGTACTTGGAAAACTCAGGCTTTGTTTTTTATATGAATTTGCTAAATTGGCAGTGGAAAGAGAGCAGGAGGAAACTCTCTGGGAAAAGAAATCACACTGCGATCCCTACGTTCTGCATGCGTGAACCCCCAGCTGATTGTGATCAGCAGTTTATATGTGATTAATATTTAATTTGATTGGTATAGTTTTTTCTCCAGATAAGCTAATTAAGGAACTTGATGGAAAGGACACCCTTGTGCATTAATGTAGCAGCTTTTTGGTTTCTGTAGGGCAGGCTAAACCTTCCCGAGTTACAGATGAGATGAATTCAGCTTTCTCAACTGTGTAGTGAAGAGACCTGAATTCCATGGCTTTGTTTTTTTGTCCCCAGACTGCCTGAAATTTGGGCTCGGATGATTGCTGCTATGCTGAGGACTATTTCATACATGATAAAGGTGATTGTGGTAGATGCAAAGATAACCAGAGAGCTTCTGTTTGCCCCTTCAGATGTCAGTAGACTGTGCATACTGAGAATACTGAGAATCTGGTTACATTTCTGGGAGTTTTTGACTTCTCAAATAGACAAGGTTTCTTATCAAAAGGGTTCAAATCTTGCTTTTGCACATGGACTCAGCACACCGATCAATACTTATTTTATCTTTAAACTCGAATACTGCCCTCACTGATTTGGATCTTGTTATTTTAGAGATCAGCTCAGGCACTTGGTCTGATAGTACTGATGGAAGGGAGATGGAGCGTTTAACCTCAGGCTGGGATTTCTCATGTTGTTCTGCCCAGGACCTAGCAGCATTCACAGAAGGGGATTTTAGGTTGCTGTGTGAGGATGTTTTGTCCCTTATTCTAAGTTTACAGTGAATTTACGATGGGTTTTGTATGTGTTTTTTGGAATATTCCAACACCTTGCAAAAACCTAAAAGAAGCAATGACAGTCTGATTTTTCACATGTGCTTCCAGGGTAATCATTAGCAAAGGGTGAATGCCAGGTCTGTTCTCCAGCAGCAGACCACTGCTGGAAATGGATCCGTTGGTTCAAAAGGTAGCGATACATTTCTCAATGGTGAAGTTCTTGCACCGAGACCTGGCTGGCCACTTATGAGGGGGATAATTACATTAGCATCTTCAAAATTCATGTCTTAAGGCAGGAAAAGGTGTTCATTAGCTCGTTAGATGTAGTTACTAATCCAAACCATGAAACAGCTTCCTTATGTGTACTTTGTGAAGACCAGAAGAATGAAATTCCTCTTAATATTCCTCTAACTTTCTTACGTCTATTGAAAGGCTCCATAATTTAATGCCTTTCTGAGAGACATAATTCATCATGGAAGAAAACACAGAAAAATAAAAGTGACCTTTTTGAAAGGTCAGTTCATGTTTATGCTTTGGAAACAGTCATGAGTACAGGTTTGGAGCAAGACGAGGCTGTCCTAAAATAGCATTCCATTAATTGTTTAATCAGCTCATGCTTGTTATAGATTTGGCATATTCTGTAGACAAATCAGGTCAGAGGTAACAAAACAGAAAAAAACCCTACTGAGCTTTGGAAAACATGCTTCTTAGAAGAAAATATCTGAAACAGAAGCAAACGCCTTGACTCTGGAAAATTAATAACCTGACGAGGTTTCACAGGCAACCTAAAAGCCCGAGATTCCTGGTTTCCCACCCATCTGCTTCAGATACCCCGACAAATACATGTCAGCCCAGTGACTGCCTTTATTTTTCTCCTTTTTTGTTAGCGTGTGACTGTTGTGCAAGCGATCTTTGTTATCTGTTTGGCTGCAGGACTTCAGTTAGGGCCTGTGTCCCACCCCAAAAATGCTATCTCAAGGGAGAGTGCTTGTGACTATGGCAGCCTCCCTCTACCTATCATAAATATGTTAAAACACTGCATTACAGCCTTCATCTCTAGAGGACTCTTCTCCTCTTTGGGAGCATGAATAAAATGCATCTGAGTTTATGTAGGCAGAACTGAGCAGTATCATAGAGGGCGGCTATACTTCTAAACACAAAATGTTGACATCATGATTTTAGTAGACGTGCCCTGGAGGAGAATGTCTATGGATTACATGAGATCTGAGAGAAGGAATGGACGTGAAGAATTTTATTCATATATTGTTTTCAGCAATAGGGAAGCATCCACTTGTCTGCTGTCTGCTTAAATGCCCACCAGCTTATTTTTCTTCCGAGTGCGCCAGCCCCGACTGAGCTCTCCCCTCCCAGCGTGCACTGGAGCTTTGCCTCTGAATGCTTCTGCTGCACCGTTGTGATTTCTGTTCCAGGCACCTGAACTTTGTCAAATCTCCAGTTTAGTTTCCCAAATGAGAAATGAGCTGGCAGCCAGAGGTGCAGCTAAGGAAGTAGCTAATTCCTAAGGGCTGCTGTTGAAAATGGGGAACGTGCACAGTCATTTCTCTTGACCATCAGTGCTGAGCGATGGTGGCATAAAGCAGGAAGCCTTTTGCATCTCGTGCATGGCAAAGCAGTGTTGTTATTCTGGCTGCATAGCTTGGCTTGTTATTGAGCACATGCTTTGCAGATTAGCCTGTTTGTATAGCCAATCGAACATGTGCTCCATTAAAAATTAAAACATCCTGTTTTAAGGATGGAGCAGGAGACATCAGCTGCCACTGTGTAGCAGACATGGAAAGCCCCCAGAGCCCATTACCATAGGTTACAGCAAATGTTAATCAGTGCCAATGCAGTTAAATAATGCAGTTCGTGCAGATGGCAGCTACTACATCTACTCACAGATGTGTCCTCAAGTCCCTGAGGTTGCTGTATCACAGGAGTTGTCGGGAACAGTCAGATGCGATGCTGACTGTGGGTATCACCTTTGTGTTTATGCCATATATACCAGCCAGAGGAAAGACAGCAATCGGTAGGACTGAGGAAAGAGTTCAGAAACACACCAGAGGGTAG
Organism: Fregata magnificens; assembly: GCA_013389945.1. Taxonomy (NCBI): domain Eukaryota; kingdom Metazoa; phylum Chordata; class Aves; order Suliformes; family Fregatidae; genus Fregata; species Fregata magnificens. Next base: position 144,686 of record WAAD01035269.1, read on the forward strand.
CATGGGGCGGTAGGTACCTGAACTCAAATAAAACAATAAGGAAATTTGTGTCCTTCACAAGTTGGGGTTTTTTTGCCAGGCATATTTACCTTCTGCACATACAAATCAGTGTCTTAACATCATTAAAGACCTGAGTCCACAGCTCAGCTTTTGAAATTGTGGATATTTGTGATCATTGCATTTCATTATAGTCGTTCGATGTGTACGGAAGGGCAGAGAAAAGGTTATTAACCTGCATGCGCCAGTCAAACTTTCATTTGGGATTTTTGTATTCTTCCTCATCTCTGCAGAATTGACTCTGCAGTTGCAATTATAACCCTATTCACATCAGTCCCTAGGTCATGATATAGTACAGGTGTTCTCTGCCAGCTTGCCATATTGTCCTACCTCAGATGAAGTAATTTATATACCTTTTCAGCTGGTTATGCTCAGTATGTGTGTTTAGGAAAAGGCGTGTGCAAATCTATATGACATGCAAGAGTTAGCAGATGAAAGTTGTGCTATAAGTATAAATATTGTTTCAAAGATGTGTCATGCTGTTCAGTATGTAGTAAGAGGAAAAACCATTGCAAGTCAAGAAGCTAAAAAGCATTTCTTTTTCTTTTTTTCACATCTTAGGACATCCTTCATCATCTATTTGTATTTCAGGTCTGCGACACTGGTAAATGTTCTTTATCCCAAATCTGTGGATTTCTTAGCTCATAATTTCTCCTTTTTTAAAAAAGGTTCCTTATGTATATATTGTGTTCTGGTGGAATAGCTTGAAAAATGAAAAATTTTAATCAGTTAAGCACTTGGCTTTTTCTCAGCTTTTGCTTACTTCATTGAGGACATGATCATTAGATACCAGTTTTCTAAAACACATAGATTCAAGATATTCCCATTTCCTTGGGACTTCACCATGACTTCGGGTGCAAGTGTCTTGTCTACAACACACAGTGTTTAATGCTCTTCGTTACGATGTCTACGTCTGTGTTTTATGTAGAAGACCAGCTTAAAACCAACCATCTGCAACGAGCCTCGGTTGAGACATTTGGTTGTTACAACCATCTGATTTCTTGAACCTGCCATAAGACTGTCATACTCCACCCTCCTGTGCTGTTTCCCAGTCCCACGGTATGGCACACCATGACTCTAGCCCATCTTTTGCAAAGAGCTGTTGGCGGGATTGGAAATCGTACAAGTGCAAGGAGGTTGGTATAGAGATCTAAGAGCATAATACATTTTGGTTGTTTAAATTTAGCTCTCAAGGCTATAAAATGAGACTTGGGACTCATGGGACTCATTTTTTCCTCAGTAGTTTCATCTTTTAACCGTTAATTGTCAGATATGCGGTGTGGGATGAGTGTTCTGCTGCGGCCATGCTTCTGTCAATTAATAATGGAACGTATCCAAAGTTTATCTGTAGCAATCATTCATACCATCTGGCAATACAAATTAGATGAATTTGAAAGCAGTCTACAAACAGGCATGTTGTTCTAGGGACTGCCATAATTATATCTATCAAATATATAGAGAAAAAATTTATTTAATGCATTTTTAAATAGTGTGTTGAGATCAATATCCCCTTGAGACTGAGCTCCGTTTCCAGAGAACAAGGGTAGCAGCACGGTTACGTAGCCTTCCCATGTGCTTGTATCAGCAATGCTCCCAACGAGAACGAGCCATTTTTGGGAATGAGCAGGGGATTATTTTTCTTGCCCACTCTGGCCCTGGCCTCGTTCCCAAGCCTGACAACAGCGGTGCCAATTAGTAACAGACTGGGGACTGGCCAGAGATGACAATGAACCAGTCACAGGACAGATAGAAATGTTTTAAATGAGCCACTGCATCAAAGCAGAGTGAAGAAGTTGTTTGTATATGCAGAAGATAGCAGTCTTACTATATTTTACAATGTTTGAAGCCTGCTTAGTCCAGTCTCAGTTTATGGCCTGGACCCATCCTCCCCCACGTGCATGGATGCCCGTGTGATAGAGCCACTTTTGTTTTTCACAGTGTTGGCACAGACTAGAGTGGTAGCGGGTCCTCCCAGCACCGCCAGGGCAGTCTCATGGTTCTGACTGCTATTAATGGACCATATGTGGTTGTTGCACTGACACTGGTTAGGATGCGCAGCCCTCCAGCAGCATCTCTGGTGCTGTTCCTGCACTAAGGTGTTTTGACTCCCCCAGACCGGCTCCAAACACCCATGGGGTTGGGTTGCCTATGTGAGGATGGCTTTTACGGCTCCTTTGCCGTAACTGCCTCAACGTGGAGAATCCATGCAGAGATGTGTTTGTGGCTTCTTCTAGTTTAGGTCACTTCTTTCCCCAAGACGACTTCTACCTTGAAGAGTCTCTTCTCCTAAACAGTGACCATATAGATGAGCTTGCTTTGTGCCTCCTTTGCTGACTGAGCTGAATTACCTGAAGCGTTAGTCTCCACTTACAACCCGTGCCAATGTCTCTGGGAAGTCTGTCTCATTGCCACTGTATCAGATGTAAAATCAAAGAAAAGACCTGGAAATGAAAGAAATGTGAAATATGGTTTATTCTCATAATTATAGATGAGGAATTGTACTGCATATGTGTATTCCCTCAGTAAAGCAGCTGTTCTGCCCTTAGAAGGATATTTATAGACTATTGAAGGTAAACAATCTTGGCTTATTTCATATTGCTACTACATTTTCACCAAGTTTAACTACAATTTGATCAAGAAAGCTGCTTGCATGTCAGTTTTACTGATACAAGACACTTTTTCCTTGCTATTTCTGCTAAATAATCTCTGCCTAGTTTTCAGATAAACTGTTTTGATATTAGTAAGTTCTTTTGAGATTCAGTAGAGGAGTGAGTTGTTGTAATATGCAAAACCGTTGGCAATCTTAGAGTCATTAGCTTAACAGCCTCCGTGATACAGTTTGAGGTTACTATTTGATTTTGTGGGGGTTTTTTTCCTCTCTCGGTATTTATTCCCTGCCAATTTTCAATGCTATGTAAATGATTCAACATCAGGATTTTGACATGTGTGATGAATTTCAGTGTTTTAAAGCTCATAGGGCATTTGCAGAAGTTTATTCAATAGTTTACGAGTTATCCCACTCTTTCACTGCCATTTTACTACCAGTCTCCCAAGTTTGTGGTTGACTATGATGGCATTTGTGTTTACCTGGTAGACTAGCCTGCATCACAGCTATCACTGTATGTATAAAACTAATGTTTAGGTGCTTTTTAAAATTAATTTTACTGCCTCTTCTTTGATGTGAACTGATAGCAATATTTCTGCAGCAATTCTTCTTAGCTGATGAAAATCTATGGCAACTGGAAAATTCTCTCTGATTTAATATACAGAATGGCTGAAGAAGTATTGCACAAAAAAGCTTGAGACATCCAGTATATAGTGTGTGAGCACAGAAATCAGTAAAACTGCTAAAGAACTGCTCTTGCTGACCAGATGATCCTGTGATCGGTAAGATGTGATTAACTGTTGCTGTAACCCTTCCCCGAGGAGCCTGCTGAGCCTGGTTCTGACCCGGTGTACCCTCTCTCCGGTGAGAAAGCTGCAGTATCCATGGCAAAGGTATTTTAGAAAAACCTGGGAACAAAGCAGCTGAGCAGATTTAACTTCTCTCCCTCTACAATGTGCAGATGTCTGTTCTATTTAGGGCCCTGATCCAGTATCACCGAAGTCAATTATAACCTTTTTACTGATTTCCGTCGGCAGTGAATCAAGCTCTAAAATCTTATGAAACGTTCATTGTTACATTACCTGTCTAATTTCTGAAAAGGTGGAGTTATTCTATGACTCTACATAGGAGTGCTAAATGCCTCTTATGTCTCCATTCGTGTCATACTTTATGCTTTGCCATGTGTTTTACAACCAGTAACAAAAGCATGATTGGAAATAGGCCCCATTAAGCTTGTTTGCGCTTATACTCATCCAGTGCATTTTGGAAGGGATTTTCACTGCTTTTCTTAGTTAGGGATTTAAAGGAAAACCAAACTGGTTTTGTGAAAAACATTCCCTTCCCTTGATTCCCTTTAAGCAGACTAGTTAGTCTACATCTGTTTCTGCTTCCTATTTGCACAAAAAAATGAGTGATTTCAATTTGCCAATAGCACTTCTGCGGTACTGAAAGTGTGATATTAAGCAAATGATTTTTATTAGGTCAAGCCTAGCGTGACCTAGCTTGCTGCTAAGGCAAGCCACTAGTAATAATTCAGAGATGTCACTGCAAGGCTAAGTTTCTTTCTTTAAAACTTTTAATTTCCATCAATCCATTAAGAAAAAGAAACATTTTATTTTTCTATTTCCTGCTCAGTGAACATGTAACTGATAATTTACAAATTTTAAGTACACGTATAATATATACATGCATATGCACACATGTACACATATGTAATATAATACATAGATACATACATCTGCATGTACATAGTTCCATGCATTTTATACACAAACTTTTATTTATTTAATTTAGATATCTTTTTAATATTTGTATTTTTATATATGTATGTAAAGACAATCTTTACATGGTTGGACACTTGAACATGCAGTTCCAGGAGGCTGTCAGCGTACTTGTTAGTGGTTGAAATTCACATCTTAAACCAAAATTGCTGTATACAACATGGACTCTACCAGGTACACATCTTAGTCCTGGGTGAACTCAGTGAAAATACTTGTTTGAACAGTGTTCAGCAACAGAAGAGCTTCATGAGTGACACTTCCACGTGAAGAACACAGAATGCTCTCCTGCACATGTATGTATGAAGCACCATTCACAAGCTTTAAGATGCAAGCAAATTACATATAATCTCTTCCTCCTGGCAGGAAGCCTGATTCTCAGATAATCTGTATTAGACAGTTTCGAAATTTCATTAAGAACTGATCAAAACTTGGACAAGGATCCCAGGATTTTGCTCTTCATTTGTATGTACATAGCAAGAGCATACATTCAAAAAATGATATTGCACTGGGAATTCACCGCTTCAAGGTGACTTGTCAGAGATGATGGATTCCTTAAAATCCCTCCTATTCTTTCATCAGCAAAATAGCTGTTAAGATTTTAAGGTATTAATCTCGCACGTGCATGGCACTGTTGTGCTATTAGGTGAAAAGTTTCAACTGTTTTCCACTCTTTAAGCATCGCTGTCTTATCTTCAGAGCTAACTCGGCATGTCTGAAGTCCTGGAAAGCAGGTGATTGATCAAGGAATTTAGGAAACAGCTCCCTTGATAAAGCCAGGGAGGATATTTCCTAAGAGGGGCAGTGGGAGTGAGGAAAGCATGAAACTTATTTAACAAGCAAGGCTTGAGTTGGATAATCTGCATAATATATCCACTGGCATTAAGTCTGTCATCTTTGCATTGCATTTCTTGTACAGATTTTGCAATAGCTGTCTTTCACTGTCGGTTCTAATAAAGAGCGTTGGTCAGCTTAAATTCCCTGGGAGCGCAGAGTTATGTTTTGTGAACTGCATGTGCCTGAGGCCTCTCATGCATGATTTAAACTGCTTTGTAAATGTCAATAGGTGGAAAAGCATTAGATCCCTTGTAGATTTCTCCAAATCCTCAAAGATGTGTACACCATGTATAAACCATGCTACAGTTTCAAGGCCACTGCAATCTCTACACTTGCCTAACTGTGGGTTTAAGGTATTGCCAGAAGCAAAATATCGGTGTATGCATGATTTGATCCAACCGGCCAATGAGACCCTTTATTAAGAAAACCTTTGCTCCTGTGGAAAGTCCCTTGTGATATTAAGTGGGCACACAGCATAAATGTTGGATGTCCTTCAAACTTTGTTGCTTTATGCTGTCTTTAAAAAATAAAACAAAATGCATTTCTGCTTTGTCTGTGGAATCTGCCTTTAAATGGAGGACAAGCTCAGTCACAGGAAAGGCTCGCATTTCTCTGCATGTTGGGGCAGAGGTGGAAGTAGGACTTTGTAGGTTATGAAAGAAGTCAGCTTTTAATTAGGAGTGCACTGTCTATTGGCAGAAGCCACTGACTGTATGAAATAAATAAGAATCTGTTACTAATGAGAAACTGTGGGGGCCTCGGATGGCTCTGGGGATTGGTAATGTAGGTCACTGGTTTGCAGCCGCACGAGGAGCCGTTGCCATCTGACACCTGTTCAGTAACCTGCGTGGAAGGAGTCCATTGGGTGCCAGCCCAGTTTCTTGCAGGCAGGTGTACACATTGCACAGCCACCGCTGTGGCTGGCGCTCTCGATGACAGGCCTGGCAGAGAGACCAGGCACTGAAGGGACTCTCAGTTACTGAACTGGCCGCTCACCCCAGGTACAGTTCCTCCAGGTCAGGCTCGATGCACGCTGGGGACAGTGTGAGGAAGGGAGCGCAGACGCTGCCAGGTTTGCTGACGTGCGGAGGGAGCTAGCTGCCAGGGTTGTCACTGAGGACCATCTCATGAGCACTAAATTAGCTGAGAAAAACACATTGATAAAAGTATTCACCTGTTAGTGAAATTCATCACTGTGGCCAAGGGTAAGCACGACACTTGGGTACCAGTAAATTGCTATTTTGAAACTTAGGGGCTGGAAAGATTTTGATTTGTTGTTCAATTCAGGGGATAAGTATCATCTTCAACCTATTTTGAAATTCATGGGGAAAAGATCCATGTCCAGCTTGAAAAGGCAGAGGCCCCACCTCCGGCTCAGAAGTCCTTGAGCTGCAAAAAGTGTGTTGTGGGGAAAGGGTGAGTGCATGCTTACTGGGTGTAAGCTGTTACATGTGTCTGCAGGAGACAGAGTATTGAGCTGGTTGGCCTTCTTGTGTTGCTGATTCGTCTCTCTCATCTGAGCTATTTTTTAAGTAGACAGCCACATTTGTGTACCTTGAATTATCTGAGGTGGGCTCTTTCTGTTTTCTTAGCAATGTAAAAAGTTATATTCTTTATGTCCAGTTCTTTATGTTCAATTATTCATGCTTTATTTTCAGTGTAAAAAGTTAATCTATGTAGTTGAGTCCACGCTTTGTGCTTTTAGTTGTACTTGGCTGTTGCATGATGGCAACGTGTGGTCTTTTCCGGGATGGAGAACAAACAGCTCAAATAACCATCAGTTATTGGAGTCACTTGCTACCTGTAAAGCACACAGGGAACTGCTGGCTTGAGACATGTTTTGGGGTCCAGGGCCAGACTCCAACTGGCAGTAACCAGGTTAAGCGTAAGATCAACCACAGTCTCGTTTCTCTTTCCTGATTGTCCATGGACAAAGAGCTGCGTCTCATCACCAGGAGCATGCGTAGGCTGATAGAGCAGCAGATGGCCCAATTCAGAACTGCAACAAAAAAGCTGCTATCTCCTGGTTTCTACTGCAAAAGGGACCCAGGACTCCTCATGTCATTTGAGATCTTTCTGGACGTCTGTTTTGCCTGCAGTAGCCTCTAATCTTACCTGACAGTTGAGCAATGGCATGGGATCTACCACATTATTCTCACCATTCTGATTTCCTATTGCCTTGGCTCATGATCCCACTCTCCATTCCTCTCTACTGGGCTCTGGGCTGTGTTTCCAAAGCTGTTTACAAATTTTCGGATATTCTATTTTTATCAGCAGAAACTTCTAAGAGTGTTGAATGGCTTGTCAGAGAGCTGATACATACTGCAGAGTGCTGGTCAGGTCTTTTGTAACCCCTTGATGTCCAGTAACTGAGCTTTGCTATCCCCACGGCCTTTGGAAGCCACAGTACCAAAATCCCTGCCTTTGAGTTCCTTTCAAAGCTCAACCACTCTGGGTGAAAACTTGGTTCACATGTATAATAGGTATCAAACGGAGAGGCTCTCATTTTGTCATAGAATCTATTTGAGTGCTGGGATTCCCCAGGGAACGGCTGGCTTTCTGCGTGCATTTTGCACAAAGGTGGCTTTGGTCTAAGGTGACTTTGTGCTATGTTGCTTTCAGCGTCTTGAGGACCAAGAACTTCTTAACATGTGATTTCCTTTTGCAAACACAGCCATTGCTGTTGCCAGGATAGCGACTTGCCTGCCCACAACGCTTCCCATGCATCCCTTACATCATCAGGCAGCATCTTCTGCTCTCAAAGGAACTGTATTCCACGGGTTTCAAAGACTAAACATTGCATTTGCTGTTCAATATTGGTTATCCTTCAGTGGTTCATGGAGACAAGCAGAACTGCTATTTATAGATTTACTTTCTGTCTCTCTAGTTCAGTGCAGTCAGTTCTGACACACTGTCCTAGTAATCTGATCAGCCATGCTGCTTTTAAATGCAGGGCTAGGCCTTGGCCTCTGTCGGGAGGGTGACAGCTGTCAGATACAGATAGTAGGCTACAGATCCTGGCTGCTAAAACCCACTCATTCATTCCTGCTACAGATCATTGCCCACAGCTTGAAATCATGCTTTACAGTCCGCCGATTAGCTGGCAAGAGATCTACATACTGTATTAGCAAGGTCAGCCAGTGAGATAAAGGCTAAAACCTCAGCCCATCTGAACTATTTTTAAGCAGATAGCCACATGCACTGGCTGCTTGTTTATTCTCTTCCCTGCCCCATTATATCACGCCAGGGCAATTAGCAAAAAAATAAACAGTAAAAAAGACGTATTCTTGCAGATTGTCCTTCTTCATAGTTCAACCCGGCAGTGGTGGGACACAGATCTGTTGGAGAAAATGTCACGCATTCAACTGCCTGCTTGTGCTCGGAGACCTGACATAATTCTACGTTCCTTCTTGTTTCTTAAAATAGGGTAGTTAGTTTCTTTTGCAGGACAGCATGATAAAGTTCAGTTTGAAGCTACCATTGCGCAACCTGTTGGAAGATTTTTGCTCTG